>JAOVYW010000034.1:2595645-2609008 GCA_025775045.1 Hiodon tergisus
TCTGGAGATGCAGCCTTGGGAGCTGGCCCGCCTGCAGACCGAAGACCCGGAGATCGGACCGGTCCTGCAGTGGGTGACGGAAGGGCGTCGACCGGACCGGGCCGTACTCGCCCCTCACCCCCGCGGAGTCAAAGCCTCCCGGTGTCAGTCTCGTGTCAGTTAAACGGTGTCGGTCTCGTGCTTGAATCCGCGCAGAGTAGTAGCACTCCGAAAAACGCTACAATATTGATCAAGTTGCCATCCTTAGGCATAAGTTTCCCAAATCAAGATTCCCAGGTCACAACAATCGTTTTATTAGCATTTAGTCAACTAAATATAAAATACCATTCTTTGCTAGGAAAAAGAAAAGAAAAAATAGTACACTCCTGGAAATAATTCAGCAATCTTACATGATATATCAGTTTTTTAAACAATTTTAGCCTGGCAATTTTAGCCTGCACTAAATTTTAGATAATCATGGGAGGGGTACTTGCACTGAGCAGGATCTGTGAAGAAAGCAGGGGAAATATGCCTTCAAATTCACACTTGAGCCTAGGATTATACTGATTAGGATTGTAATTCATAAATAATCAATGGATTTGTCTGCCAGTGTAAACGGCTTTGACTTTTTCTTGTTCCTAGTCACCTGATCCCATCCCTACATTTAATTACAATCCCACAATTCCCTAAATACAACATGGTTAATAAAGGGTAGAAATTAATCACATAGCAACTTTATTTAGCAATAGGAAGACTTAAAATACAGTCATCTACTATATGAAATTTCCTGTCTTTGACTCCACCGCGATAATAAAGCACGTAACATTATGATTACTTTTCATGACAATGATTAGTTGTGATGTTATGTGGCCCTTTATGAAAATTCTTTGACTCTACTTTACTACATTATTAGCTAGACATTTCATAAGAGACCTCAGTTTAATCAGTGTAGGTTAAAATAGTAATTAGAGAAGCAGGTTCGGGTTGCTCAAGATAATGAGATCCAGTCTGAAGTGAAATAAAAACAATGAGGCTGGTTTGTGTGAGAGATAACGCTGCTTATTTTTCAGCTGCTTCTGGGATTTCAGGGTCTACGATTCAGTATGTCTAACAGAAAACAAACAATGGGAATGTTACCTCTTTACAGTTTATACAGTTTGAGGTTATGGTCTGCATTGTCATTTTTTTTTGACGACCACAGTTGTGGGAATACATGTATCAGATCTTATTTGATTTCATGAAAAATATAAACAAGCCATGTAGAAATGCTGAGGACACTCTGCGTTCCCTCCCCCCAAGTGTGCTTCATCCATGAACTATCCATTATTAATATGGAATAATCTGTAACATGTAACTATTTGTGAAACAAACTGGCATTGTGCTGATTGCATGGGGGTGTACAAAGGGTGTAAATTGTGGCGAATGCCTCTGTGCTAGTGGTGGTCTGAGTGAAATTCACGAATGCCTCTGTGCTAGTGCTGGTCTGAGTGAAATTCATGAATGCCGAGGCAGGGGGAAAGACTCCATAGCAAGCAGCTAGGGCTGTTAACTTTTCCATGCCTCGCCATGGCCCACAAGTCTGTTTCTATTAGTCATAAATAGGCCTGTTCGCTGTATCCCAGCAGTCTTAAATCTTAAATTGTGGGTTTGGACCCAAAATGGGGTTGTTTGAGCAAAGCTGGGGTCATTAGAAAAATACAGGAAGCCCTGTATTTATGTATTTATTTATATTTGTAGTTTGTTTAAACCCCCAATATAACTTTTTACTATCCTATATCTAAAAAAGTTCTTTAAAAATGGTTAAACTTTCTTGAAACTTAGTTGAGTATTTATTTGAACAAATAATACAAAAAATTAAATTGATTGAGTGGTAAAACTGATACTAAGCGTTGAATCTTTTCATTATTAATACTTAATGTCCTCTAATTTTAACATGAAAAATACATGCGCTAATAGTTACGTATTAAGTACCTCCTCTGGTTTATGCGACCTGTACGGAATCTCATTCGATGTTTCAAATCTTGACTGACACCTCGTGTCTTATGGAAAATATGAGCAGTTGAGGATAGGTCATTAAATGGAAAGCCGAGGACCAATTAGAGAACGGGGTTTTCCTCCGTTTGCGAAGCGGGAAGTTGGAATAGACGGAAGTGACGTTTCGTTATGTTTTCATTTGACTTTCATACAGTGTTTACCTTTATCTTTGTATGGACAACGTAGCATTAATTTACTTCAGTATAGTTATGTAGCGTTTTTTTATGGGTAAGTTTATCACAAGAGATAACTACACATAACTGCACAAGCTTCAAGTTTGACTATTTATGTTGCTACTTGTAGTAACTAGTAGCCTACCGTTACGTCCTAACGTTTTTCTTAACTTGCAAAGCTAAATTGTTGCATAACGAACAAAGTATGCTACATAATAATATTATATTATATAATTCATGATACGTGCGAATGAAAAGTAAAGGGCACCTCGCAGACTATTTCGCAAGTGTAAAAGTTAATTACTGGCCATAACGTCCAATACTTGCTAGGTCTCGTTATCGAGACGGAACTAGTTAGACATATTAAATCGATCTGTAACTTACTTTGTTTGTTAGGCAACAATTTAGCAATTGTTTACAATTAAACAATTTAACAATTGAATCATGTATGTGTTTAACCCTCTGTAAAGTTACTAAATAATTTTTTTTTTTTTTGGTTACGTAGTTATGTTGTGATCACTGAATAGAATGCAACGAATTATTTCGCCGAATAGCGTGATTAATGATAGCAACGTATTACTGTTCTTATTAGCACTCCTTATAATTAAATAAAATGTATTTGTGTACGTTAAATGGCTAGGTAATTCTTCCTAAAGAACGATATACAGAGAAAGGTTTAGGTAAAAGAAAAAAAAGGTTTCGAGAAAACTAATGAAACTATTTTTACATGTGAATATGTTAGCCCTTGACAATGATCATGTTGAACTGACAATCGATTTCACTCTTCTGACAGCCGAAGTGCCAGACTGGAATACGGAATTTACCTGCAAGGAGTTGGAGAATCTACAGAGTGACCTAGTTTAAGTGGCGGTACTGAGCAAGAAAGGTGGCAAGATGGAGGAGGTGTACACCCTTGAACGGGAAGTGGGACGGGGAAGCTATGGGGTGGTTTTTGAAGGCCGTGTGGCAGAGAGGGGGCCGTGGGGTTCCCAGGGAGAAAGGGTTGCCATTAAACGTCTTCCCTGCAGTAGTCCAGAGTGTATAGAGCTGTACCTGCAGGAACTGTGGGCCATGAGAGCCACAGCCAAAAGCCATCCGAACATCATTGCCCTCCAGTGCTGCCTCCTTCAGACCGGCCCAAAGACTCTCCAGCCCCTTCAGGCAGGGAGGCTGCCACTGGACCTGGTGGAAAGCGCTCTAAAGGGAAGTGTGGCATGTACATCAAGATCCCAGAAGAGGAAAAAACCCACTTCCACCTCCAAGTCCCGTAAGAGGTCGGCCCCTCAGGAGCCTGCCCCTAGGCGCTGCTCTGCTCTGTGGCTGGTTATGGAGTTTTGTGATGGAGGTGACCTGAACCGCTACCTGCTCTCAAGGCTGCCAGATGCCCAGCTGAACTGCCGTGTTATCCAGCAGCTGAGCAGTGCTATCGCGTTCCTACACAGGCTCCAGATTGTGCACCGTGACCTTAAGCCAGACAATGTGTTGGTGCAGAACACCTCAGCTGGCCCACTTTTTAAGGTATCTCGATTTCGGAAGGGGCTAATGAGAGAGACTGGTGTGTTTGTGGAATTAAACGCTTTTTAGGGTCTTGATTGCTCTAAAACACAGAATTACAGAAAATATTGTGCGCCAGCGCACTTTTTTTGTGTAGAGCAATGATATAGCGTCAGGTTTGTGTAGTTGATCAGAGATCAAAACGGCATTTTTAAGATGGAAAGGTTGATCATCTCCTAGGGTGCACAGTCTGAGAACAGGTAAAAGTTACGTGGAATTATAGTATTTAGTATTAAGATATTTTAAAGTAAGCTTGATTGGGTGTTCAATGTCCCTGAGGATCTCTGCTTTAATGTTAAGTTATGCTTTAAAGCTAATAAAGGATGTTTTGATTTTTTTGTTGTTGAGGTTTTATCTTTGTGTGGTACTGGGGTGCTACAATAATGCCTAATAAAAAGCGTACACACTCGCCGTGTTCCTGTCTCTGGCTGCTCTCAGACCTGGCACGCCCTAGCATCGCACACAATATGCATCCACTACCCTTGAACCCCGGACATTGTGTGATAATTCTCCCCTGCCTCCTATCATGACAGATCGCAGACTTTGGGTTGAGTAAAGTGAGCGAAGGCTTGGGCAATGGGGACCTGAGCAGGCAGCACTTCTCCTCCACATGCGGCTCTGACTTCTACATGGCCCCTGAGGTGTGGGGAGGCCTCCCCTACACAGCCCAGGCAGACATCTTTTCCCTGGGCGTACTTTTCTGGGCCGTGCTGGAGAGGATAACTTTCCTTGAGGACGGGTCCACACAGGAGCAGCTGGGTGAGTGTGAACAAGGAATGTAAGTTCTGCTGCCTGACCATCTTTTTGGAAGCTGTGACTGCCCTAATGATATTTCACAATCTAGAAATGTTCTCAGCTTTCTGTCATCTCCTTCATGTTCATTACATGATTCAAGTTTATATACAGATTAAATCAATCAAATGGAAAATTTAATAAAACACTAGGTAATGTAAACCTGTGTTCACATCCCTGTCCTCAACGTAGGAGCCTACGTGTGCCGGGGTCGCTGGCTAGCGCCACTTGGGGAGGCCTTATGTGAGAACCCCAGTCTGCAGTTGACCATCCCTATGAGGGCTCGACGAGCTCCTCCACTGCCGCCCCCTCCAACCCCACAGCTGTGTGCGCTGCTGGTGGACATGCTTGCTTCCGACCCAGCTAATAGACCAATGGCTAACCAGCTAGAGGACAGGGTGCGTTCTGCCATGTCTCACCAGCAACGGACAGGAAGTCCCTAAAATGCTATAGTGAACCTATCATGGTCACAATCTGGAGGGTAGGGGGCCAAGGAATGAAACCATTAGCTGCTTCCATGGGTCAGGATAAGCATGGTGCCCTTTAAAAGATGGACTCACTAGTGGAAATATAATTGTATTATCAATTTTCAATGCAAGTTTACTTTAGGAATTAATTGTATTCAATACACTATATTCTCTGCTGTCTCGTCTGCACCCGTTGCTTCCTTATTTCTGTTATTAAATTAGAGATTCCTTATTTCTAATTACGATGATAATGATCATTTCAATAATAGCAAGCGTTCTAGCAACATTTTGTGTCCTATATACTTTGTAAAGAATTATATTTATTTAAAAGAGGTAATAAAAGCCTTTTTAAAATACATATACCAGTGTCTAAAAACTTTGTTCCCACAGACCCATCAAAACATGAATTCAGCATTTAATGTAATTATGGTAGATTTTACATAAGATCCAAGTCCATGTTTATAAATGTCCTTGTCAGAGAACGTCATGTTTCAACCTTGTTAATCTTTTAATGTTATAATAAATAAGATCAAAGTTAATATTGAACTTGGACTTCTGTACATTACTAATAATTTTCTATTAGATAAAATAAAGGCCCGATTTCCATTAAATGGAAAAAATGTTTTTGTGCAAGGGTTCTTTAAACAATCCGGCACTAATAATTAGTGTTTCTTAATCTTAGTTCACTCAACAAATCCATTACAGAAATGAGTTAGTTAGGTAGACAAAAGGATCACGGTTGACTGCAATTAACACTTAAAGATCAATTTTTATAAGTTTTTTAAATTTTATCACTATTAAACTGACAGTCTTATTATACCTAAACATATATATGGACATTAAGAAAATGCATAGTAACTAAATCAGCGCACTGACACAGGACTCCATTAAACCACAGAACAATTGCTCACAGCACAACACCGCAAGGGGACAATATGAATAGAAAACAAACTGAAGATGAGGTGACAATCTTTAATGCCTTTCCAATCAATCACATTTGTGATATTTCCTTCTTGTTTGCCCTTTGCCCTTGTTTTGGCCCTTTTCTCTACGCTCTGGTGCCTGGTAAATGGGACCGTGTACCTTTTCCATTACCCCCCAACATCTCCCAGGCTCAGTCTCTTCACACAGTCTAAGATCACCATGCACAATACCAAGCATTGACTGGAGTGGTGTAAAGCTCACTACCATTGGACTGGGGGAACGGGTTCTCCGTTCACACGCTTTCACCATTTAGCAGTCGGACTAATCTGGGTTTGGCGGATGCCAGAACAACAATATGACCCTGTCCAAATTCAGAGTCATTGTGAAGTTTGGTGGAGGAGGAGTAATGGTCTGGGGATGTTTTTCATGGTTCTGGCTAAGCCCCTTAATTCAAGTGAAAGGAAATGCTACTCTCACATTCAAGACAATTCTGTGCCAACTTTATGGTATTAATTTGGGGGAGCCCCTTTCCTGTTTCAGCATGACAATGGCCCCCGTGCATAAAGCAAGCTCCATACAGAAATGGTTTGTTGATATCAGTGTGGAAGAACTTCTATACAGAACCCTGACCTCAACCTCATCAAACACCTTTGGGATGAATTGGAATGCCTAACCTTAGTGTCCGTCCTCACTAATGCTCTTGTGACTGAATGGAAGCAAGTCCCAATGTTCAATCAGCAATGTTCAATCTAGTCGAAAGCCTTCCTAGAAGGTGGAGGCCATTATAAGTGAGTGGATCAGCAAGGGGGACTAACTCCATATTAACACCAATGATTTCGGAATGAGATACATTTGGCTATATTATGTATTTACGCAGGGGGGTCCAAAGAGTAGCCCTATGATTTTTTGTTTCATCATAGTCTTTAATTCAAGTACAAAACAAATTTACAATTCACTACATTCATTGTGTTCCAACTGAATGGCCGTTATAGTTTTCAGCACAGGAGGAATTTATCAACAGAAAGCTGAAGGGGACAACAAATGGCTATTTTGAGTCGGTACGTACACAGCATCCACAGCTGAGATTTTGCCCAGTTCAAGCTGGCCTGTCTCAGTCTATCTTAAGCAATAAACCACCATCAAACCGAAGAGAGACTTGAGGTTTTCAAACTATTTGTGAAGAACTAACTGAAAAGTAATAATAATGCTATATAATAATATAACAAAATATATATAATGTACTATATATAGAATATAGAGATAATATATATAATTACATATATATAGATAATAAAATATACAGTGCCCCTTCCTAATTTCTTAGTTCCTTGCATATTTGTCACACTTAAATGTGGCAGATCATCAAACAAATTATTATGTTAGACAAAGATAACTCGAGGAAATACAAAAAGCAGTTTTTAAATGATGACTTCATTTTATTTTAGGGAAAAAAGCTACCTACCTGACCCCATGTGAAAAAATTGCCCCCCCTTGTTAAATCATGACTGCTCTGTGATTAACCACATTTTTTGGAAAATTGAGTTCAATTTCACTAGCCGCACCCAGGCCTGATTACTGCCAGACCTGTTGAATCAAGAAATCACTTAAATAGAACCTATCCGACAAAGTGAAGTAGGCTAAAAGATCTCAAAAAGCAACACATCATGCCTCGATCTAAAGATCTAAAGAAATTCAAGAACAGATGAGAAACAATGTCATTCACATGTATCAGTCTGGAAAGGGTTAGAAAGCCATTTCTTTGGCTTCGGGACTCCAACGAACCATGGTGAGAGCCTTTATCCACAAATGGAGAAAACTTGGAACAGTGGTGAACCTTCCCAGGAGTGGCTGGGCTACCAAAATTACTCCACAAGGGCATCGACGACTCATCCAGGAGGTCATAAAAGAACCCAGAACAACATCTAAAGAACTGCAGGCTATCCTTGCCTCAGTTAAGGTCAGTGTCCATGATTTAACCATAAGAAAGAGACTGGACAAAAATGGGATCCATGGGAGAGTTCCAAGGCGAAAGCCACTGCTAACCAAAAAGAACACAAAGGCACGTCTCACATTTGCCAAAAAACATCTTGATGATCCCTAAGACGTTTGGGCAAATATTCTGTGGACTGACAATACAAAAGTTGAACTTTTTGGAAGATGTGAGATTTTACATCTTGTGTAAAACTAACACAGCATTTCATAAAAATAACATCATACCAGCATTCAAACATGGTGGTGGTAGTGTGATGGTCTGGGGCTGCTTCATGACCTGGATGACTTGCTGTAATTGATGGAACCATGAATTCTTCTCTCTACCAGAAAATCCTGAAGGAGAATGTCCAGCCATCAGTTTATGACCTCAAGCTCAAAGTTATGCAGCAGGACAATGATCCGAAACACACCAGCAATTCCACCTCTGAATGGCAAAAAAACCCCAAAATGTTTTGAAATGGCCTAGTCAAAGTCTGAACTTAAATCCGATTGAATTGCTGTGGCATGACCTTAAACAGGCCGTTCATGGTCGAAAACCCTCCAATTTGGCTGAATTAAAACAATTCTGCAAAGAAGAGTGGGCCAAAATTCCTCCACAGCGATGTGAAAGACTCATGACCAGTTATCGCAAACGCTTGATTTCAGTTGTTGCTGCCAAGGGTGGCACAACCAGTTGTTATGTTTAGGGGGCAATTACTTTTTCACATAGGGCCAGGTAGGTTTGGATAGCTTTTTTCACTTTATAAATGAAATCATCATTTAAAAACTGCTTTTTGTATTTCCTCGGATTATCTTTGTCTAATATTAAAATTTGTTTGATGATCTGCAACATTTAAGTGTGACAAATATGCAAACAACTAAGAAATCAGGAAGGGGGCAAATAATTTTTCAAGGCACTGTATATAGAATTTACTATGCTATACAGTCATTATAGACAAGATCCTAAGATTCATGCTGCATAAATCCAATAGTTAGTAGTTATTCAGAAAGAAATCCTGTTGAACAAAGCCTAACCACTTAAATGGCTCATTTTGAACTTACGAGCTGAATGGAAAGGATGTGACAATGACATTCACATCATAACCTCACTCTGTACACACCTGCCAGGAAATTACGCAGGTAGATTCATCCATGCTCATCATTAGATTGTGATCGAAACTGCCGGGAACTCGACATGAAACCATTTTATGTTGAGCCATTAGTCAGATGACAAATCTATTACAGGAGTAGTTTGATCAGCCAAGCACCACTTTACAAAGCTGTAGGGCCTCACAAACTCTGCAGCTGAAAAATAAATATAATTGTGTATTGGTGTGTCAGATGAACTCGTGATTCTCAACAAGACTTATTATGGGTTTCCAAAAATAATTTAAGGCCCTTGCTGAGAGCACGTAAAAGGACTTGGTGACGACTTGTTTGATAGTCTTCATTGAAAAGAGTGTTCAAGCTTAATTGAATACAGCAATATGAACTATATATGTATCAAATGTATATGCATCCTGCCCCTCTTCATTCTGTTCACAGATTTCTGGATGAGAACGTGACTCAAGTCACCCAACACTAGTTGCAATGCCGCACAGAACAGGCGGGTCACAACACAGTAAACAGGCACACGTTTTTCAACTATCACTTCCAATGGGCACTCATGATACTAGCCTGTGAATCTCAAGGTAGACCTGTGATTATTAACAAATAGTAATTTGCATAATTAAATTACATTTGGGTGAATGGTAAATGGAGCACTTGGGAGCATTTCATTTTCTTGCTAAACACTTAAAAAAATTGTTGCAGAGATAATTATACTAATGGCTACGCTAATAAACAAATTTCAAATTATGTATATGGACCTGTGAAAATGTGTACTGTGAATGTGATTTTGTAAACTGTATTGCTTTCCATAGTCATCTTGAAAAAAATATTTTTTTTAAACAAAACAAGAATGCATTCAGTCTAGTGCAATTTTTTTGATTCATGATCTTATTTAGATAGCAAGAAAGCCAGCAAACAGCAATTTCTGTCGTCACAAGTCAACTAGGCACAAATGGCATTTTCTAGGGTCAGCAACTCCCACTGTTATTCGGTTTAAAATCAAGAAAAGACTTTCGGTACATAAAATATTACAACATTTATTTTATTTAACAACACTGGTCAAGAGCAGTTGCCTCAGACATGCTGAAGTTTGTAGAGTTTGTAGAAAAGTTTACAACATAATGTTACCTCGGTATAGCGCAGAAAAGACCGAAAAACCAAACTCCCCGTTTCAGCTCAACAACATTCCAAATAAAACTAATGTAATTAGCACTCAGTCTTGTCTGTTTAGCACTCAGTTACCCCAGCAACATTAATAACAACTCATCTAGTGGTCAAACCGGAGCAAAGTACGTATTCTTGGAGGGGAAAAACAAAGAAAATACCCCAGATGGTCACTCAGAAAGCATGGATTGGTCTCGGCATGTTTCAATGCAAATGTCGGGGAGGACATTGCAGGTTTAAGCCCATTGGTTACTTCTACTCCATATTACCCCTAGGAACCAGCTGTCATTACTAATTAAACCCAAGAAAATTTTGATTCCAACAAAGGTGCATTTTAAGAATACACCATGCAACAAGGTTCACTAGCTGGGTGTCCTTTTCATCAGCATCAAACCTCGAAAAGCTTCTCTCTCAAGAATAGAGTAAAGAGCCGTCCTGTGAACAGACTGTGGTTGTGAGGAGTCTAGGCACACACAAATGCTCCACTTCATCGTCTCTGCCCCCTCCTCAGTCCAGGCGCTTCACCATGTACGGTCCCTCCAGCTCGTAGCCAATCTTCCTGTAGTAGTTTCTGGTTCCAATGCCTGAGAAGGATATCCACAGATGTTAGGTGATGCTCAAACTCAAAAAAAAGTTTTTAACAAACAACACGATTCATCCCATGCCTATTGAGTGGGTGAATAAGTGAGTGTATGAGTGAGAGCCAGGGGGTGAATAAGTGAGCGTGTGAGTGAGAGTAATCCAGCATTTGGTATGGAGATGGGCTGTTGACAGGACGATCCCGACCGGTTGCACACCTACCGGAGATGACGGCGAGTTTTCCCGACCCGTGCTCGTCACGTGCAATTCGCTCTGCCTCTTCCATCAGCATCATCCCGAATCCCTGCAGGATGAGAAACAAAACATGTTCGACTCCAGGGCAGCTTGGGTTTACACGAGTAACAAGACCAACCATAATGTGAGACCCATTCCTGCTGGTGAACTGGAACGCAGGAAACATCTACCAGAGACCACACCCTTCCCCATCAATCATTTCAGCACATACTGGGTCATGTAGTCATGGTTTTAACATGCTGTGGTGGTCCTTCGCTACCTGGTGCTGGAACTTGCTGGGGTCACGGCTGCTGACCGGCACCACGCTGCCGTAGACGTGTAGCTCCCGCACGACAGACACCCCGTTTTTCAGCTCAGGGCGGAAGGACTGTGCGGAGCAGCGCCGCAGGCGCAGCAAGCCGATAAGGATGTCCTGCTCCGCGTCTTCGTACGACAGGAAGGTCTCCCAGCCCTCGTTCGCTACGTAGTCTCTGCGCACTAGCTCTACCTAAGTAAACGTAAACACAGAGATGGAGAGTCCCAGCCCAGGAGGAATACAGACAAACTCATGACAAAGCAAGCAATGTGACAGAGTCTCAGCCCGCTCCTTTTTACAAATGTCCTGTCCCAAAGGACTACAGACGTCCTTCCAGCTGCTCATTCATTACCCTGGAGCTACTGTTCAACTCTGAGTCAGTTCTCTACAACACGTTTGGTATCTTTAGATCTTATGCATTGATGAGGTAGGCTTCTTTAGATATAAGTAATAATAAAGTAATACGCTCCAGTTACCATGGTGTAATGGAGACATGAGGGAATATATGCAAAGTGTTTTAAAGGTAATGAATGATTTCAGGTGACCATTTAATTATTTTGATCAACTGCTCTCTGATCTGGTCTTTCCCCATCACACAGCATGTTGTCCCACACAAGCATGTTGTTTCTTCAGAAATGAGAGGAAAATACTGTTCACTCATTTAATTACATTCTTCACATAGAGCAAGGAGGACAATTCTCTCTCCTTAAGGGCTAAAAAACATTAGCAGCTCACTCACTGCTGACCTGCACACGCTTTTCAGTCGGACAGGGTGGGATTTCTCTCCAAGCAGAGCAGGAAGCCTTCACTACCCATGATCCCCTGATCCTGAGAAATGACTTAATGCCCCAAGTAACGACGTGCGATAAATACCAATTCCGAACTCGTTCGCACCAAGGCTTCCCGTTGCTCGCATGAGCAATTGACCAGAATTAATTAGAATGATGGTTTATTTCAAATGAAGCAGGCACTTCTGGGCAGGTTTTTGTTGAGGCATTGTTAAGACGTCACTTGAGAAATACATCGGCCTATTTCCTAAAAGCAAAGGCTATCAAACAGACATCAGTGAAATTTGCCCGGGTTTTACGCACCCAGCGGCTTCCCTGTGTGCACACTCCCAGAGTGACGCACCTGGTAGGGCCGGACTTTATGATGGATTTCCTGGATGCCGACCTCTCTGGTCCTGACATCACGGCACTGCACAAAGGGACACGGAAAGATGGGAGATGGGTATGGAGTCGCTAAATCAAATCAATGGACCAGCTGGCAGGACAGTCTCACCTCCGTGCCCATGTCCTTCATGCGGGCCAGGGCTAGCTCCCTCAGGTTTCCGTGCTCCACCCCGGAACTCACCAGTGGCATGGGGATGTCCCTGTGAACGGATCAAACACTCTAACACCAGCGTCGAGGCCCCCCCATGCCCTACACAATGGCAGTGTGCCTGCATCGCAGACCCCCGGTGGGAGGAGTGCTGAAAGTTGGGGAAATAAATTAAATGTATACAGGCCTGCGTCAACATGGTGACATCAACAGCACTGCGTCAAAGCCAACACGTCAATGGACACGCCCAACAAAGCTAAGCTTAACGCACAGACGCTTTTTAACTCCCAAATGTATATTTCAGAACACTTTAGTCTAATAAACAACGAGGGATGGCTGCCCTCCCCCTCTACTTATAAAGCAATTATAGATTCATTATACAATGAATTTTCTCTAAACTTTTCACTGGAATGACAGGAGCTTTAGAATGTCAGATCACCATTTCCCATGTACTATCAGTGAGGTGCAAATGCGCTCTGATTGCAAAAAGAATAACAACTTTTGAACAGAAAGGAGGGCTCAGAATGAGCATTGACTGACATTTGTTCCTTTCCTTCTATTAATCTGTGAACAGATTATGCCCCCCACCTCCGTGCCCGGGCTTAAATTAAATCCGCAGGTCTCCCCCTTTCGAGAGAGAGAGAGAGAGAGAGAAGAGTGCGAGAGAGCGAGAGAGACTTCCTTATCTCCCAACCGACTCCAGCAAGCAGGGGCTGATGGAACACCTAAACCTCATCAAAGGGTCA
>JAOVYW010000034.1:2609108-2621895 GCA_025775045.1 Hiodon tergisus
GAGAGAGACTTCCTTATCTCCCAACCGACTCCAGCAAGCAGGGGCTGATGGAACACCTAAACCTCATCAAAGGGTCATGGCGCCCCTGTGGGGAGGATTAATGGAACCCATTATCCGCCTCTCGTGCTTGTTTGTGAATGCACCGGTCCGGCGGCTTTTATGTGCAACGCCGCCTGAGTGCGGCTGATTGTGTGTGCGCTTCTACCGAGCAGACAAACGTGCCTTCATTTTCCCTCAGCAGCTAATATCTCACCAAAAACCCAAGACAAAAAAGCTCCTTTATGCTAAATTATTTCAGATTAAAATAAACTCAGCCTTTAGAATTATGTCTAAAAATATCAGGAGAAATGTGCCACATTCTCAATCTGGCATTAAACCAGCATATGGGTTCACTCATTAGTGAATTCGACTACCCGGTGTTCGACACAGACGCATGCACAACTCTGTCCCTGCGTCTCCGTCCTCACTGTACATGCCCATCCGCTTTCCTCAGCATGCATGTCCCTGTCCCCCTGCCCCTCACCTCTGCACCCGGTAAACGCGTGTCCATGGAGGCACCAGGGCGAGGATCCGAGCCACCAGGTCCACCAGGGCGCTGGGAGAGTAGCTCTTGTAGCGACCCGTCTTCCATAGCTCGTACAGCCCTGTGCCTCGAATCACCAGGGTGGGGTAGAGCTTCAGCCCGTCTGCTCGGAATGCTGGGTTCTCAAAGAACTCCTGCCACAGAGGGAGTCGGGTTAACCACAGGTTCTGACCCTTCCCGGCATTAACTGTCGAACTAGAGAAATCATCAATCCTAATTGTTCTTTATTTCAGTAAACCCTACAATCAAGATCCAATCCTTAAATACAAAAGTGTTAATACAATGAATCAATTTAATATGGTAAAACTTGTTTTATTACACTTGTTATGAATATTATAAACATGACATTTAGTGTCCTCAAGAATTATTAGTACCCTACATAAATGTGAAAAACAAACAAAAAGGCTTTGATATAATGTCCAACCTTTAATAGTTTAATTCTAATTTTTTTTTTTAAAGAAATAATTATTTTTCTCAAAAACATGCGTTACAATTATTGGCACCCATAGAAATTATGAACAAAATCTAATAGATGTACATTCACCGGCCACTTTATTAGGTACACCTCTTCAACTCCTCTTTAACACAAATATCTAGTCAATCACGTGGCAGCAACTCAATGCATTTAGGCATATATACATGGTCAAGACGATCTGCTGAAGGTCAAACCAAGCATCAGAACGGGGAAGAAAGTTGACTTTGAAGTGACATGGTTGTTGGTGCCAGACAGGTTGTTGGTTTGAGCAGTTCAGAAACTGCGAAATATCCAGTGAGCAACAGTTCACAGGGAGAAAATGCCTTGATGATGGCAAAGCTCAGAGGAGAATGGCCAGACAGGTTCGAGCTGATAGAAAGGCAACAGTAACTCAAATAACCACGCGTTACAACCAAGGTATGCAGAAGAGCATCTCTGAATAACACAACACGTCGAACCTTGAAGAATTTGGGGTAAACAACATGAAAGCATGGATCCATCCATCCTTGTTTCAACAGTTCAGGCTGGTGGTGGTGGTGTAATGGTGTAGGGGATATTGCCTTGGCACATTTTGGGCCCCTTAGTACCAATTTAGCATAATTTAAATGCCACAGCCAACCTGAGTATTGTTGCTGACCATGACCACAGTGTACCCATCTTCTAATGGTTACTTCCAGCAGGATAACGCACCATGTCACAAAGCTCACATCATCTCAAACTGGTTTCTTGAACATGACAATGAGTTCACTGTACTCAAATGGTCTCCACAGTCACCAGATCTCAATCCAATAGAGCACCTTTGGGATGTGGTGGAATGGGATATTCGCATCATGGATGTGCAGCCAACAAATCTGCAGCAACTGTGTGATGCTTTCATGTCAATATGGACCATAATCTCTTAGGAATGTTTCCAGCACCATGCCACGAAGAATTAAGACAGTTCTAAAGGAAGATGGTGGTCCAACCCAGTACTAGCAAGGTGTACCTAATAAAAGTGGCCTGTGAGTGAGTGTTTATCCTGATAAAGTTCAACTGAGTCTTTGGGAACTTTTAAGTGGTCATCCATGACTTCCTGTTTCACTGGGGTATAAAAATGAGGTGACAAACAGGCTACACTCACTAAATCACCCATCAACATTGGAAAGACCAGAGAACACACAAATTCAATTAAACAAATCATACAATGGCTATAAAAAGATAGCTATGCGCCTGAAAATGCCCATCCCCACAATTAGTTCATTAAGAAATTGAAAACTGGAGCTGTGATGAACCTGCCTGGAAGAGGTTTATTTTGCATCCACACACAGTGAGGAGGACCACAGTTGGAGAATTGCAGAAATCTTAACAAGACAACAATTAGAAACCACTTCCATGATAACAAGCTAAATGGAATGTTTGGCAAATCATAAATGGAAGCACCTGGAGTTTGGTAAACGTCATTGGGTTCTATGGTCTGATGAGACTAAAATAGAGCTTTTTGGCAGCAAACACCAGAGGTGTGACAGTCCCCTGACCTAAGCTGAAGAAGAGACTCCACCAGCAACAACCAAGGACTCTGTACGGAGGAATGGTCTCAAACAACTTCCTACGTGTTCTTTTACCACATTACAGGAGACTTTTTAGTGCTATTATTTTGTCAAAGATGAGGGGACTTGAAGCAGGGCTGGCAATAATTGTGACACACATGTTTTTGAGGAAAATTTTTCTTGATAAATTTTTTTTTTCTTTGAACAATTTTAACTCAAAGGTTATACTTCTCATATGGAGTGTAAGATAAATAACAATGACTTTTTTGTTCCTATTTACGTAGGGTGCCAATACTTGTAATTGACTGATTTACTTATTAAACATAATTATTGGGAAGACACAAGAAATCACGCTCTTTGACTAAATGGGGTGGGACACAAAAGCTTAAACCAATAAGAATGGCCCTCAGAGAGGGGCCCCTGTAGCAAATAGACAACCGCCAAATGTCCTGCATCGTAAAAAAACTAACAATAAAAACTGATCGGAAAACCTTGGAGTCTACCTGCAAAATTTCTGAAATGGAAGCGAAATCTATATTATTTCAGTGAGAATAACATGGGCAAAAACTAGAGAGCGTGGAGTGAACTGGTAAGTCTCTCAGCTGGGCTTTTTACCCTTCTTAAGCATGCTCTCCTTCTGTGGGACCCTGCAAGGAACCAGATAAGCAGCAGTGAACACTGAAGAGCCGGTAATGGGATTTCTTTATCGCGGCTACATGCCTGGCTCTCCTGCCAGTGACCTGGCTGAATGGCACTCACAGGGGTCGACCAGGCCCTGCCTTCCAGGTGAAGCCATCAAAGGCCAATCCGCGGCCACGTCTTGCGGTACGGGAGATTGGAGCTTGGCAAACAGGCTGTTTTGGGGATGACTGCAAGCTAACCACCACCTCCAGGGCTCAGTCACACTGACTGCATTAGAAACTAGTACTTTGTATTAGAAAGCTAATGTCTAACACTTTGAATTGGAAAGCTAGACGGTCCTGACATGCCACTGTTAATTTGTGCATGGCACAGATATACCCTAAAAGCTGAGGTCCATAGGGAAGGGCAGCTGCCGTGTGTTGGCGGTACAAATATGGGTGTTGTATCCTGTTGTTGCAAAGTTCTTACCTTGAATTGCTTCAGAAAATATACAGCTGTATAAATATTTACTTAAGTCGCTTTGAATTAGAGTCTGCTGAGCAACTTAATCAAAAGTAAGGGGGGCTTCCCAGCAACCTATGGCCTCTGGAGTCAATTAGCTCTTTTCATTCAATACACCAATGTCCCAGGCCAAAAATTCCCATTTAAAACTGGAAGAAAATTCCAACAAATTGCGTCCTGGTTACATGGTTAACACCCACAAAGGAAAGAGATGCTAAATGGAAGGCAGAGCCTATGAAACAGACAGCAAAAACCACTCAAAGGGAGGTGAGGAGAAACGGGGTGGAAGAACAGCACAGGGCCATTAATATCAGTGCTACTAATTAACCTTAGCTTTGATTTCACCTTTGATTAAAGCGCGGGTCTTCTCTTTCCCGAAGAGGCCATTTTTTGTGATGTGAAAATGTGACTTATCACCTGGAATCCCTAAACTGAATGAAAAACTGAGTAACGTCATAGAAGTGAACCAATGAACGAATGGGCTCAGACTCCACTGAATTAACTCTAACTTGCTCAATACAATCGTTAACCACCTCAATGAAAGCCTTTTCCTATTCGGCAGATATCCAAAGGGACTAACAGGGTTTTTATTCATTGCATTCAGAGCCGTGATACAATTTGCAGATAATGACAGAGACTTCCTAATGACCTCCCAATAAAAACTCTATTCATTTCAAGTAATTGAAACCTCTATAATGTGAAACAGCGCACTGCCTTGGGGCACAGGAACCGCCTATAAAAGCCAACAAAGCAGATCACACTTCTGCAGCTTCATCTAAATGCAATTTTCGCCCTACTGTTTAGTTATTAGCCATTACAGCGCTAACACAAAAAGTGCATTCGGAAAACCTATAATGAGAAGTGGACTGCTGGCACGAGGATTGGCTGAGACACTGACGTTAGGAGGAGAAGAAGGAGCACAGGGCTCTCCGGCACTTACGATGAACTGCTCCACGTCACGTTCCATTCCCACATTGGGGAGGTCCGGCATCATGTGGGCAACCACCTTGAAGCCTGCGTCTTTGGCCAGGTGGAACGACTCACACACTGCCCGCACTGTGTGGCCCCTGCAGCAACATGCACAATGCAATCAACCGTGGTCAGTTCAGAGGGGAACAAGCGTGGACATACTCGGGCAACCGCAAACAAGAGAGGGAAGGACACAGGTAGACACAAAGACACAACCACAGTGAGGACACAGGTAGACACAAAGACACAACCACAGTGAGGACACAGACACACAGACACACCCTGACCCGTTTGGTGACGCGAGCTCTCGTCCGCACCCTGACCCGTTTGGTGACGCGAGCTCTCGTCCGCACCCTGACCCGTTTGGTGACGTGGGCTCTCGTTCGCACCCTGACCTGTTAGTGTCGCGGGCCACGTCCTCGTACACGCTCTGCACCCCGATCTCCAGGCGGGTACAGCCGTAACCAAGCATGTCACTGAGGTGACGCTTCAGGCAGTAGTCAGGCCGCGTCTCGATGGTGATGCCCACGCACTTGGTGTTGCTTCTCTCAGAGTACCTGCGGGAGAGAACACACAAGACCTGAAAAACCCACCAGGAACTTCCAGGCGTTTGCTTCAGTTTTAAAGATGGAGAAAATGCTCTCAATGCAGAGAGTTTGGTCAGACTGTGTGTGTACTTAACATTCATATCATTACCTAGGACTATAGCTAAACTGCTTACCTGGAGAGCACATCCTACATGGGAGACAAAAACAGTGGAAATGTAGTCTAGATTTATTTTAGACCTCATTTCAGATATATACTGTCTATTTTACATAAACCTAATTACAGACATAATCCTAACAACCATCCCCATTTCCCAAACTTCCAGATGAGTTTATCGAGGTAAACGCACTTGAATCCCTCACGCTCCGTAGTCTCCACGGCAATAATCCTGAATGAGTCAGTGATAAGGTCCCCTCTGAGTCACGGGCGGATTACTGAATGGGGAGAAACTGTCCCGAGGCCTCCGACCACCAGGGGGCCATCTACATTGTTGTAATTTGAACATTTGTAGGTTATTTCTCTGTAATACAATTATATGAGCATGTCATGTATACTAGCGATATCCTGCTCAGAATATTAGCAACCAGAAAACATACCCATCACGATTGGTGCTAATGAGTGTGGATCCCTGCGAAGGCTCTGAGGGCCGAGTGCACGTGAAACCCTGAGAAGGATCTGAAGGCCGAACAAAAGTGTGGTATGCTCAATGGGGGAGCCAGAGGAGATGCTTTTCCACTGGGAACAACTTGACTTTTTTTTTGTGGTTAGAGGCATTTTTTACACATTAGCCTTCCAAAGAATGTCTTTACAATTAAGGCCAAACAGTATGAGAATCTACAGAGTCCCACCACAGAAGGATGTTGCCAAGAGCAAAGGTCCTATTGGCTGATTCCGATACAGACAGTCTGTCAGTAAAAGTAGTCAAAATTTCCAATGTGTCCTTTGTTGTTACCAGGAGACAATTTTTATCAATGCATTATAGTTAATGTTTTTTCAAAAACATAGGTGTCTGATCGACATTGACAGCTTAGTCTGCACACTTAAAATTTAAGGTATTTGTTTTGTGGTCAAATTGTTTTTTTCGGGATAGGTTCATTAGTCTCAGAATTGTTTTTTTTTTTTTGGGGGGGGGCCATAAGCAGTTGGGAGGGGCCTTACGTAGTTTCGGCCATGTTCTACATTTGCTGAAAAAGTGACTTTACAGCTCTCCTTGAAATGTTGCTGACTTAAAATTCTCTCCTCCTACATAAATGTATTTTCTCTCTCCTGAAGAGAAACTCAAGGTTTCTAATTTATTTATTTCTGCGGTCTAATCAAAATCACGACCTTGTTGTTCATCGCAAATTATAAGCCTGAGACATAAGGCCAGATTTTTTGCTGGTTTTGCTCAAACAGTGATGGAAGAGGGGTGGAAAACACAAAGCTGAACAGAGGCAAAGAACACCGTAGAACTTCATAATTAAAGATTTTAAATTTTTTTGCAACATGGCCGACAGAAAATGTTAAAGTCGTAGGAGCCTTTGAGGTGCAGTAATACCGCTAAATCCAAAAAGCAACTTTCTAAAATGGTGACTACTGTTTTAATGCTTTGTAAAGCAATACACACCTAAAAGGGTCTACAATGAAATGAAACCCAATCAGCCCATGCTTCTCTGTGATTATCTACCAGATTACTGACCGTAACTGCGTAATCTAAACAAATTTGCTGATAAACCCAGCTATCAAAGGATTAGAGAAGGCCTCCCCAGACAAGAAAACTACATAACCTGAAATCACGCTAATTGCCAAAAAAACAAACCTTATCCAAATATAGCCTCAATTTCCTACATAAGCAACAGTCGTCCCCCTGAATCCAGTCCATTTTTTCTCCAAGGTCAGCATCAGAGGCCTCCCCCACCCTGCTTCTGGAAGGCACATACTTCAGCAGTTCACATTCCTCCTAAGTGAGTGGATAAGAATGATAAACTTCACCTGGTGTCGCTAGGGGACCACTTAACAGGAATGGCTGCTGACCTTCGCAGTCTTTCAGTGACCTTGCAGGTTTACCAAGCCCTGAGGCCCGGGCCATTTAGCTGAGGAAACCGCCATTCTTGTCCAGCTACTGAGGGCCCCCCCACCCCAAATCATTACAGGGACACAATGGCGACACTGACGTGATGTAAGCATTCTGTGACACATAAACATACCAAAAAACGACCATTCCAGCAACAAAAAATTAATTTTGGGTATCAGACAGGAGGAGGATATTTTTTTAAAGGCTGAAATGTCCTTGGATCCCAGGGGGAGGCCCCAAACCACAGGCAGTAAGCTGGGTCCTGTGATCTCAACGCCATATCTACAACACGAGCCACCGAATCCCCATTCACCCCCAAGACAGGAGGGCCCTTCAAAACAGCACCGTGGTTTTTCACACCCTTTGTGAAGGGACTGGGAAACGGCTTCCAAAGCAGCAGCCTTCTTAGGAGAGGGCGTGCCGTCCGGCCCTTCTGACTCACGCGCCCACGTGCCAAAGCAGCTGCGCCCACAAGGAAGGGCACTCAAATAACAATGCCATCCCCAGCAACACAAACTGCCCCGGCTTCTTGCACACGAGCCCCCGCGGCGCGTTTCCTGCCTGACAATTCACACTCAAATTAACATCGCAGATTTCTGCATTATGCTACACCTGCCACAACAAATACGCTTGCCTCACCCTGGGAATTCACGCAGCGCTGCCTCCTCGCCAGTCTCTAGCGGTGAGCACCGTGGCCGAGTATTTACCGCCTCTTAGTGGAGCAAGGAGAGGGCAGACTTCAGCACAGAGAGGTGCTCGGGCTAAGCCAAGAGCTCCAATACCGGGTAGCTGAAGTGGCACAAAAAAGTCAATCGGCCATTTTAAAAAACCTGGAGCTGAGGCTTATGGCTGTCCACTGCCTGCATGGTTGTACCTAATTTCATATGCATAACCATGTCATTAGTGACATAACCTTGTGACAGCAAACCATACTTGATAGTTCATTAGAAAAACCGCAGGTAGATTGTGCTGTAATATAGATCTCAATAAGAAGTAATTTTAATGAATACTACCCTTTCACATTGCATTCCACAGTGAACGGCCGACTTGAAATCCGTCACTCCGTATCAGACCAACAAAAACACTGGCATAACCCTCAACGTGATCTCACGTCCTGTGGAGGACAGATATGAAGCAGATTTCAGGTTTGAAGGTTTATCACCTTCTGATATAAAGTGACTGAAGGAGTAGTTTTGCCATTGCCAACCGGCTACCTTGGCCTCCATTAAGAAGTCACTCAGTGTCGAGTACCGATACTTTAGTAGTCTTGAAATGTACATAACTTTAATTGAAATGTTTATTCCTCGATGCTCTGTAGACTTTCTAGGGAAAAACTGTGCAATTAAGTGGAACTCAATTAGAATAAACCAAAAGGGACTTAATTTTAATATTAGATGAAAACATAACTATACAGTTTGGTAAAGACTAAGCAATATTACACGTTATGCCTTCGTGTCTCTTATGCGGAGTTAATGTTCCATTTAAAGACAGTAAATCAAACCTAATGGGTAACATCTCCAGGGAGAAAAGGCAATATTAATCTTGGTGAATTTTACAACCTTCTTAGAGATTAAAAATTCCAAATACATTTTCTGACTTTCCTCAGTGTAATATTTTTGACCTCAACTTACTTAGCACGCGGAGCCACCTAGTGGTATCACTTTGTGTTTACAAAGACTCATTTCAAAATGGTTGCGTATAACCCAGTTTGACATAATACACATATTCCAGGGTAGTAAAATGAAGTAAATGTGAAGCACATGAAGTAAAACATAGAAGATTACTATATTGTGTGTCATAGCCATTTGGTAGTCATATGACTCTCATAGTCAAGGCAAGAAGAAATCATTAAAATTGTTGCCTGGTGAGTGACACGGCGAGAGGTGTGTACCTGACAGCCTCTGCCACACAATTGGAGGTGTGACCTGACAGAGCGTCGTGGAGGTTCCTGATGAAATAATCCCGGTACTCTTCTTGTAGAGCCATGAAGGTGCCGCCCATCACAATGAACTCCACCTTGTCCACACTGTGGCCAAGTTGCTTCAACTGCAAGGGCAAGAGAAGACAAACAGCTTCGCACAAACACCGGAACATGGGCAGTTCCGCTGGGGAGCCACAGCCAACTGAAGACCATCTGCAGGGACCAGCAGTAAAGATCCAGAAAGGGTGTAGCGCTTGAGCAGGCCAAACCTGTAAATGTTTGTGCTGCCCTCACCCAACATTTACACTGTTTAGTCAGTACTTTTTCTGGATCAGAAAGCAAAATGACATGCTACTAAAGCAATCCCTATGCTTGCAAAAACAGGACGGGGGGGGGGGGGGGTAGCAACAGGGTATCAAAGTGCCAAATTGTGATGAATTGGATAGGCCAGCAAACCTTGGAGTACTGCAGTGTTTAAAGCATCTTCTTATTACTTTTAGTCCATAAATGTCTCTGATGCTAACCCAGACATAGCAGCACAACAGGAAGAACAGTATTTACTCTACTTGCAACCTGATTGCCACACCTCTGACCATCACCCACTAAGAACTACTATTCTGTAGGGGAAAAAGATCCTAGAAGAGGAGTATCGACAGTCGCAAAAGCACAGAAGCAATAATGAGCGTACTAACCTGCTCCACGCGATGGCGAGTCTGGAGATAGGGATCATAGCGTGCCCTGATTGCTCTCATCGATGTAGGCTGAGAGATAGGATGTTAGAGGGCGTGAGTAACTAGTAACTCTCAGTAAGAAAACAAGAATAAATCATTCATAACCTGTAGAATACAGTAGCCCTGTAGGTAGAATATTGTGCTTCAAAAAGGCAATAAAATGACTCACCTCATAGCCTGTGTAAGACTGCGTGGAGTACTCAAAGTCAGAGTCAGGACCACCAGGACAGTATCTGAAACATTCAGTGTGGAGTAAGTAAGTAAGTTACTCAAGCTGTTTGTCAAGATGAAACCCACAATAAAAGTTCACTCTAAGCTGCCCTACAGAAAATCGTATTTCAAATTTGCGACACCGGTTGTTGACATTTGTGACACATAAAACACCAAGTATACAGTTCACTTTTCATTTAACGGCCTTTATAAGCAGTAAAAAAAAAGATTATTTAACAAAAGAATCCTCTTTTTTGTCAGTTTACTAAGGACGCAATTTGGGTTACACTGTACTAGGACAGTAAAGCAGGTTTTACGTCTCATTGCATTACTACTCCATTGGCCTCTGAAAATCGGACAGAGGGGAAGTTTCTTGTACTCACACACATATATTCCCCGTAAAGCTGATGTGGGGACAACGGTGGGGTTTGCACATCACCGCCACCACTGCAATCTGCACGGAGACACACAGACACAGAGATGAGATCCTGGCTCACGTGCCAGCACAGACAGGTGTGCTATGGTCTGCTGGGATACGCACCCCGCTGGCTGTGCGTATGGGCTTGGCTTTGAGCTTGGGTACCAGGGCACGGCGGTACTGAGGTGGCACCGCAGCGATGATGTCCACCAGTCGTGGCTGAGCCGACAAGCCATACTTAGCAGAGGTCTTCGTTTTCACTCTGAAGGAGTAAGATAACACTTGCTTATTTATGCAAAGCAACAGAATTGCTTGTCAAAAAAAAAACTAAAACAAGGGTGGATGTAGACATTCTACTATTTCCTCCCATAATAACATATGTCTTTGTTTAACACATTAATTTAACAATCTCTGCTTAGCTAATAAGAATACCAAACACAGACTTGTTAAGATTGATATCTTTTCCCTCTTCATGGGCTTCCACAAGCTGCTTGATGACATCCGCAATCGTCATCATCATCAACTCTGCACGGCTGAGGTCACCTGGTGAAAACCGAATAAACAATAACGTAAAATAAAACCCACCTTTAACGTGGATAGAATTTTCACAACATAGTGTAGTGCGGACAGACAAGGCTGACTAAAAGGAGACCTGGCATCTTTTACATATCTAAAATATGGGCATGTCCATTTGTTTGTTTTTTTACGAATGTGCCACTCGTTAAACTCTATTCATGCTTCTCAAGTTTGTTCCAAACCTTTTGAAGGTACTATCTTCGATTACGTTTGTCTTATGCATCGAGGTATTTTTCTGGATTTTTAAAACAGGTTATATCTGAGAAAATGTGTAGCTAGTTGTATCCTAAGACGAATCAGCACACAACCAAAACATCGCAAAAACGGTAGTTGCTAATCACACCAGTTGGATACTCACTTTTCTTTTTTGGTTTGCCCATGTCGAGTTTCACAAGAAATCTAAACACAAGAAATGTAAAAACTAGCAACGTGTTTTCCCCTACACATATTGGTGTAACTCAAACTCGAATCGTAAATTGACCATAACTGTCGAAAACTAGTTTAAACGGAAACGTGTTTCCGATAATGTCTTCGACTGGAAAGCGTTGTTAAAAAAAGTTCCTAACCTTCAACATTCCCTCAACATACAACATTTAAAATCGGTACAATATGACTAGCTCACTTTTAATGAGTAAGACAGCTCTAGTGTTTTATTGTTAAAATTATCTACCATTCGGTTAGACCTTGTTGTTTTTAATGCTCATTATTTTAGCACATTTATCACGTCCAAAATATAAATATTTACCCCAAATATTACTTTTAGATGCGTCAAAATTGCACTTGTTTATCATTACTACTATTTCAGTCTTGCTATATACAACCTGAAATGAAAGTAGTCAGGTTGTATATCACTGAAATTTCGGTCATAATCTGGTACAACTGAAACGCAATAAAATATTTTTATTTTAGTTAACGAATTCAGTTTGTGTAAACGAACGGTAGATGTGAAATATGCAGTTTCAGCGTGATTATTAAACATTAATTACTTTTTATTCATGCAGTCTTATCCACAGCGAAGAATAAAGGTTCCATAGTCCATATCTGGTCGGTAATTTACTTGTTTGGTCATTTAAACAATTTAAGTAATTAACCTGTTTGGTGATTTAAATAAAAGTGATCTGGAGGTTTACGTTTCGGCTAATGGCGTGAAATGCACTCCACTTCAGTTCCGCTTAAAGCCGAAATATTTTGTCCCTACATTGGGAAAAAAGGTTTTAATGCTGGTTTCTTTCTAAAGCAGCGTGTTTTGTTAAAAATCATTCGCGAAAACACTGTTCGAATTAGAATCTACACCGGCGAACCTACACTACATTACTCCAGCACGGGGAATCTAGAATCTACACTACTCCAGCACAAGTCATTCAGTTTGCGCTCTGGCGAACACCTTTGCCGATGAGTTTGGGAGTTTACCATTTAACAATCAATATTTCATCTTCAGAATGTTGCACCGGTTATTATCCGATTTCCAGATATTCTCTATATGAGACAACAGTTTTTTAAATGAAGAATCCCAAATGCATAAATTGTATTGGGTAAAGGTTAATCCAACAGGTTGAAAGTGTATATCAAGATATAACTCTCTTATTGTCAATGCCTGGGGAATTGTCCCCCAAAAAGCCTGGAATTAATGGAAATG
>JAOVYW010000034.1:2643570-2655055 GCA_025775045.1 Hiodon tergisus
TGCCGGAAACAACACATGGCTATGAAGGTGGTCCGAACCCACCCCGCCCCACCAAAGGCGTAACCCAGCCAACAGGGTCCAGTGGGCTAATAAGCTGGCTTCTGTGTCTGTAGGATACCTGTCCTGTGGGTTAATAAACTGGCTTCTGTGTCTGTAGGATACCTGTCCCCGGAATGGAAATGCATATCCCAGTCCTCTTCCTGAACCTCAGCGGTACGTTTGGGTGTTAATGTGATGGATGGAACAGTGTCAGGAGAGAGATGTACATGTCGCTTGTGTTATTGTGACTGATTTGCGCAAGTTGACGGCTCTCCCTCCCTTGGACAGCGGAAGACCTCAACTCACCAGACAACAGGGAAGCATCGGAAACGGCAGGCTGGGAAGCGACGCTGAGCAGAGAGGACGAGGACGAGTTATTTGAACTGCAGATTGTCAGGCACCTTGATGGAGGGGTAAGGGGCATGGCCTACCAGTGTACCTCATTGTCAAATTAATGAGCTAGTTTGAAAGATATCGCTCACGGCAGAAAATGTGTGTACTCAGATTAGGTTACCAGAAACCATTTACTACATGGTACTAGATATCTTGTCTCCTCCCTCTGAGTGCATGTTACTACTCAGCCATGCGTTTCACAATGCCTCCCCTCTTCAGGTGAAGGCAGAGGCTTCCTGGGACTTGACCGTGCATGAGTGCCCCCAGCTGAGCCGGTGCACGCCACCTGAGCAGCGGGTCTACTTGACGGTGCGGGCCGCGGTGCAGCTCAGCCACCCTGCTGAGATGAGGCTATATCTGCGCAAGCGGATCTGCGTCAATCTGGCCGGCAGACAGGTGAGCAGATCCGAGGCTCTGCGTGGTCGGCGCTCTGCGTGGTCGGCGCTCTGCGTGGACGGCGCTCTGCGTGGACGGCGCTCTGCGTGGACGGCGCTCTGCGTGGGCGGCGCTCTGTGTGGGCGGCGCTAGGCTCCGGGCTCTGAGGCTACTCTGTGTGTCTGCTGCTCACATTCTGTTCTGTTCTGACTGCTCTTTCTATTCTGATCGATGCATTGTAAATGTGGCTGCAGGGATTTGCCCAGAGCATCCTGAAACGGATGTACCAGCGGAGCACCATCCCTGGCTGTGGCGTCACCTTCGATGTCGTCTCCAACATCCCTGGGGTGAGGTGGAGTGGGAGTCAGAGTGGAGACACGTCTGATGTGTATCTGGAGCATGTGCGGTGAAACCACCCAATGTAAATGGTCTGATGGCCCCCAGGATGCCCAGGGCTCGGAGGACAGGGAGACGCTGGCCAGACTGGCGGCCAGTACGGACAACCCAGAGTCTGCCGACAGCGAGGCAGCCATCGAGAAATACCTGCGCAGTGTGCTGGCTGTGGAGAACATTCTCACCCTGGACCGGCTACGGCAGGTCAGGACACAGACTGGGATACACCTTGGGGTTGCACACTGTGTGTGGTACATGTCGTGTGCGTGCGCGCGCGTGTGTGTGTGGTACGTGTTGCGTGTGTGTGTTACCCGTTGCACATGGGTATGTGTTACGTGTGTGTGTGTGTGTTAGGTGTTGCGCGTGTGTTATTGATTGCTCGTTTCTTTATCTGTGCAGGAAGTGGCTGTAAAGGAGCTGTTGACAGCCAAAGGGAAAGGGCACAGACGCAGTCTCAGCTCCCCTAACGTACATAGGGTAATTTTTCCCTTTGTTATACAGCCCACCGTCACCATTAACAGAAGCTTAAATCCTCACCCGTTGGAATGTATAGATCAGTGATTTTTTGATTTGGGTTTTTGCAAGTGAAAGAAAAGTAGTGGCCATAAATGTGTAATTTCTCTAATACAAGATTGTCTTTTACTGAAAATGTAATTTACTTGATTACACATAATAATCCACAAATAATGTATTTTCTCAAGGTACGAATTTACAAAAGTATATAAGAGCATGGCATGCTGTAAAAGGTTCAGTAAAGAGAACAGCATGAGTGCGAGAATAGGGATGTTGTGCTGAAACAGTAGGAATGAGTCCTCTTCTTCATTTTTCTCCACTAGCTATCTGGGAGCAGACAAGATCTCCATCAAAACTACCTGTTAGAGGACCACAAGGTGAGACATGAAGTTACCCACCCTATGTGGTTACCTTATTACTTACTACGCTGTGTGTGTGTGTGTGTGATCTTCTGATAGTCCTAAGTACCCTTCTGTTGTAGGGTCGATGGGAGAGTCATCACGACATCTCCTTGGTCTCGCCTCAGCTCGGCCGCACTCTTACCCGCCCCTCACTCCCCCAAAACCGAGATTCCGAGCCAGGTAACCCCACACATATGCCCCCGTATATATCGTCATTGTCTCAGCCCGTAATTATCCTCTGATATCGGCATTCCTCTTCTCTCTTGCCCGTTAAAACTCTGTAAGTGAATCTTAATTCTCCTATCTCTGTATTCTGTAGCTTCACTCAGTCGTAATTTATTATTGTATTTTACTGTGGCCATGAGTGAAGCCTCTTTCAGGAGCAAAGCAAGTATACTGTTCATATCAACATCATTACCAAAACTTCCAATTTCCTTAACTCACTGTCAGAGAGGAAAAAGTATTTCCTATTTCCATTTTCTGACCTGCTTTTGGATTTCAGGTATAAAACCAATTGAGTGCATAAGTCTGCTGTTTAGAAAGGGGCTATGACCATCAACAAGGTCATGTTTCTGTTCTATGCCTTCCCCCCGCTCTTCTGGGTGCTACATGCGTTTACTTATCTGTGGGTGGCTATGGATATTTCCTGTTGCCTCTCCACTTCTTCTACTTTTCATTTCTGTGCCTCCACCCTTACCCCACACATTTTTTTCACTCCATCCCTGCCCTCCTCTCGTTCCTGTTCTCCTGCCTCGCTGCCCCAGGTCTCTCAGGAAAGGCTGCTGCTTATCTCTCCCCAGTCAAGGCCCTGGCCCCCCCGATGCCCAAGCTGCTCAAAGCCCTATTCCCTGCCCGGGACGACAAGAAAGACCTACGGCCATGGCCCCTCGGCCAGCAGGTGGGGACCTCTGTCTGGCTTCTCCTTCAGACCAAGTGGAGTACAGGTCCATTTAGCAGACAGTGGACAGCGCAGCATCAGTCCAGATGTATTATGCCAACTGAAGCCCACCAAAACCCCAAGTCATGATTCAGTTTAATAAATAATTTCAGCAATAATGTACATCACTGTGATGACCAGCCCACTAAATTACCTTCTGGGTTATGAAACACTAGAAAATGAACGGGGCTTGATTGAAGGAGACTGAAGGCAGAGTGACCCCCTTCCTCCACTCTCCCAGCCTTTCCTTATGGAGCCTCAGTGCCCAGTAGAAGAGTAAACCAAACCCCTTGATGTTCCCTGCTAACTGTTCCTTCCCTAGAGAGCTATATTTCATACCTAATAAGTGCCACTCATATGTTTTTCTGCTTTTTCCCCACAGCCTGGTTTCAGCATTGGTAGTAGTTCCAGATTATAAAATGTTGTATAACGCACATTGTTACTGCATTCATATTCCAACGATCAAGCATGCATCAGTATGTGGAAATGGCACTGGAGGAACTGCTTACACAGTGCTGTCGTTCAAACTAGTGAGCCCAATGATGTTGATGGATATAGTGTGGACATTCAGGTGTGATGTATATGAGATTTGGTTGGTATGCTTCTGTGGATGTTAGAAGCAGGTGATGATCAGTTGTGACCTGCGGAGAGGTGAACTTGAGTTTTTTACAGGTGCTCCCTGGTGAAGAGGGCAAGATGGAGCCAGGGGGGAACAGAGTAGTAGTGTTTGACCTCTTGACCAGAGGCTCAGTAGGTGTCGACCACAAGGTCAATGCAGCTCTGGAGCTCTTAATCAAACAGTTTTGCAGAAGACCCTCCTGTACACTGCAATGATTTCTGAGCATGTATTGTCAAAGCCAATCTGCTTTTGAGTAGCATCCTTCTTTCTCCTGATCGACCTCTTGCTTGGCTCTGCCCCAAAGATGTCTGATTCAGATGGACAGGATTAGTCATGCAGAGGAAAGCATTATGAGAATGCTGGTGACTTCCCTCTTTCAGACAAAGGACAAAGGGGTTTAGCCATTCTGGGCGTTTTCCTAGGGCTCAAAGCTTGTGGCTCCAGACTAGAGGAGGCTGGTCCATTGAGGCAGAGGAGGTTGCTCCGCCTCTGTTTTTGAGAGGCAAGAGGGAGATCAAAATATAAAAAAGAGAAATTGGTTGAAATAAACCATTAGCAAATCTCAGTATCATTTATAAAATAATTTCTCTTTTTTTGGAAAAAAATCCATTATGGAAATTTTGATTAAAATGCTTCAACAGAAACACCTGCAGGCAGAGGGGACAGACTGTGAAGTGGTGGTGGGGGACAGAGGAGGATGGGCTCCTGCTGTCCTCCGTAGGGCGGGTTCTCGTATATCAATTTGATGCTAGTCTGTTATTGGCCAAAACATGATGCTCCCAGGGAGGGCGTCCTCCCTAACCAATCAACAACCAGTTATACAATATTGACATCGTGTTCGTCCAATGATAATTTCCAAATTTCATCTTCAGTTCTCTACCACTGTATTGTACGTGAGTGTGATGAACCGGTGATAAAGGGATAGATAGCGATAGATACAGTACCATATTAGTAATTAGAATTAGTTGTATAGTAAGTTGGCATTAGGTTGCTAGTTGGATTATTGCTACATTTGAAAATAAAAACTTAACATATCTTGAACATAAGAAAGTAGCCAACTAGTGTAAAATAACATGACGCAGTGGGTTGGTTTTCCTCCTGTCCTCCCCAATTTTTTGAGTCACCAGCCGCCACTGCTCCAAACTGTGCCACAGTGGGCTGAAAGCAAAGGGACCAAAAGTCTTTCTCCATGTCCGAGACTGAGATATGTCCAGGATGAGGAACAATGACATGATTCAAATGCCTCTTGCTGGGATGATCCCTGTGACAATCTGACAATACACAGGGCACAATCATTTAATTTACCTTTAATCAAAAATGTCCATGTAATTAAAAATGTAAAGAAGCCTGTTTATGTTCTGATCTTAAATAGGCCTCATCTGTTGCTGGCCCTCTTTCAAAATGACAATGAATTGTGCATGGAAATGATCATCAATACTGGATGTTAGATTAAATAAGCTTTCTAAAATAACTGACCATGTGCATCCAAAGGGGAATCTGCCGATCTTTCCAGTAAGAATCCAGCAGTAGTTTATTTTTAAATGCTCTGTTCTCCGTCTCTCTTTACAGGCCATGCCACGCATCACGGTGCAATCTGCAAGCATTGAAGAAAGCCCAGTTAAAGCTAATTTGGTACGTCTCTCACTGTGGACTTTATAGGCAGCCATTAACCAGTGATTGATTGACTGAATGGATATGTGTATATAGCTCTTTAATTTGGTTAACACGAATGACTTACAGAAGCAGTTAGATGATTTAGTTCTTGCTGTGTTGAATTGGATTTGGAATTCCCCTTTATAGTTATAGGGATGCAAAATCTAAAGATGCACGTCTATGGCTTTGGTAACTTTCATAACTACTTGAGTCGGGTAATTTTTGTGAACTCTCTTTGTGAAGTTATTATTCGAGCTGCCTCTATGTGGACTTCACAGGTGCCTTTTGAGGAGCAAGGCCCTATCAGTGACAAGCAATGGGAGAGCTCTGAAGCTCCATCTTCCCTCACTTATGGGGTACAAGACATTCCCCTTAGCCCAGCCAGTGAGGCATCGAGTGGATACTTCTCGACCAGCGTCTCCACAGCGACTCTGTCTGATACCGCCACTGCTAGTGGCGACCCAAACCCCACCCCTACTGCAACCAGTACTGCCAGTGACGACCCCACCCCTACTGAAACACCTTCTGCTAGTGGTGACCCCAACCCTACTGCAACCACCACCACCATTGATGACTTTACCCCCACCCCTACTGCAACCACCGCTGCCAGTGGTGACTCCACCCCTACCCCTACTGCAACCATCACTGCCGGGGACGACTTAACCCCCACCCCTACTGCAACCACCACTGCCAGTAGTGACTCCACCCCTACCCCTACTGCATCCACCCCTACCAGGGACGACCCTACCCCTACTGCAACTACCTCTACCAGGGACGACTCCACCCCTACCCCTACTGCATCCATCACTACCAGTGGTAACTCCACTGACCCGACTGCTACAAATTTTGCCAGTCACAACCCCAGCTCCGACTCCACTGCAACCACTACTGTAAGTCACTCCGTCCTCACCACAACTGCCCAAGGTCCCTTAAACCTCGTACAGACCTCTGGTCAGGGTGCCATGGCACAGACCCATAACCATGCTTCCAGCAGTATGGAAGCTGATGCGGGAACTAAAGAACGTATCACACAGGCTGTTGAAGAGCAGCTTCAGAGCACATTGACCCCCAGCGGCTCCCAGGTAAACGAAGGGAACAGCTCGACCTCTGCTCCTTCTCAGGAGCGGCACACCAACCCCCCTCAGACAAGACCCCAGACCATCCCATCAAAACCTCCCATTGTCATCAGTGCAGCAGCAAACCCTTTCAAAATCAAGAAGGTAAAGACTTCTGACCTGAAATCCTTCAAAGGCATTCTGGGTGAGGGAGAAGAGGAGGGGAGACAGGCTGCTGCCGGCCCTGGAGCGGGGAAGAAAGAAGGCCTGGAGAACCCAGAGATCCCCTCAGACTCTGAGGAAGATCGGGAGGCCACGCTCCCCGACTGGTTAAAGGAGGGAGAGTACGTGATGGTGGGGACCAGCAAAAGTGGCACAGTGCGCTACGTCGGGCCCACTGACTTTGCCAAAGGCTTCTGGGTTGGTGTGGAACTCGACACTCCTTCTGGTGCGTGTTAGTTACCTCGTTACTGGCCTTACCACCCCTGCTTGATCCATTTATCTGCTTGTTTTGGCCTGTGTGGGATGCGCTTCAGGGGCTAAAGTAGCTGTTGTTACCTAATGATTATGGTCTGAACTGCATGAATTTCACGTCTAGACTTAAATGCAGTCAAATAATTGACCAAATTTTATTTTCAACATTAATGGAAAACCTGACTGACCATCAAAGTTTTAGCTTGTAATACACAGGTAAATTTGTATTTGTGAATTTTAATTTTAATTCTTTCCTACATATTTACTCCAATTCCAGTAACATAACAATGGCCTAGGAATCAAGATAAGATAAAAGCATCCATAGTATATTCTTCATGAAGCCAATAGCTGTGCTTTAGGCTATTCATGAAGCCATTCAGGATGGGATAGTTTAATGCATCCCAGATCAAACTTTACAACGTTACATGATCTTGTATTTACATAATTGCTAATGAAATACCACAAAAGTTTGGCTTCACTGCATCTTGTTCCTTCTCCAGGTAAGAACGACGGCTCGGTGGGTGGGCGGCAGTACTTCCGCTGCAACCCGGGCTACGGGGTTCTGGTGCGGCCCGACAGGGTGAGCCGGGGAGCGGGCGGCAGGCGGGGGTCAGAGAAGCGCAGAAGCACGGCGTTTGGCTCAAACCCCAACCTGGTGGCCCTCACCGCGCTTGCCAAAGGAGAGGGCGCGCTGGGTGCCCGCAGAGGGGAGAACCGCAAGTCTTGGAACAGCTGAGATAGTAGGGGGTGGGGGGCAGGGGAATGAGTGGAGAGAGGTCGGCTTATCCCTCTCTTGGACTGACCAACACAGTGACAAGGTGGTTTAACCTGTTTTAAAGAGACCTGTCCTTGCGTATCTAGAAGGGATATTTTATCCTCTCTTTAGATTGCTGCGTCTTGTTTGTGGCAATTAGTGTGGGAGCCCCCTTGTGCATGGAGGGGGATATCGCATGTGCGTGCACCTCACACAAGGCTGGAGTTTTTTAATGGAATGCAGGACACAAAATGTTTTCCTTTATCATTGAGATCAAACTAATAAGATCACTCGGTGCTAGCACTACACATGGTATTTGCTCAGTGCGCTCGACCCCCCCCTGGGAGACGCACAGTTCAACATCCCACAGTCTGCTCCCAGACTTGTTTGTCTGGGTAACATTGCCCCCCCCCCCCTCTTAAAAATTAAAGTTTTAAGTTTCCACTTCCCCTACTTTAACCTCCTCTGTAAATTCTTACTTATATTTTTATATTGCAGAATGTGCCTTTAAGTATCATTATTTGCTTTTATTCAGAATGACAATGATGATGACAATGGCACTTTTTAGATTTTACAGTGATCTCAGGGAATACTCCGAGAATGAACAGGCCTTTTATGGGAGTTTTCTGCTGGGATAAACTGCAGTGGATGTCAACCATGGTCTTTAGTTTTATTTTAAATCCTGTTTGGATGGCTCAAGTGACGTGAAGGGAAGATTACAGACCTAGACATGTATATTGCCTTTTGGGTGTGCAGGTTCCTTTGTTCTTAGTTTATATAAGCCCTCTCTTCAAAGTACTGGAGTACTTTTGGGGACAAATGGCAAAATGAATAATTCATACATCTGATTTGGGTTCAGGTCATGTACTGAGTGTTGTATGAATAAGTGATCGTTTTAAATGTAGGTGTGCGGTGAATTGCAATGACGCAGAGGCCTTGGATTCAATCTCTCTGACAACCTGTAAATCATGCTTAATGTATGAGGACAATAATGTCAGGCTCACGTCATGTATTTGTGTGTACTTCATCTGTTCAAACGCGTTATGGAAAATTATGTGTTCTGGTTTTCCTTACACTCCGCTTATCTTCTTTTTAACATTTTATTTAATCGTTCAGGTGTGATGACTCTGAAAATGACCGACTTATTTTGGTCAGCGGTGTGACTACTCTGGAACTCAAAGACTGCAGCGTGCGTGGGTTTTCATTCTACCTCACATCTAAGCTGTTTAACTCTAATCGTTATTTGGGTTAGAAATGATACACCTTCTCTGTGCTCATCGGACACTAATATAGAGGAAGATATGGTGGCTGAGGAGTTGTCCACCCTTGCAGTAAGATGTATTTGTTAATTTGGTACGTCTCTCACTGTGGACTTTATAGGCAGCCATTAACCAGTGATTGATTGACTGAATGGATATGTGTATATAGCTCTTTAATTTGGTTAACACGAATGACTTACAGAAGCAGTTAGATGATTTAGTCAGAAATAAGTCAGACTTATGAACATAACTTTTAACACTACCAGAAGAATCATCTGAGAGGAAATATTTGTATGGGACTTGGTACGATGAAGTTGTATTACATGATGATAATATCTTTGTTGATAATAAGATAATATGCTACTGGTATTTTATGGCACCCTCAATCAGCACGTTTCGGAGCTGCGTTCCCCAGTGCGTTTCAGAGCTTGCATGTAGTCGGTGATATGGGTGAGGGGCAGAATCTTGAACCCCAGTCTAGGCTCTCATTGTGGTTCTATGCACGTCTGTTTTCTGCTTTAATGTCCCTGTAGGCTAATGATACTCGAACAGATGTTATTTTTGTCCCTTCTTTTCCTCTAAGGGAAAAAATAATACAGCAGGGAGGAAGTTGGATAACAGCTTTTAGGGTTATCGTATCTCCTCTGAGACCATGCACCGTCGGTGCCTCTCCAGGATCAGAGTGTCTCTGGCTGCAGTTTTCACAAGCACCTCCCTGGGTCTGGGAAAGAAGGCCACTGTATCGGTATGCTAGTTTAAGTCTAACAAGAACTTACACGACGTCTCAGAACGCCCTTACGTTTCTCTGTATTACTGTATAGTGTTGTGTGGTTTTCCAGGTCAACTTTGCCCTTGCCTGTGCCTCCCTCACAGCAGCTGTTGCTATTGTGTGCTCTTCATCAACATTGCTTTTACAGTTTAATCCACTCAAACAAAAAATTGGGTCCCTTAATTAAGATTAAAACACAAACATTACTCTGCTTGCCACTAAGTGTGGAAGTCCGAGCTAGCTCCATCCGGCTCCTAACTGTGTTGTGGTGGCAGGGGGGAGTTGTGTGAACTGAGGCACAAGGGCGGGGGTTGTGGTTGCCTAGTGATCCATAAGAGATTACCCTCTTGGCTTGTTCAGCGGAGGAGGACGTATGTCAGAAATGACGACCAGAGACAACAAGCGCCGTTTTCGCTAGCCCTAACCTCCTCCAATCTCATTCTAAAAGGTGCCATCTAATCTCATATTGTCTTTCAGTTCAGTGCCTGTGGGTAGCGGTCGTTCTCCTCCACCTCCTCTAATCCCACTCATGTTCCCAACAGCACCTGCCGCTCTGCTCCCATTCCCCTGTTCTCCATTACACACCCGATTAGACCCAGGTTTCACCGCTCCTCTTTTTTAGTATGCGTTTTTACCCTGTGCTCACGTGATTTGTTCTGTATAACTGATAAGCGAGAATACCCTCGTGGGTGGAAGATTGATTAAACTTTTTTTAACTAACTTGTAATTATGTGCTAAGATCCAAAGAAATGAATCATGTCTAATATTGTGCACTTAAGATTGTATGCTTGTCTCATGATCACACATCTGTGTGTGAGTAATAAACTAAGTTTTACAGAAATGTGGAAAATTGCTTTTGTTGGCGTCTTCTAGGACAATCGATATGACAATCTGTGTTTAGGTTGAAAGAAATTAGTTTATTACATTTCTAAAATGGCACGTTAAAACTGATTCCCATAGAACTGAACTAGAAGAATGCTAGAGAATGCTCATCTATTCTGGGAGAAATGGGATGAAAGTGTCATTGGAAGTGCTTTAAATATGCTAAATGAGAGAGGACATATCTTGGTAACGGGCAGAGGAAAGGATGGCTTAGAGCCGTCTTTAATCATTTTATTTAAGCACTTATCAGTGGACTACGGGGTCAAATTCCGAGAGGCACACCATTAAACATTTAAACAAGTCACTTAACTTGAATAACTTTTGTAACGACCTAGCTCTGGAAGTAGGTCAAGTGTAAAATTTTGGGCTATGCCAATGGCAGTGGATGAGGGAGTTTGATAAGCACTGTGGGTGCAGACAGAACAGTGCTACAAAGTAGCTTAAAAAAACCAAACCACTGAATTTTTAATTGATATACTTTTATTCTCTACTAAGTACAATACTAAAATAAACACAAGTTTAAAAAAAAGTTTTCTTAAACAAAGAAACTGTACAAAAACGTTTATATACTACAGTTTAATTACAGAACAGTCTACTGTCCAAAAAAGGCACTAAATTCTGAAATAGGAGATACTATGATGGGACTATTTTTTTAAATTGATACAACAATTTAATCTTTTATTTAAATGTCATTTTATGGGTTTTTCATTCACATATTTAACAAGGACAGGTGACACTCAGGGGCAGGTAGTTTCCGAACCCGGGAAAAGAAAGGCAAAGCACCCCCATTCAGCACCCAGGGTTGGGGGTTGCAGGGTCACCACCCCTAGAGCATCCTGTTCATGACCGTTTTGAACGGTCGGTCACTTCACTGCAGTAGAGGTGATATTAGCGCTGCCCGAGTGGGAGAGGCTCACAGGGCTACTGCCCACAGACCAGCAGCTGGCCATGCCAACTTACATTTCATCT
>JAOVYW010000034.1:2678844-2694897 GCA_025775045.1 Hiodon tergisus
CATACATTCTAAGTCATATTACACACACACACACACACACACACACACACACACACACACACACACACACACACACAATCAAGAATAGCAGAGAACTAGCCGAATCCCTTACACCAGCAAACGCCTACATTATAGTTGCATAAAAGAGTAAACAAATATTTTGCCTGCTGAAAACAGCGTCCTTCACAGAGTGCTTCAGACACAATGAGCAAAATCATCCACTCGAGAATATAAACTAGACATGGCCAAGATGTAATGCAATTTTTATTTATTTATCCGCATCTTTGATTATCAATATAGCTACCCCGTTTACAATATTTTGCCACTTATATGACGAGGAAAATAAGTGATAAAAAGGCTAACCAAAGCTAGTCCAGTGTTATATTCTTGGTTACAGTATGACCTACCAGATAGCCGATTACGCCTCGCTTCGGACTCGATATTTATTACCGAGTTAAACCTGGAAATCCAGTTTTCATCAGGCATTTATCCCCATTTGGTATACCCATATTTCTGATCTATTTGTACCAGCATCGCAAGTACAGCTAGCAAACTACGGCAGAAAACGGTTTGGGTAGTTACAAGGCCCGCTAACTAGTAACCTATCCCTAATTATCTAACAATACTGTTACAGGAAATCTTACCTTTAATTGATAATCCAGGCAGGGCCTCTGTCCACCATTTAATACCGGGATTATACAATAATCCCACGGTAATGCCGTTTCTCTATATCGTCAAGACTAAACATTCACTAGCTGTTTTCTATTCTCTTTCCTTATTTGATTTCAGTCAAAAGCGAGACTGACTTGCCTTTGTCTGCCTGACAGCAGCCATATTGACATCAACATCAGAAAGCTGCATGATGATTGCGCCGGATTGGTAGTTCTTTTTAATGTGTGGTGGTAAAGGGAGTGGGCTATTATGGATAATTAAAGACTACAAGTCCCGTCATCCAAGCAAATTTAAACGTCTAAACTACAAACTAGCAGCCGAGCACTTCCCTCTGTGTTCACATTTGAACCAACAAACTACATATCCCTGCAGTTACGTCTTGCTCGTAAACGAGTATTGTAACTGAAACCCACCTTACGACAATAGGCTAGGAAGGTTTAACAGACAATTGTATGTTGAGAAAAGAAAAGAAAAGATGAAATTGGTGAGTATTGTTTCTTATATAAAATGTTTAAATCTTTTAACCTATGTGGTGCTGATGTAATTTTCAACGTGCGAACCATTGCATACCCAATTGCTTCCGATAGTGTTCATTATCTACGTAGTTGTTGCCTAATAAATTGAATGGTATTATCGACATGTGTGTTGTATGTTTTCTATGCTCATAGAATAATGATCTTGATTGATAAAGAAAACCATTTAATGGGCTCGAGCAAACTGTAATCGACCAGGTGAAGTCCAATGAATGATACCTATGTTGATAGATATGGCTGACGTAGGACGAATAAGAATGTGATGAAGCCAATTTTGACATACCCTGCTAGTAGATATGAGACACGAATTGTCGTAAAGAACACTTTAATAGAAAGAAACAAATCACCTTCAGTAAGAAGGTATACGTTTGACTCTAGTAAGTCACGAGTCACCTGTTTAGCATGCAGTCTTCAATTCTTATTCCCACGGGGCCACTGCCCTACTATATATAAAGTAGGCTACGTAGTTACCTGATACTGAGCATTCTAGTTTTTGAAATAAATGTTTGCATATTCCGAATCAATTGAGGTAATACATTTACCCTCTTCAATGCAATGTTATCTACTGGGATGCTAGTTGGGATGGGGAGCCCTAAATGTATTATCCATGACCTTTATTTCCACATAACCCAGTAACTAACGCAGTGTTCACTAAGCTGGTTTCCATTTTAAACGGTCAACTAGCCGATATGGTGGCTAGAATTTGTCATCATCCTTGACCATGTGATAAAAAGGTCTCACCCTCCGTCTTCATGATTTAAAAAAACAAAGATGGTTCTTGACTTGGTTGTACTTCCCCCTTTTCCTCAGTACTGCTTGTCGGGTCACCCGACGTTGCCCTGCAATGTCCTGAAGTTTAAATCCACCACCATCATGCTGGACTGTGGGTTAGACATGACCTCTGCCCTGAATTTCCTGCCTCTCCCATTGGTGCACAGGTGAGAGTGCGGTATGTGTGAGTGGGATGCAGTCTGGGGAAATGCAAGGTCCACAAATATGTGTCTGTCAGTGGGAAACTGCCTTACTGCAGATGTGTTACTCGGCAAGAATGAAAGTTTTGAAGTACAGTAAAAATGTGAAGCCTCATTTTATTCACACACCAAGCCACACACGTGCATAAACAGGATGGTCTGCCACTGTGAACAGATGAATGATTATCTTATTGGGGTGAAATGTCATCAATAAATATTTCTTCTTTTTTCTAGTCAGAGGTTATCAAAACTCCCTGGATGGGTGTCCAAAGATGGCACAATTTCACTGGAGAAAGTAAAGTTTGTTTTTTGAAAATATATATATTTTAAAGGAGATATTATTACATTAGGTTTCCCAACACTTTTCTCCCTGGTGCATTAGGAGCTGAAAGAGTGCGCAGGTCGAGTGTTTGTGGACTCTTTACCTGAGTTCTGCCTACCAGAGGTGAGAGCAAGCTTTTTTGTGCCTACGGCCTCATGCTTACAGAACAAAGTAAGTTAAGGGGTTCATCTTAGATTACGTACTTGACAGGAGTGGGTTTTCGGATCTCGAGTTTGAGTTAGAGGGTATTGGCCCACCAGGCCAGGCGGCTGGCTCATAAGTCAGAACAAGATGGAGTTGGCTCAGTACCAGGCTGGGATCATCAGTCTACTGTTCTGCATTCATGGTGTTCAGCCACCCGGAGCTGAAAGTGGAGAGTGGGCTCTCTGCATACCCATCTTGGTCATCTTATTTTAATGCTATTGTTCTAAGCATGCGGAGACCTTCCCTTGTACAGTGTCTGTGTGATGGAAGGCTGCTACTTGTGTCGATCATTTACCCCTGCTGCAGAGAGAATTGCTGGACTTGTCCACCATCGATGTCATCCTTATCTCCAACTATCACTGCATGATGGCCCTCCCCTACATCACTGAGCACACTGGCTTCACTGGAACCGTCTACGCTACTGAGCCCACCCTGCAGATAGGCAGGTAGGCTGCAGATCTCTGCATGGCAACAATGAGAGGAGGCCATTGGTCAGAAAGTCAAGTTTTTATGATGCAAACAGATTAACTTTGGGAAGTACTGTTGGTATTACCATTTGTGCAGATGGAAAAGGTCAGACTGGACAATATAAATTGCCTTATGGAGCTTTAATGATGAAGCAAAATGTGCTGTGTAATCAGTCAATCTAATTAGATGATGCAGATACATTTTTCCTATTAGAATTCTCAGACGCCGCTATATAAAAGGCACCTCTAAAATGCAGCATTGTCAATAACTCACCTGCGATCCAAACTGTCTGTGCTGTCCTGGGATTGCAGTCAATTTCCTGGCACAGAGCGAAAGGGATCAACTGATGTTAAACTGCTGAGGCGGGTATCGATTCTCTCAGAAGACTTTTTCTTCCCACGTAGCTTAGCGAGTACCCATCTCCCCCTCCCCCCCTACACTCGAAGTTGGTGTTGGAAATGGATAGCAAATGGCAGATTGCAAACTCCCTAGGATCCTGACTTTACCTAAAGATTATGTGTTAAAATTCCACAATGCACTGCATTTGTATACTTGACCTAGACCGAACTGCCTCACGACAGCCCAACATAGGGCTGGACAATATTCTAAGATCCATGTTTCTATTTCTGAGGCTGGTTTCAGTAAGTTACTGTGATAAGTGTTTCTAACAAGGCATTTACAGCCCACTAATCAACTGTATTGTGGCCATGGAGAATGTTTTACTAACAATTATACATTCATATTGAAGAAAATTTAACTCATTGTCTTCCAATGCCTCTGTCTGTCTCAAGGCTGTTAATGGAGGAGTTAGTCAACTTCATGGAGAGGGTCCCTAAGGCACAGTCTGCCACCTGCTGGAAGAACAAGGAAATACAAAGGTCTGTGTAAAAAATGTTTTCATTGACTGAAGTTAGTAAACCGCAGCTAAAGAAGGGATGAAGGAGCTAGAAGCTTTGGACTCACCCGCGCGCAGACTGCACCTTATGTGCTGGATTCCAGCTCATTGCTTTTGCCGATTATTGCCTGGAGAGAACAGTTTGGCAGGGGTGGGTGAATCTGCAGAGTCTCCCTTGGCTTGTCTCCTATCAGCTGCCAGCTTGCAGTACTGTACAGCTGAGAGTTACGTGCCCCTCGACCAGTTGGTTTGGAGGAGGCCGAAATGATTGGTGATTCCAAATAGTTATGAATAATATATATATATATATATATATATATATATATATAAAAATAAAATTGTCTCTAACAATTTAGAAAATGATCATATGTAGAGGTTGTTTTTGTATAGATTGATGAGGCACTTTGGGTTGAATATAAGTAACAGAAAACCGGTGTCAGTGTTGACAATGTTAGGAAAGTGGATGTTTTGCTGTCTTATGAAAATAAAAATAATGAAAGGCGTGTGTGTGTGTGTGTGTGTGTGTGTTTTCACGTGGTTTCATGTGTGTCCAGGCTGCTCCCAGGGCCTTTGAAGGAGGCGTTGGATGTCTGGACGTGGAAATGCTGCTACAGCATGCAGGAGGTGAACTCCGCCCTCAGCAAAGTCCAGCTGGTGGGCTACTCTCAGAAAGTGGTGAGTGTGGAGTGTGCCAGGGGCGGGCCCTTCTGATCAGCTCCAACAGTAGGGGTGACTCTTCATTTAAACACTGTGAGAGATGACCAAGCAGGCATTCAAGGCTCAATGTCTGGACTGGCTGGCGTCCATCACAAACACATGCTGCATCTTCTGTTCTGATCCGAGGTCCGGGTTCACTCAGTGTCATAGACTGCTTCTGGTGCTTTTGTCTACACAAAGGTATACCTGTACGGAGTAAAAGTAAATGTGTTCCCTTTATAGTTGCTTCCTTTACGACTCCTCAGGGATCCTGTCAAATTTCTTGTTCCCCTGGAGAGCTAAATCTGACAGCAGGGAGACTTCAACTATTCACTACAATTTAAACCGTTATGAGACTACGTTTCAAGCAATGTGAACTTTGGTCCTACACCCTGATTCTCAAAAATGCAGCCCTACTTATATGAGCTACTTTCCGTCATTTCTTAAAGGAGCTGTTCGGTGCTGTTCAAATCACGCCTTTGAGTTCAGGATACTCACTGGGAAGTTCAAACTGGATCATCCAATCACATTATGAGAAAGTGTCGTACGTTTCTGGCTCCTCCCTCCTTACCACACACCCCCAGGTAAGCGGATGCACTAGCCGCCTTCTACAACAGCCAAATAGATATTGCACTATAGTTAGAATAATAAATAAAAGGTTGGTCATTGTGTGTTTGTGTGGTTGTCAGTATAAAAGGATTATCTCAGAGGGTCTACTACAGTGTGGCAAAGAAAGCAACAGACACAACTATTGTTGTATAATTGCATACTAAGTCAAGTGCTAGTTACACAACATCTGACTATGATCTTAAACGGCAATTGTAATTTTCCCAGGTACTAGAACCAGGATTACAACCAGCACCAAAGATGAAAGTGTACTACCTAAATGTTCTGTGGAAGACACACTTATCTAAACTGACTAAGTTGTGTACAGAACAGTACTTGCCGAAGAAACAGTTTGTACCTTGTTCAAGGAACCTGCAGCCTTCTGGTTCCAAATGAAGAATGTGTGGCGGACATGTACTGCTTGTGTGGTGCTCTGGTCTGACAGAGGTCAATTTCCTTCCCAGCCCATGGACCAGAGCTCCCTAAAGAACAGCAACGTTTTGATTCTGACTGGCCTGACCCAAATCCCAACGGCCAACCCAGACGGCATGCTGGGGGAGTTCTGCAGCAATCTGGGTAAGGAATGTGCTTCTCAGAGTTAAGTAATGGCTGCAAGTTTAATGTAAGTTCTATTGTTCTATAATAATTCTCAACGCTCCCTGCATTAAGGACTTCTGACTTTTCAGTTGCATTATCTGGGCTAAATAATCATGACTTACATTATGTGGAATTTTTGCATGAGGATTTGTCCATGGCCAGCAGTTTGAAACTGTCAGTCATGGATTGAGAGTTTAGCTGCGCTATTGTGGGTTGTTAAAGCCACTTCTGATGAGAACTTCAATACTGGGAAGACATTTAGTATGTCGGTCTCAGCTGTTTGTCTATGGTGATTGTGGCTTTAAAAGTTTCTTTTGATTTGGACTAAACAATTGGCACTCAGCGTTAGCTTATGTCCAGAGCATCTGCTCAGTGCTTAGGCCGCCCACGGCTCCCATTTCTTCTGCACACACTGAACCAAAACCCACACCAGCCCCAACATTTAAAGGGGCTGTGCTGTAAAATCATAACGGGATATATTTTGTTGTGAACCTGCTGATGGTCCACAATTTAAAAGATTACACAATAGTCAAATTCAACACATGAAAAAGAAAGAACCAATTGTTTCACTGGTAAGAAGCAAAATATCTGAATCTGCCTCTACGGTTTAAAAGTTACGAAGCAACTTTATCACATAAATGAGATTAACTGCTGCAGTTTTCTTCTACATAGCTCAAGTTTGAGTGTGTTTTTACCTGGGTACTATCCAAGGATAGTTAAGCAAAACTTCTGCTAACTGTGACCTTTCCTAAAATGTCAGGAGTGATATTTACTGTTTTATCTTTGACACCTGTGAATGTGGCGGTGCGCCTCCCTTGCATTAATGAACCAGTCCTCTCTTGACGTAGCCATGACGATCCGCTCCGGGGGCAACGTACTGGTGCCGTGCTACTCCTCGGGCGTGATCTACGACCTGCTGGAGTGCCTCTACCAGTTCATCGACTCGGCCAGCCTGGGCACCACTCCCTTCTACTTCATCTCGCCTGTAGCCAACAGCTCGCTGGAGTTCTCGCAGATTTTTGCTGAGTGGTGAGCAACCGCCATCGCTACCGGGGGGGAACATGTCCCGTTCAACCCCAGCTTAGCTGATGCCTTCAATGAGAAGACTGTTTGTGCCTGATTTAGCGAGACTGGGGAGCACATTCTTTAAAATAAATGAATAAAAAAACCTTCAGCATTATATAAGTATGTGTGCTGGTAAATCGTTAACATCCATTCTACCATCCTATGCACGTTCCTCAGGCCAGCCTCTCCATTGATTTATGGGACTTTCAGCACTCCACGTGGCAATAGGTGTTTTTGGCAGTGGGCATAAATCCATGTGGTCCTTTGCCTCTGTAATCTTCCTCAGTGAGGACCCATCACTCCCTGTTTTTCTCCCCTCTTCCCCAGTCAGTGTTAGAAATAACCCCTAACCCTCTGTAATCTTCCTCAGTGAGGACACTTCACTCCCTGTTTTCTCCCCTCCTCCCCAGGCTCTGTCAGAATAAGCAGTCTAAGGTCTACCTCCCGGAGCCCCCCTTCCCCCATGCTGAGGTAAGATCACCTGAAGCTCTACAGCATTGTGTCTCCTTTGTGCCTGAATTTAAATTTAAACAATCCCCGTCTCCAACAATCCAGTCAACCAATTCTGACCTTTCAAAAAATCTTAGTGGCACTGCAAAGCTGTTTAAAGGAATGTTGTTTGAAGAGAGCAATGGAAAGTCATGTCAAGGCATGCTAGCTGACACCTCTAAGCACCCTGGACACCTGCATCAGAAGGCATTTCCCCTTCCCTGTCCCCCTCCCCCGTTATCTGGTGCAGCTGATTCAAACAAACAAGCTGAAGCACTACCCCAGCATCCACGGCGACTTCAGTAACGAGTTTCGCCAGCCCTGCGTGGTCTTCACTGGACACCCCTCCCTCCGCTTTGGTGACGTGGTGCACTTCATGGAGCTGTGGGGCAAGTCCGGCCTAAACACCATCATCTTCACTGGTGAGACCCCGTAGTTGGGATAGTACTGGGATGGCCATTACATGAACTGTGTTTGTGATTGTGCTCAAGTTTTCAGATTAGAATCCCATAGGGTTCTGCTGTTGTACTCCTGAACAAGGTTCTTAACTAACCATTCATGGGTTTAAATAGATAAAATTATGTTGTTTACACCAAGCAACTGATGTAATTTAAACTAATGTCAGTTGGTTTGAAACGGCACGTGAAATTGCAGAAGCCTGGCTGTTTGGTGTATGGGTGTAAGCCTGTTTGATGCATGGATGCATGGCTGTTAGGTGTTTGGTGTAAGCCTGTTTGGTTTAAGCCTGTTGGGTTTAAGGCTGTTTGGTGTGTGGGTGTAGGCCTGTTTGGTATATGACTGTTTGGTGTATGGGTGTAAGCCTGTTTGGTATTTGGTGCATGGTGCATGTCCCTTCAGAGCCAGACTTCTCCTACCTGGACGCTCTGGCTCCTTACCAACCCCTGGCCATGAAGTGTGTGTACTGCCCCATCGACACTCGCCTCAACTTCCACCAGGTGGCCAAACTGCTCAAGGAGGTCCAGGTACCTGTCATTCTTGCCTTTAGTTTTCAAACAGCTAGGATTCCAATTCACTGCTCAACCCACTTCCCCTCATCTCCCCCTGCAGCCGCTCCACGTGGTGTGCCCGGAGCAGTACACCCAGCCTCCACCCTCGCAGGCCCACCGCTCCGACCTCATGCTGGAGCTGCAGCCCCCTCCCATGCCTTACCGCCGCTGCTCTGTGCTGGGCCTGCCCTTCCGCCGACGCTACGAGCGCATCCAGCTACTGCCCGAGGTGAGGGGCCTGCATTGGGATGGGATTGGGATGTGGGCAGGGGAGAGTCTAATAATGGTAAGATACTCATGTTTGTCATTTAAAACAAATGAATCAATTAATGGCATTGCTCCTACGGATGATTTACACACACGTGTGGTATTTAAACAGAAGCCACTCTGGGGACTGTTTCTCTCTTTCAAGCCAAATGGTCACAGACCTCTGAAAAAAAGTAGCATAAGTAGTCCTCACACCGACCCCTGAAATGAGCAGAGACAATCGAAAACACAGAAAATGAGAAGCGTAGCCCTCACAACCACACTGAAATCATGGATGCACCCCGGTGCATTCTTAAGTGTACCTGTTGGTCAGTTAGTGTTTAGTCTTTAAAAAAGAGTTGATTTCAGAAGGTTGTGCAAACGGACTGCTGTAATGTAAATTGATAACTCTAAACGCTGCACTCTTTATCTTGCAGCTGGCTAAATCCCTGGTGCCCTCTGAGATTAAGCCTGGCGTTTCTGTGGCAACAGTCTCTGCAGTTCTACAGTCCAAGGACAACAAGCATGTGTTGCAGGTGCGGGATGGGGGGAATCAGAAGTTGGCAGAGAGTTTCAATGTAAATTCTCAGGAATATGTAATTTGTTATAAAATGTATGGATACACCTTTAGCCACTACATTGTGATGGGAGCTTATAAATTATTTAAATGTTTACGTGTCAACCTGGAAAGTACCAATAATCTGCTGAACCTTCTCCAGCCCGCCCCCAAGCCTGCCCCAGCACCTCCCAGCAAAAAGCGCAAGCGTGTGGTGGAGGAGCCACCTGAACTGCTGACCCCCAAACCCCTTCTGAGCGGGGCCGTGCCCCTGGAGCCCTTCCTGGCCACCCTGCACAAGGTAAGGGACACTTCTGCCCTTCTAGGTGCTACCGCACACACAGCAAACCTCACCTTTTTGACATGCTTCATGTGAGTTTAGCTTTTGAACCACTTGTCGGGAGAAAAGGATTCTGGGTTTTAGGGACATTTTGAGGCTCCGGGGGTTCTCCCTAATGTGCTTTCTGATTAACCGACTGATTAACGGAGCAACCAGACCTTTCAGTGAGGGATAGAAATAAGCAGAGAAGTGCATTGACCAATCACGTGGGTGGCAGATTTCTTACGAGACCAAAGAAAGATGTGATTGGTAGATTGAGTCTTAATAAACCTTAAAAAAATAGGAAAATGAAGAAGCAGCCACAATTATGAATGTAACCGTGAGGTAAATGTATATTACATTATTTTTTTCCACAAGCCTACCTAAACACTAGCTCACCAAATGAACAAAGCTAAGTTTAAGTAAGCAAGCTCTTTTCCCCATTGCCCTGTAAAGAAACATGTTACTTTAGCTGTCTGTGCTGCAGTCACATGACGCTCATCCGACCGCAAAATGTGTCAGACACACTGCTTCACCTGAGGCTGGTTCTGCCTTCATTCAGCCCCAGTCTTAACACATACCTGGAAATACCCTTTTCCTTTCCCACTCTGCCGGGAGACTGCTAGTCCCATATCGACCGCTTGCTAATTAAAAGGGAAACTAAACTGCTGGCTGGAGTATTTTCCCAGACGAAGTGAGACTGGGTGAGCGGCTTGATGGCCTAATCTTATGGTGTATCCTTTCATCTCTGAAAGTGCCAATTTGTGTAAGTGTCAACATTGTATATCTCACCGAACCTGCACGTTTGTCATCCTGAGAACAAAAGAAGAGTTGTTTTTGTCAGTCAACCAGCTGCTTGTTGCCGACGACATAGCAACAAGCTATTTAGAGTAACTAAATTCAGCTAGAACAGCCCTACCACACTGCAATCACGGAGCGTTTTAAAATTAATTGTCCGTTTTTTGTTATAAAATGTATTGTTGCGCACCGAACTCTGATTGCAAAGCTCTTGTTAGAGCACAATGCATTAGAAACGAGTCAGGCTTTCGCTGGAGGCAGGAGTACAGTCAAAATTCAGCATGGCTTCAAGTTCATCCTCTCGTCGTGAATCGCAAATTGGAAGATTTGAGGGCTTGAGATTTCCCCTGGATATTCCTGTTGACGAGACTGACGCTAGTTGAGCAACCCATAATCCAGTTTTATAATCTCTCTTTAGTCATAGGGTAACGACTGACGCTTGCTGGGCAACCGTAATCCTGTTTAATAACCACTCTTCAGTCATAGGGTAGTGACTGACGCTAGCTACAGGTCTAGTGAAGCTACTTGATGGGCTCCGTCTAATATGGTTTTGATAAACCAGAGCGGTATTTACAGGCCTCTGCAGCCAACAGATAAAATAAGATAAAAATAACAAGCTGGTAATTGATAGAACATGCAGCCCAAATCCAATGAACGGATCCATAAGCTTGAACTACATTAAGAAGTAGACGCGTACCCTGATCGCAAAATACAAACCTGGCAGAGCATTAGTCTTTGCCAAAGGCTCGCTGCTGTCTCCTCTTTAAAGCCACCTGCTTGTGTTTTTCAGTATTGTCATTTTGGTGAGTGGATGTTCTTGTTTAGCTGAGCCTTTTGTCTCTTTCATTGGTTTGCAAAATGGCTCCTTTAAAAGGCATAAATAATGAAAACTGGGTTTACAAAGCTGAACGCAGGCCTCTTGCTCTGAGGAAAAGTTGGCAAGAGCTGCCTCCCCGCCCCCTTCTCATTTACGTCCGCTTTGATGAATATCTGTGAGTTCCAGCTCTTTACCTTACTTCAAAGTGAGGTGTGGGGGCAAGAGGGAAGGGGGGTAGTCTATAACCCGCCCTAATCCGAGCTTCAGCCAGAGTTCCCAAATCACTCTGCGACAGATTTGTTTTTGTTCAGGGAAAGACAAAAAAAAATCCCTTCATCAGGCTGAGCGCACATCGCCCCGCATCTCGGCTAAATTAGGGCCTCACGTTGGGCTAGTGCTATCTGTGAACCAGAAAGACTGCCCAAACGCTCATTCAGCCCTAAAAGCCCAGGAGAGGCTGTGAAGCGCACTCTCCCTGCGGTAATGGCCCTCCGGTGGGCATGATGGCCGGGCGAGATGAGCGGAACCCCGGTGCCATTAGTTTTTCTCTCTGAAACGTCTCACTGTGGAGGGCTAGGCCCACTTAGCCCCCAGCCAAGAGTCATTTATGATCCCAGCAGACAGATATTTCTGGCTCCAAAGCGGAATATTTCACTGAGGAGCCCAATCTTCACCGAATGTCTCAATTTCATGATTTAGACTGGTGGATTTATGTTTTATGTTATGCTTAACCATAGGATTTAAAAAGAAAATACTTTTGAATGGATTGTCCTGGTGTGACCTCCCATCCAACACCAGCAGGAAAGCAGATGTATGGCCCATTTGCTTTGATGCAATGTCGCTTTTGTTATGAACAAAAGCCTAAACCCAAAACATTGTTTTTTTAAAATCCTAAATAGTTTTTACTTGAACATTTTTGTTCAGAATTCAGACAGCGTTATTTATTTTCTATATTGAAACAATCTACTCTTCCTTAAAATCTTTACTGCAACTAGGAGATCTTAATGGATTCAGTACACAAGGAAGATGCCATCTTTGTGATAGAAGTCTTGTACTGAGAATGATTCATGGTTTAGTTTTACAGATTTACAGATTAGTTAGGAAAAGTAATATTTTGACACAACTTTTATTTTAACTAAAAACCAGTGATTTAAATAACCTTTCTCTGGACTGTGTGCGAGTTTAAAATGCGTCTGCCCCCGCAGCACGGCATCACGGAGGTGAAGGTGGAGGATACCGCGGACGGGCAGATCCTGCACCTGCAGGCAGAGGACACGCTGATCCAGCTGGAGGAGGACGGGACGCACATCGTCTGTGACAATAACGAGCCGCTTCGCGCCACCCTCCGAGACCTGGTGCTGCGCTTTCTGCAGAAGCTGTGACCTGGTCGCCCTCAGAGTGCAAGCAATTGTCACGGGCGCACGCCCATGCTGACTGTGCCATCGAGGCCACTGTAGCGTACCGGTGCAAGACTTCACCCACTCCCCTGCCCAGGTAAATTCGGAATCAGTCCGTTACAGAAGGCTGCAGTCGTCACCATGGTAACCCCCATTACCGCTCCGTCTCTGGCTGGAGCGACTCCTGAGGGCCAGCTGGATTCATACAGGAAGTTAAGAAACTCAGGACAGAACATCCTACCAGTCAGATCCCTGATTATAACTGTGTGACAGAGGTCGTCACTAAGAACACGCCCATACTTGGTTAGGGTTTTTAAAATCTGTAGCTAAGATTTATTCAAATAAAGGTTGTGTATTTTTGTACTACTGTAATTGAGAAATATCAGGGTTTTCCCCCCAGAAAAACCATGCTTCTATATTGTTCCACTTGTGATGTTCAATCTCCCATCTGCCAAGGTTACCTTTGTAATAAAACCTTTTTTTGTCTTGTCTAAATTAATCAATTTCTGTTTGCTTTTTAAGAAAGGACCATTAATGACAAGGCTCATGCTACTGCTGGATGACTGAGTTGCATTGGTTAAATTGAAGCACCAGGGGGTAGGATTGAGTTCGTTTTATAAAAACATTTATTTAAAAAATGTAGACATCTGTCATTTAGCGGAACTAAAACATGAACAGGATGTGTATTTTTATATTTGGAACTTATGCCTTAAAACACAGCCAACTGAATTCAGACCTGGTCAAATACCGCACCAGACCCACTAGGTACAGATTTTTTTCTACGTGAAAGGTTTGCCAATCAGCGTTACATTTATATAATTTGAATTGATTTTTACAACATATAAAATCAAGTGTTGTACTTTCAGTTACAAAAATCTTTCAATTTGTTCAGGACTAAGCACAGGACTATGAACTGTTAGCTATGGAATACTGTTCTTAAATTGCTTGGGACCCATTTTCAGATGAACTCAGCAAATGGTAGACACTGGAGGGGAGAAGCCTTATGTACTGAAGTCATGACATGACACACCCATGTGCTCACTGTAACGTGAGCCTGCCTGGCTGGAGGAGGGGGAGGTGGAGGCTGATGAGGCCCGGCGCTGAAAATGCATCGCTAATGACCTTACGGCTAGATCACACGGCTACCCCCTGGGAGCTGTGCACAGGGCTTTCGGTCGCGTAGCCTGAAGGCCCAGTACGCGTCACAGCAATAAGCACGCTCGCCAGCAAGGATGGAGCAGAAACACAAATCTATATTAAAGTCAAATAAAACAGGTGCCCACAGGCGGATGGGTTGCCTGTATGGGAAAGCCAGGAAGAACAGATGTTGTGAAAAACAGATTTCCACCACTGCTTGTTTCAAGGCCACTGTTTCCCAGCTGAGCCTTTGGGTGTAGGGGTGTGGCACCTCACTGGCCTGCAGATGAGGTCACTCAGCTTTCTGCTTTTAAGCGCCAGCTCTTCATTACTTAAGCGCACACACACAAAGCAACTGTTCCTGGAAAGGCCAGTCGTGTGTTCTGAAAACTGTTTGCCTCCAGCACTGGGGCACAGTTGTAGCTACTGCTGGTGCACGGTCCTGAGCATAGTGATGTCGTTACACTGGCATTCAGTCTTACCATTCTTTGTACTTCTCCCAATACTATGAACGCAGCAAATTTAAAACCGCTGCATACTTTAAATAGGACTTCCTTTCAACTGATTTTTACAAGACCAAACAAACTTTTTATACATCCCAATCTGTATAATAAACGTTATCAAATAATTGTGAAAAGGGCAGTCATTAAAATTCTAATCAAAACAGACTTTTCCTTCCGTCCTTTACCATCCAGAGGAAGGAATGTGAACGCAGAGTTTACCCAGAGTGAGGAATGTGAACGCAGAGTTTACCCAGAGTGAGGAATCTTACTCTGCTGTTGCCTGACAAACAAGGCCCAGAAGACACGACTGCTGAACCGGGATGGGGAGGACAGCCGGCGAGGTCCTGTAGGCTTCTATGGGCCGACTCACTGGTTCTCCATCTCCAGCACACGTCACACCGCACCTGCAGCCCAGCGGACCGGCGAGGGTCCTCACCGGGGGGATTGGCTAAGGTGTCCCTGCCATTGGGGCGATTACAGTGGAGCCCTCCAGTTTGTTTCTTCTCTTCTCACAGTGGACGAACTGGACGTGCTAACAACACATGTTGCACTGCAGAGCTCCCGCTGAGATAAACGAGAGCTGTGGGCCAGGAAAATCAAAGGAACTGCATTCGACAGGAAAGCACTCGCTCTTGGGGGAAAAGGGGAAAAAAATAAAATAAATTGTCACACTTGGCCAGAAACCCTGCCGTTCACCATTACCAGAGCATGAAACATTCATCGCCAAATCTAGAAGCAAAAGAAAGTGACTTCAAAGAGGTATACAAAGCAGCTTTTTTCAGTCAGATGTGATATTAAAACCCCAGGTTCTTACTCGCCTGCACGGGTACCGAGAACCCGAGAACCGTACATTGAGAGTTCGAGACGGGAGGGGGAAAAAGACCTGAAAACTTTCTTTAACATGTTTTATTCAGATTCAAACCATCTTTATTTCTTGAAAGGAAACACTTCTAATAATATCCTCTCATTTGCGGATGTTATACAGTGCAAAAAGTGTTGATTTGATAATGTGCTTTTGTGTAAGTCCCTAACAATGATTTGGAAAGTGTTTGTGTGTGTGTATATATATATATATACCCCCACACACACACACACACGCACACACACACACACACACACACACACACACTCCTGGGCCTTTGGCAAACTGAATATTAGTAATTCGCTCTGATAAAGAAGCAGCAGCCTCATTTTACTGCAGGATATCCAAACAGGGGAAAAGGAATTAACTATTGGACAACTGCATTATATACAGAGCTTTATACACGAAAACACCACATTTTTAAAAACTTGAACAAAACATTGAGGTGACCATCAGTGCTTTTTAAAATGTTGACGTATGCGAGTATATAAAGTCAAAATGATAAAAAAATAAAAATAAAAACCTACAGAGAGCAATGACAGCTGTGTGCCCTGCCCCCCCCCTCCTCCCCAACAAATAAAAGACTTACACTGAGAAGTTAGTTATCCCCACCCCCACCATGGTCCCGGTCCCAAATGGGTGACATATGTTGAAGGCATGTCAGTTTGAGTACTGTCCAAAAGCGAGCTCTCTGGAGCCCAGGTTATATCTGACACTTTCAGCAGGCCAAAGTGGTGTGAAAAATAATTGTAGTGGTTGCCGATATAACACAAAGGCCTGAATTTTTTTCTTTTCTTTTTAGTTTAACCAGTTCTTCTATAGGATATGGTCATTGGGTCGCCTCACCTAGCAGCTGGGGGGGGGGGGGGGGGGGGGGGGGGGGGGGGGGGGGG
>JAOVYW010000034.1:2698558-2716509 GCA_025775045.1 Hiodon tergisus
AACTTCACCACATATATTATCATTTTTATAAAAATGTAATCAAAGCTGCGGCCACCACATTTGCATATCAACTGACATGTCGGTTCCGTTACTTTACCCAGTCAGCACCAAACTGCAGTAACATTGCATTCAAGCCTATACTCGTGAAACCCCCTGATGAAACAAACTGCAGCTGGGCCACCTACTAGATTTTTACTCACTGGACAGTGGCAATCACCACATTACACAGCACACACTTTTTACCAGCTACAGTGCATCCGGAAAGTATTCACAGTGCTTCACTTTTTCCACATTGTGTTATGTTACAGCCTTATTCCAAAATGAATTAAATTAATTATTTTCCTCAAAATTCTACAAACAATACCCCTAATGACAACGTGAAAGAAGTTTGTTTGAACGAAAAAAATCACATGTACATAAGTATTCACAGCCTTTGCCATGACACTCAAAATTGAGCTCAGGTGCATCCTGTTTCCACTGACCATCCTTGAGATGTTTCTACAACTTGATTGGAGTCCACCTGTGGTAAATTCAGTTGATTGGACATGATTTGGAAAGGCACACACCTGTCTATATAAGGTCACACAGTTAACAGTGCATGACAGAGCACAAACCAAGCCATGAAGTCCAAGGAATTGTCTGTAGACCGCCGAGACAGGATTGTATCGAGGCACAGATCTTGGGAAGGGTACTGAAAAATGACTGCAGCACTGAAGGTCCCAATGAGCCCAGTGGCCTCCATCATCCGTAAATGGAAGAAGTTTGGAACCACCAGGACTCTTCTAGGACTGGCCGCCCGGCCAAACTGAGCGATCGGGGGGAGAAGAGCCGTAGGCAGGGAGGTGACCAAGAACCCGATGGTCACTCTGACAGAGCTCCAGCATTTCTCTGTGGAGAGAGGAGAACTGTCCAGAAGGACAGAAGGAGTTTGCCAAAAGGCACCTGAAGGACTCTCAGATCATGAGAAACAAAATTCTCTGGCCTGAATGGCAAGCGTCATGTCTGGAGGAAACCAGGCACTGCTTATCACCTGGCCAATACCATCCCTACAGTGAAGCATGGTGGTGGCAGCATCATGCTGTGGGGATGTTTTTCAGCGGCAGGAACTGGGAGACTAGTCAGGATCGAGGGAAAGATGAATGCAGCAATGTACAGAGACATCCTTGATGAAAACCTGCTCCAGAGCGCTCTGGACCTCAAACTGGGGCGAAGGTTCATCTTCCAACAGGACAACGACCCTAAGCACACAGCTAAGATAACAAAGGAGTGGCTACGGGACAACTGTGAATGTCCTTGAGAGCCCAGACTTGAACCTGATTGAATATCTCTGGAGAGATCTGAAACCTTATGGAGCTTGAGAGGTCCTGCAAAGAATGGGAGAAACTACCCAAAAATAGGTGTGCCAAGCTTGTAGCATCGTACTCAAAAAGACTTGAGGCTGTAATTGGTGCCAAAGGTGCTTCAACAAAGTACTGAGCAAAGGCTGTGAACTTTTTTTTTTTTTTCCCAGTTTTTTATTTTTAATAAATTTTCAAAGATTTCCAACAAACTTCTTTCACGTTCTCATTATGGGGTACTGTTTGTAGCATTTTGAGGAAAATAATGAATTTAATCCATTTTGGAATAAGGCTATAGCATAACAAAGTAAAGTGCTGTGAATACTTTCCAGATGCATTGTATGTTAAAATCCATAACAACGAAATTATACACCCATACGATATACAAATTCCACTGACAATCATGCTCACTTTATTTTGGAAATTAAACTGAACCTACGTGACTAATCCATTCACACTCAACTGCCTAGTCATAACTTGAAACGAGAGAAGAGTCGAGCCAATAAAACAACTTCACTGATTTATCATTTATCAGGCCGTGTCCCGTCTCTGAGAAGCAGCAGTTTCCTACCTCCCTCCACTCCACTCCAGAGGGGCATGGCTGGCTCTAGAAACGCTTTACATCCCAGAACTGTCTTGCTTCAGTGCTGCCGAGGGGTATTTCTAAATCCATTTTAGTCCCGCCCACTATTAAAGTCATTTGATAAAGTCTAATTGACCAATGGTAGATGGTTATGCTCATTAGAAAGTAATTCTTCTTCCGCCTTATAGAGATTTTCATATAACGTCTTAATTTAAAAAAATGTGTGCCAAAAGCGTGTTACTTATATTACTTGGCTATAGACGAGAACATTTTACTAGTACTAATTAAGTACCGCAATAACTTTAAGTGTGGGCCAGATGTTCAAAGGCTAAACTGTATTGAAGCATTCTGGGTTAAATGAAAAAGCATACCACAATTGGAAGGCCGATGTCTGGCCAGAGGAGGTCATCTGAGGGGGGTTTCGGGGAGTTCCAGACCACCACCACCTTGTTGAGGTATGGCAATCCATTGAGTCTCTCGAGAGAGTTCATCAGCACCTCTTCCCGCTCGTAGGTTAGCATTACCACCGTGAACTGCTCCCGTGGGACATTCCCGCCCAGAGCTGCCTGGAACTCCTTCCCAGAGCCCCCTGAGCCACCTCCGATGGGCCTGAAACCTGTCCCTGACCCCAGGAACTTGGCCTCTGAAGGCAGCACGGGGTCCAGGGGCGTGTGGGGGAAGAGGTGGAAGGGCCCCGGCGGACGGTTCCAGGCGCGGTAGGTGTCCGCGGCCGTGCAGGTGAAGTTGCGGAGGTAGCGGGGCGAGGCGTACGGCGGCTCTGTCTCCACCGGGCCCAGGTCCAGATCCCCATTGTCGGCCATGTTGGGGTCAGTTCCTGCCGTTTTCCCTGCCTTGTGGGGGATCTCCTGGGCGGGTTCCTCTCGGACTGGGGCAGCAGGTATCTGAACGCGCGTCCGCACGCTGGCCAGGACAGTGCTGAAGACACTCTCTGCAGTAGAGAAGTACGTCTCCCACAGGAAGCGGCCCTGTCGCCTCATGGACAGAAGATCGTTGTCTGAAATGCTGCGGAGCAGGAAGTGCAGCTCTGTGATGCGTGGCTTGGGCACCATGATGCTGGCTTCACTCCAGCTAATTAGGTCATGGTAGGGCATCCTGGAGTGGTCGCCTAGCACCACAGGGATGGCCCCTACCTCCAGGGCCTCAAACAGCCGCATGCCGCAGCCTGCAGACGCCACCAGCAGGCTATCGCCAGGAATGATGACAAGGGCAAAGGTAGAGGCCTTCAAAACCTCCAGCCTCTCCTCACGCTCCCCGCAAAGAGCCCACTCTGTGGGCAGACTGGGGCGTGGGCGGTTCTTGCAGGTGAACTCCACCAACACCTGATCCAGATGGCTGTCCTGCACCGCCTTTAAGGTTCCAATGATGCGGTCATCATAGTCAGCTGGAGGGTCACCCTCCATCTCCTCCTCGAAGGATTGGGGCGGCCCCTCCTGCAGGCTACTTCTCAGGGACTCCACCTTCTCCCCCTGGAAACTGAACAGATACTTCCTCTTCACAGGCACCTGAGGGGGCACCTCCAGGAAGTTGGGTTCGGACAGTGCGTGGACCAGAGGGGACACCACAAGGTCAAAACCAGGACGGTACTGGCGCTCCAGGAAGGCGGACTGCGCCACAGCTGCTCGGCCCGTAGTCACGTTGTACAGGAAGTTTTGCGTCATGGACTTCCTGGACAAGTGCAACAGCAAGTGGTTGTGCCCGTCAGTTCTCCAGTAAGGCAGGGCATGCAGCTGCTTCTCAAGGGTGGAGGGAGCAAGAGAAGGAGAGGAAAAAGGAGACTCCTGCACCTCCCCGACCAGTACCACATAAAGACAGGCAATGTTTGGGTTGTCAGTTACATAAATGTTGCTTTTTACGGAGGCTGCGAAGGCCTGCTTAACAAGTGGGTCCAAATTCTCGCCCCAGGGGTAGGTGCTGGTGTCGTACACGTAGACCGGGAACCCGGAGGTGAGCGGGCAGCGCGAGTAGTCAAAGCAGGAGTGGAGCCGGCAGTTGCGGGCTGACTTGGGCATGGGGAGCCCCGCGTCGTCCTTGCTGGGAAACAGGCGAACGGGAAGCGAGAGCTTGGGCTGGTTCTGGGCCATCAGCTCCTTGTAGGAGTGCTCGGTCTGGCTGATGACATTCTTGAGCTGCAGCAGGTCCTGCTTGGCGTTGTCGATGCTCTTCTTGCAGGCCTCGATCTTCAGGTTGAGCCGGGCGATCTCGCCATTGAGCTCCTGTCGTTTGGCCTCCAGCTGCAGCAGCTCCTCGCTCACCGACTCACGGATACGGCACAGGTCCTGCACATGCTTCACCTCGCACAGCTCACCGCCAGGACGTGGCCCAAAGATGCGCTTGTCGGGGCCGCCCGCCTCGTCGATGGTGGTGAGATAATAGTGAGCTATCAGGGGGAAGAAGACCAGGATGAAGAAGAGCGTGAAGCTCAGCCAGGTGAGACGGATGCGGTTGGACCAGCGCAAAACCCAGGGCTGGCCCCCATTGCCTGTGCCGCCGCCGTTTCTCAGCATATTGTATGCTGACATGTTCCAGATTCAGCGCTTCTGTCACTTGGGTGTCATGGCGGATCCGAGGCCATGGCGCCCTTTTATTTGAAGTTTCACCCCCACAAAGTTATTCCCGATTTTCTTATTTCTTAGGTCTTCAATTGCCTTTGTCAATTCTATAGTATTGTCTCTCATTTGAGTACAAAATGTTATTTTATCTCTTCCCTCCTTGGATTAGGTCAGTGTTGTGCTCTATCCATCCCATCTTCTCTCCAGTTTGGAGTTCCTCAGCTCTAGACCTACTGAAGAGAAGAAAGCAGCTTGGCACCAGCAGAAGGGGAGGTGAAGCCATTGCAGTAGAAATGGAAATGGATCTTGTTGGCCACAGACCAGCTGAAAGGCATCATGGGTCTGTGGATGCAGTGCCCGGGGTGCACATGATTAGGAGTTGTAGTACGAGCTGGAAACCCAAACACGTGGAAGAAGGGAAGGCTCCTCCTTTCTCTCAGACTCCAAACCCTGAAACAAAAAGAAAAAAGGTTTATTTTTCTGAACCCTATAAGAGATTGATGCAAGTAAGTTTTGATGTAACAAAAAAGACAGTTCTGTCACCAGCTTCAAGAGCAAAGTTATAGCACATTAGAAAATTCTAGAGTGTTTTAATCCTCCAAACTGTGTATGGAAAAAACATCGACAATGGGAGAGTAATTTCTCTCACTAATGTTGTATTCCCCGTTCACCCTTTCTTTCATATTTGGTATAAACTGAATAAGGCAATGTACATCTTGAAGCTCAACCCACTGCAGCTGTTCAATCTCAGATTACAAATATTGGCCACTTTTTCTTAACTTTGCCGATTACCGAGCAGAAACCTGACACTGTTAAACCGCTGGCTCTGTCAGACTCACCATGTTTACCTCCCAAATCTCCCTCATTCAAAGCTTCTTGTGAGCACTGTACAACTCTTATTTAAAAAAACTAACAAAAAAAACAGCAGAGGGCCTCAGTCCAAGTGATTAACACTAGCTCTAAAATGAAAATCTGATCTCATGTTTCTGGACTTCATTTTCACATTGCTTTTAAATACAGGATGGTGTTAGAACCCATATGAAATTAAAGTCTTTACTAGGCAGATTTCTGCCAAATTTAGATCTTAGCCCGACATGCCTTAACCTCAGTGATTTAAAAAAAAAGAAGCTGCAATCAGTGACAGGTTTGCAATTCAAAATTAACAAGTGGAATTAGTGTTGATTAAAATGGAAAGGGTATAGATCATTCCATCCAACGGAATCAAATTAGGCTATTTTTGTCCCGTTTGTGATCAGTCACTCCCAACATGGAACACAACACACCGTGTCACTGAAGACATGGCACCCCCATCACACAGAGCACACCACACCCTCTCCCCTAACACAGAACAAAACCAGATCTCCTGAAAAGCTTAGTGGAGGCTAATGGATGGGATTTCTAAAAATCTTTAATATTTGTTCAGGCCGAGGATATATTATCTGCACATCCAGTGCCAATACCACTGGCTTTCACAGTCCCTTGCTTAAGACCAACACATCAAGACCATGCCTTTCAGTCTTAACCCCAACTCCCATAAAGGCTACACACTTCACAGTCTTACATTATGCACTGAAAAAGCACAGGATAAAATTTGACTATAAGCGCAAAAAAAAAAAAAAGGGGGGGGGGGTGATCAGTCTGGCAGGACTACATTTATTCTCTTGCCATTCTCTTCTCTTTTAAATTTGATCACAAAAATTTAAGTACTGGCTTGCTGGTACTAATTAATGCAGATTTGCAGGAAATTCAACAAATATGCGGACTACATCCACTAGTGTTTTAGCATTTAACCATGACAGAATTTCACAACAAAATTTTGATTTTTTTAGGTGCTGTACTTAAACCACTTAAGTAAAACCATTGTAAGCGTGACATTAAAATACATCGCCTCTTTGACTGAAACCAGGCACCGTGCACTTATAAAGCTCATTAAGCTAGCTAGATATGCACAATTTTCCTAATTAGACAAACCAACACATTCAATATGTAATTTTGAATGGGAGCACTTTTATATTAACTACCTCCATTTCTGGTTATGCCAAATGTGATTATGGATGAAAATTCATACTACAGTTGGTCTTTCACATTTGAGTAATTAAAAAGTATTTATTAATAATGGCTACAGGTAATCAGGATGACCAAATGTTTGGGGACCTTACAAGCCATTTGGACTACTAAGTGAGAATTTCGGGAGCACACCTAAAATAAATTACTGGCAATTAACACAATTAGTCATAATGACATGTTCTTCAAATAGAGGTCAATGTCCACTTACTAACAGCCTTCACGTGTGATGCGTTTTCAAGACAGATAATCACAATACAGCCCAGCCATTTTAGAGCACACTTTGGGAAACCAAAAGCAAGGTTATTGTCCACAGAAAAATGCATCTGTATGTGGCAGTCGGTAACTAAAGTAACTGGTAGTGTTACCTAAAACTGGTGACGATAAGTTGATGTGAACCTTGCCTCTGGTTAAATTTAAAATCACAGTACCTAATAGCAGGTATTAACCAAGGAATATTTAATTCTCAATAAAAAGTACTGACAACATTACTAAATGACTAGGCTAGAATGACTAAACTTGTATCAAGTACAACAAAACAGACAGAACATGAGTACACCTGGCGATTTTAAGCCATGATGAATTTAAGTAAATGCTTCAGCTTGGCCAGAAACAGCCATGTCCCAGGGTGGACTCACAGTTGGTGAAGAGGCAAAGCCTGCCGGCTGTACATAGGCGTGGATATCAGCCGCTGTGATGTGAGACAGGAGGCAAGTCCCTCCATGGCACATTAGCATTATCCATCCCTGTAATTCAGAGCATTCATCTCGGCAGTGGGCCACACAGAACAGGCACACCGCGCAGACAATTAGCCCGCTCACATCAGCCCTTAGCAGCTATTCAAGTTCTAAGTGGATTATTCCAGCTATAGAAAAGAAGGGAAAGGAGACAGCTCTAGTAAACACGGCCGTCTTTAAGGAGGAAACTTGGAATGCTGTCGGCAGTAGGGTGATGTGTGCTGTTAGGAAATACCGTCTACACCTGCTCCTCGCCCCATCAGCATAGCGGTTCAGCTGGGAAACCCCAACCAAAGGGGCCCCGTGGTTACCCCTGGGAGGTTGCCGCGGTGACGCCCAAAGGAGCCTCCAGCCTGTTTATGACGATTGGGCTAGCTGTTCCAAGCTCCAACCAGCAACAGACTGGGCATTAAGGCCAGGCAGCTGGGGATTTCATGTGTGCATTGTCAGCTAATGAGGACCTCACTGGACTGAATCACACAGCCTGTCTTCCAGAAAGGGGATCTGAATGTGAGCACAATAATTCAATCTTGCACAATATCACAATCTCTATCACTAATCTTGCACAATATAAACTGTCTTCGGTAGTTTAGAAAATGCCACGCTTGAAAATGCAGTGACTGCATCCTATTCAGAAAACATGTGATGCCTTCATAGACCTCTATGAAAAAACAAGACTTTATAGTTAATCAAATTTTTTATCTCTGCGTTGCCAGCCATTGTAAATTATTCAGCAGTTAACCATTTTACATGTACAGATGCTCTGTATCTCCCGTCTTCACAGGGCCCGAGATACAACACACGCTGATACACAGAGGTGAAAGGATCGCATTCATGCAGGCATGGTTTGTTCCTGCCCGTACCTAGAATACTGAGCCAATCCAAACGGTGCCAGATTTCTGCCTCTACTTTAGCTAAACAAGACTGGCCAATTGGTGCCAACCATACCAAAGTAGTAAAGCTGCACGTTTACATTTAATACAGAAGGGAAAACCCATTTCTGTGTGCCTCCCCCAGACAGTTTACCCAAAGTACGAGATTTGTTATTCATGGGATAATTGGATGCACTGAATGCACTTGACAGCAACCCTGCATCTGTCAAGCCACATAGGAGCTGAGGCAGGAATGGCGGCTCTTTTCAGAGGCCTTTAGTCCGAGCTGGGTGCGGAGAGCGCGGGCCACCTAAATTCCCATCACAGCTGTCCAGCAGCCTGATGATGGATCATGGGCGGAATCCCTGGATTATTCACCCTAAGACGTCAGGAGTGCACCAGTAATGGGAAGCAGATGGCGACGCTTGCCGGTTAATGTCACTTCTTATCTGAGGCACACACACTGTAATTTAGCACCAAACACAGACTGGCAGCATGGAAACGAAGGAAAGTAACTATCTGGGAATTTCTCAATTTAGAAAAATCATAATGGGACCATTGGTATTTAGTGTTTGTGTTGGGCCAATACTGTAATCCTTACAATAGTCAAGAGGCAAAATTAACAAACCAACGCCAATATTTTATTCTAATAATTTACTGCTATAAAAATAGATATTATTAAACATGAGGAAGTGCCTTTTTCACATAAAATTCAATTTTAATAAAATTCAGCTCCTCTAGGCAGTTCAAATTATACTGAAACCATACGTGATTTCCATTCACTTTTTAATTATTACCCAAATATGACCTGTACTGATCTGCTCTGCGGTCATTACCTCTATGACAGACCAAGTGTGAGGATTCTGGGGAATATGCAAGAGGGGGTGAGGGACGGGTGGGTCCCGTTTAGTCAAAGTTAAACTGGTAAGATAAGGAACAACAAGAAGACTGCACTTAATATAGCGCCTTTCAGGATCTCATATCGTTTGGTGATATAAGGTGGGGGGGAACTCACCTCAACCACGTCATGACCATGTCATGCTGCCCTTCTGTGCCAGAACTCCGACCATACAACAGATGACGTGGCCCTTATTAGGCAATCATATTGGGGAATTATTAGGCGGCCATATGGAGAGAGCCAGTTTCAAAATTTGTCCAGGACACAGGGGAACCCCTATTCTTTGAGATAAGTGATGCAGGATCTTAAATGACCGCAGTGAGTCAGGACCTCTGTTTTATTCTCTCATTCGAACGATGGCATCTCCTGCTGTACACTGTCACTTCACTGGGGCAATGGTTATCTCCTCGGTCCAAGGGGAAGACAATAAGACCTGAAGCAGTTACACGGATAATGGCTTATTTCCCAGTTATTAGTCACTATGGGTGAACAGGTTATATCGAGACAACTGCAACCCATTAAAAATCACCTCAGCGCCAAATGCAGGCCTATGAGACACTGAATGCCCACGTCTGCCCCTCCCTCTCATGCCTCAACGCATCCCGCGCCTGCCCTACAGGTGGTGAAAGTCATCTGTGGCTCATCGACATGTTAGCACTTACCCGCAAAATCAAGGCCAAACCTAGAGCGGGTCATCAGCTATTAATACACAAGGCGAGCCAGCCAGCCAGCCAGCCAGCCAGCCAAACACACACACACACACACACACACACACACACACACACGAGCAGCCAGGCTGCGATAAGAAAGATGACGTTAAAGTCCTTGACCGACGGAGAGGCATGCGCGCCATTAGGACAGAGAAAAGGTTAAACTCATCGCTGCAAAAAGGAAAAAAGTGCAGAGCTGCAGAGTTAGGAAAAGGCCTCTTCCCACCAAGGAGACAAAAGCAGAACAACTAAATTAGATGACCTAGATTGGCAGATTCTACCCCCCCATTTATTCTGAGTGAATAGATTAGCGAGCAACCAGAATTTAAAACGAAGCAGTCCGCTCGAAGAGCTGTGATAGAACACTTCATTTGCTTTACGGAGACTTGGTGTCACACACTGATTATTTAAACTCATGAATTAGGGCCAGCGAGGGAGTTTGGGTTTGGATTTGAACATGTTGATTCAAGTGGCCCTCAGAAGGGTGTCTCCCAGCTGGGTCTGAGACCGAGGCCAGACATGCTCAGGCCCAGTATAACCGGAACAGTTAACCGTATGGCGGTGGGGGTCACTCTGGCACCTCTCTGGGGAGAACTCCGACCTCGTGCAAACATGGGGGAGCAAGTTAGCTGCCGTGTGCGTCTACAATTCTATTCTGTTTAAATGTACAGATCAAAAACTAGGCACAACTTGTTTAGTTTTTTTAATGCATTTTGTCTTTGGCCTAATATGAAAGCTCTATTTTATAGCTTTGCTGTTAATAAATATACGATACTCCTGTGTGTAGAATTCCTTCATTTTACAAGGATGTGATACATCCTGACTGTACAAAATAAGCAAGGATTTTACATAGCTGTAAACGTATCACAGGTAATGCCATTGACCAATCTCTTTAGCCGTTAATGACTAAACATGATAGGCGTATTCAAAACAGCCTAAGAAGGTAAAAGGTGATACAAGGATCCTTGTTTTATAGTAAGGAGAGGGCAAGCATTCTTTTGGCTATGGTTATTATGCAATAGAAAGAGCTCAGAAGCAGATACAACAATGTTTTTATTTTAGTCTGAATCCATTTTTGAAGTATTAGAGTACAACAAATAGTGCTCCCTGGAATGGATGGCCTCCGAATTCCTCTCAGCAAATGGGCATATGGGATCCTGGGTGCCTTTTCAGAGTCTCTGTCGCCATCGGCGTTTTTTGTCAAGCCAGTGAGTGTAAAATCCGTACACAGAGGGAGCCGGGGACGTCAGTGAAGCGGAATCCTCACTTTAAGCGTTTCGCTAGGGGCCGTACAGCTGCAGAAATGTGCCCGCTCCGGACTAAAAATACGCACGTAGGTTTAACAATGTTAGATGGCAACACATTTGTTTTCCTCCTCTCAATTAACAGACTGGTAAAAGGAGCCCACAACTCTCACAAACTAACAGAGCGTTTTGTGTTTTTTATTTTAATGCCCGGGGGGAGTTTGGGAAAGGGGATGAGCTAGAGTGTTGTCAACTGAGCATTTTCACACTGCTGGCTTGATAAGTTAATGATACAAGCGCATCTCTTTATACATTAATAAGATTTAATTGCCATATTTAGGACATTTTAATCCTTTGCTACTATAAAATGAGGTATTAATGAAGTCCCCAATGTATAGTGGCCCTTATTTACAGAGAAGCCTATCCACAAGCCTTGAAGTGCCAAAGTGTCTAATGCAGATGGTTCCACCCAGGGTGCACATACTGTATAGACATCATATACAGACATTTCTGTTGCATTTATCCATTATCACTATTATTATTATAATAATATATAATATTATCATCATTATGGCTTTCTTACACTAACTCGTTTTTAGGGTTTAACCACTTGAAACTTGCGTATAATTGTCTGATAGTGTAATATAATTGGCTCTTATACTAAACTGCTTTATCAAACTATTTATGTGGGTGTATTAAACAAGGAAAACTGCAGTATAGTATATATGGCTCCTGAATCTAGGTGTAGGCAGGACTTTCTGTCAGAACTCCAGCTGTGTAATGCATTGTGTTCTTGCACAGGGAGCATTTGCCCATGTACCTTCTCACTGCACTTAATCACAATAACTGTGTCCATTCGTCTCACTTGTTTTACCTTTTGTACCGGTTACACTATTTTTGGATAAGAGAGCAGGGCTAAAAATATTCGACCATAAAATCTAACATTAACCAATGTCTGTCTTTATTGGACAACGTTTGAGAGTGGCAGTGTTTTAATGCGATTTGAATTATCGCAACCCGCCAGGGTTAATGTATATTATACTGGTCACAATATTATAGTAGCTTTAAATTCTGTGTAACATAGCCTATAACATTTTATTAGCAATCTACTAAAGATTAAGTGAGTCTTTCCACCAGCGCCTATTTCTCTCCTCTCTTATAGAATACAGCAGATGGAGGGAACATGCAGAATTCTGAGCCAGATTTTATCTTTAATAAAAAAATCTAATAATCCATCAATGACAAGCAGCAGAATGTGCCAAACACTTTCACAGACGGTGGCATCTAGATGTTTTTTAGCTGGCATACAATGACAAATGACTGCCCTGAATTTGGGCACATCTTTAAATGCTATCGGCAGGAACTGTGGCAAATCTGTGTACGGGTCCCTTAATTTAGACAAGATTCCAAATTCCAAATGGAAAGTTAGCCTGTTTGCTTGTCATATAGCTGTAAGTTAATCCATTTAGCAATCTAGCTTTAAAACTCCTGGCAGCAATCGCAAGCTCGGTGCTTATTATATCATTAGAAGATATAACGTACTAGAAGTCACACAGCATTACCTTGTTCTGTAACTTTCACTCTAATGTACGTTTACGTTACATTATATAAAATTATTACATAGGTAAAAATTATATTTGTTGGTGGAATAACATTTTATATGCATGTGCTCTACATGCTATTTTTTAACAAAGCCCAAAGGCTTTGTAAAATATTTGATAATTTTTGCCACATAATAAAATAAGCAGTACTTATACAGTGTTCACACTTTGTAGCCCAGTTTTATGGTTAAAAATAATAAAACAATTACTTTAAATTATTATTGGAATATCTTCAACCCCAATCTCTTGCATTGAGCTCTTCAGCTTTAATTCCACTTTATACTGCTCAGAAAGAACATATTGTGATAATCTTTATCGTCCAAATCGATACTGATATGTTTTGATATTGTTTTCACGTCATATCTTCCATGACTACCGCACACAAAGTACTATGACGAAACACCAGAAGATTTTGTAGACGGCACTACTGTCTCTAAAGGGGTGTGCACAAAGCAGTCTGTGCTGTATAGAATATGCAGAGGAACCCGTGAACCACAGTGACAGTGCACTGGTAGACATTTTGAAACACGGTATTGGGTTATGCATTATGTTATCGCAGTGTCTGCTAGGACCAGAATAGAAGGACTTTTGGGGATTTTAACCTGGATTTGTTGGAACTTCAGGCCCACTTGATATTGAAGAAAGTATACCAAATACCAGAAAACCAGGTATTTGAACGCTGACATGCCTTGGGCGATCGCAATATGCCAGTACTAAATTTAATTAAATTTTTTTTAAGTAATACGCCCTCACCATCCATTCACAGGCTGCAGATGGTCTCCCAAAGATCAAATTATCTGCCCTCCATAACTCCAGACTATTTGTTTTGAACAAATACAACAACAAAAAAATCGGCACAAGAGACAGGAGCAGGGAAAATTTCTATAAATTTCTATAAATTTCTATAAATTCATATAACCCGTTGTTTGCACGCATGTGCACATTGGAATTAACAACTCTGCAAGTGACCACTATCATACGATCAGCTATTCAAAATGCCTTGTGTGATTATGTTTTAATACCAATGTAATTGTCTTCTTCGGTATCAATGGTCTATGTAATAGTAAAGTGAGGGCTGTACAGAATCACTTCAGCTCCTTTTAGCCTGCCATAGACTGTGAAGATCCCTCCCACAGCTGCCGTACCTGTCACCATCTAATCAAATTTCCTTTCTACAAGACTGCATTACGCAATAGACTGGGAGGAGTCTAGGTAATGACCTGGTGGGTAACTGCAACTGCAGTAGATAACCCAAAACAGAGTAGGATTACCAGACAGCTTTGATAACTCTAACCTTGATAGTTCCCTAATATACCAAGACAATATTTAAACTTTGCATTTTTACACCGTAACAAATTGTTATTATGCGCCAAGCAGGTACATCACATTACCCTACAACATCAATTGAAAATCTTGAGTTTCTTGTTCTGATGTGCCATCTCAAATAGAGATTAAAAAGCAATGCTATATGTTAATTACTCCACTTACTACTAGTGAGTGTCTGAGAACTATCTGGTAGCAACTTCTCACTACATTTACTGCAGTCTCACAGATCCAGCTCTTTGCAAAAAAAGATCTTAAACGCTAGATGCATAGCCAGAGTAGCCATTCCCTTTAACCGTCATAAAAACGCATATAGAACTCAAATTGGGAAAGTTTGTATTTTTATATTTTTAAATAAACCTAGACCAAAATGATTCAAATGTGACCAACTTGAATTATCTGGAGGTTTATAGATTCACGTAAAATCAAGCACAAATGGCTTCATGCCCAAAGTGCTGACAGGTGGTTTAGTCAGACATCTCTTCATGGTATTTAAAGAGAGACTCATTTTACAGAGGGAGTTTCAGGGAGATCTTTTTAAATATATGCCAAACACTTAAACATGACGTATACACACCTAGACATATATATACAGTGTCTTGCCAAAGTATCCACTCCTTTCGGTTCACCTACAAATGATGTGCACCAATTAAAAATTTTTTATCAAAAAATCAAATATTCTAAATAAACCGCGTTCCATGTGAAAGAAGTGAGATGTCCGCAAAACCGCAAAGAAAAAAAAATGTTTATTGCATATGTATTCACCCCAAACTAAATTTTGCTCTGGCTTGAACCATTTTCTGTCCTTTCTTATCGGAAAATGCTGAAGGTTTCTCGGTTCATTGGCAATTTTCAAGCAAAATATTTAATAGGATTCAAAACGGGTCATTGATTGGACCAATCAAGACCACGCACTGTTCTTAACCGATACACACGCCATATGTTGCAAATCCATTCCCAGTCCCTGCTGATGAGAGGCATTCCCAGAACATGACACCACCACCACGCTTGACCGTAGAAATGGTGCTGAATCAGTGATGCATTTGCTTTGCACACAGACAATTTGTAAATCAACAAACAGGGCATCACTGGAAGGAGGTGAATACTTTTAAAAGGCACTGTGTTATGAATTTACACGCGTGCATGCGCGCACACACGCATTGCCAGTTTTTTTATCGGTATTGCAGGCACTGACCTCACTGTTACCAGAATGAATTTGCATGACAAATTTCTAACAAGCTTCACCTGTATATTTTGAAAGTAAAGGTACTCCTCTCCAACAGACATATACCATAGTTATGTGAGGTTTGTAAACCTCACTAACGTAAAGAACCTAAATCCTAGAATTTTGTTAAAGACTACCGGTCTCCTTCGCAGGTAAAGCTGTACTTCAGAGAAACTCACCGGGCCTTGCTTGGCCTGTCTGCTGTGTGACACATGTTAGTTTATAATTAAAGGTTTAAATAATTAAACCGTTAGCGACTTACTCCTTTCCCAAAATCGCTTTGATTAACTACAACAATAATTTCACCTGAAAACGATAAACATTGCTTACATAAGTGCACAATACAGAGTTCTACACACGAAGCACCAGTGCTTAAAATGACTGCCCCGCCAGAGCTTGACTCTGGCGGAAGGGTGAGAGGTGGTCAACTATCAAACCGAGACGACTCGTGCCTTGCATCAACGACTGGGACAAGCATGCATTTGGACTAATTCTCACCGCTCGAATCACTTAGTTAAAACTATATTTTTAGACAGAGCACGCTGGTTTCCTCGGTTTTTAAGTTTCCCGGCAGTGTAATTTAATTACCTCATATACAGCATATGTCAAATGGCCAGATTGTTCCTTAAAAAGCACCGTTAGTTGCACTACACTTCCTTCAAATAAATAGCTCTCCAGCCGGATCAGTTTCGTGGATTTTTTCGAATGGCGATAGACACTTAAGTATTTTGCAAACAAAATATTTTCTTATAATTTTTACAAAAAACTAACGTTTCTCTATAGCTGGCCTCTACGACTGATGGGTTGACAGTTACGACAAATAGGTGAATCATTCATCTCTTTGTCATCTAAATAAGCCCTACGAGTTAGCGCCTTCTCGTGAAGAAACAGTGTATAAATCTGGTTCCAGCGTATATGACAGTCACGAAAGGTGTTAATCGCAAACAGAAACAACCATCAAATTACCTACAACCAGGTAGCTATTACATTTGGCTAATGCATCCAAACCCAAATCGAAGGCACAAGTTAACACACCGTGCAAGAATTTTAGCAAGCCAAATATAAATTCTTAACCCTGTAATTGACGTTCTCGTTGGTTAAGGTAGCTCCTTCATGCTAAAACTACTAACAATAACACAAATCACAAGCTCACAGGTCGATATAGCTGCCTAACTAAGTAAACAGATTTGAAATATCCACACTTCCTATGGAAAACAATATGGATCTTAAGGGATTACAGAAAGGCAAACCGAAAAGCCATGGCTCATCTGGGTAATCAGCTAAGTAGCCAAGCTAGATACCTTGCTAGCTAGTCACACAAAAAACGCTGAAGACATTCAGTGTTACTTACCCGGTGTGCGGCTCTGCAAAAATTCAAAACAAGCAATTCATTCGGCAGGTTAGGGAAAACCTGTTTTTTGTACACTTACTCGTAGATTGGCAGACACTATACTTTTGAATTCGAATTGATTCTTTCAAATATGTGTAGCCCCATTGCTGTTAAGTAAGACGACAACGAACGCTAGCTACTCTGTGTACATAGACAAGGCTGCATTGTTGGTATGCAGGCTGGGTCAAACGCTGCCAAAACCGGGTGGATTCTGGGTACACGCGGTATTCATAATTGTCAGACCTACTGCTCCACCAAGTGGTTTGCAATGAGACTGCGCTGTACTACACTTTATTTTAGATGTGGAATCGGTTCCCAATCCTGGTCTTGGAGAACCACCACCATTCAAGAGATTTTCCAACTGTCTTGAAATTACTATCAACTTCAATACTGTGAGAACGACTTGCTCAGTTCATTCAAACACTAAACTATTTCAGAAGAATAAAAACCGCCAGGGCCCCTGCATTAGGGTTTTTTCAAACGTTTCCAACTATGCCGCACGATTTTATAAATATGCAAAATGTATTTCATATATAACATTTTGTTAGTAAAAAAATCTTGAAGGAGATTAAATAGCCCATATAGTAGTGGTTTGTACGGTGAGTACTCGTAAAATTATGGTGAAAATTCTTGCTGTAGAGCCTCACACTACGCCTGCGTCAGATATTCGACTGCAGAATAGTTACGTATTACATTCTTAATCTAGACAAATTAAAATTTGAACAACACAAAGTGGTACTACCTGTTATGGTGCATGAAGTAGCACTTGACATACGTGCAGTTAACATTCAGTTCGTTAAGGGTATATCGTATGTAGATCTAACACAAAATTTAACGATGTTGTTGCTTTTCAAATTCAGATTCGAATCGTAGCTTCGAGCATGGAAACTCGTAAAATCCATGGCCCTCACACACTCAAGTTATGTACTTATTGAAATGGCAGGCTAGTAAAGCTATCCAAAATAGTAGTAAAACGAGGGTTTTCAACTCCGCGACGGATTTAATAAATTAAAAATAATACATTTAACAATTAAAAGATTAGGTGAAAAAAAGGTGTCCCACAAGGACCAGGGTTAAAGGAATAATTGTGTTTGCTGTAACATCAGCTGGTTGAGATGACAAGCAGTGTGTACTTACTTCTGTAAATACTGAAATAACTGCCTCATTAAGGGTGCATATAAAGCTTATTTACATATATAATTGAACTAAACAATAGTTCACATCAGTCTTTTGCAGTTCTGTCTTGTATATATCTCTTCTTTGACCAAGAATATTTAGCACAACCACAGATGAAACCCTTTAATAAAACATTATGTAGGCTTTATATTGTAGCGGGGATGGCTAGGAGCGCTTCCCCCGCCAATGGGCTAAAGCCATCCCCGCGGGGGCTGCTGGGA
>JAOVYW010000034.1:2754728-2774758 GCA_025775045.1 Hiodon tergisus
GGGGGAACAGCGAGGGGCAGACTGGGGGAACAGCGGTGGGCAGACTGGAGGGGCAGACTGGGGGAACAGCGGGGGGCAGACTGGGGGAACAGCGGGGGGCAGACATACCTGGCCCATCTCTTTGCCCTGGCCAGACAGTCCTCGTGGGCTTGTCAGCAGACCATCTCAACTCCGGCAGAGCTGGAAGACTGCCCGCCCCACTTGGCTGGAGGTGGATTAGATGTTTTGTTTTATTTTTATCTGTGCTCACCCAGCAGTACTGGAAAAGAGAGCGGAGAGTCTAAAACTAGTAACCCGCCATTACTGTCCAACCACAATAATAATGATGATGATGATGATAATAATTGTTGGAGCCTAAGATAGAAGTTTTACTCTGTTACAACGCTCTCCACTGTGGTTGCTATGTGTTGACGTTTAAAATGAAAATAGCATCTCGATAAGGATGGTAATAATAGTAAGATCGTAAAAATATACAGTCATTCCTGTTTTGTAAAGCTCTTCTCTTCTGTTATTTGTTGATGTTTAGAGGAAGTCAGAAGAATGCCTCTTATCCATTTTGGAGGGTTCATTTTATCTCCCTGTGATCTCACGCCATCCATCTGTCTTTTGCTTCCTCTCTTTCTCTCACTTTGTCTCCCTCACTCTATCCATCTATCTATCTATCTATCTATCTATCTGTCTTTCCCACAGGTCCAGTCGCGATGCAGCAGCAAAGAAAACATCCTGAGAGCCAGTAAGCGTTTAGCCCCTAGTCCAGACTCTTAAACCTGACTGCTTCCATGTGTCCTTTCTGACCTCTAGGTTCCTTTCAGCTCCTAATGAAAGCAAAGCTACTCCATTACTTGTAGAATCAATATAGAATGCGTACAACCATGAGTGGACATCGCACTGCTAGCATCCCGGCCATGAGTAAAACGTAGAAGTCTAATGATAATGGCGGAATACCTAAATCTGACAACCACTCCTTAAAGGAACAGGGCTCCTTGCTACTTTTCCCTATGTTGTGCCGCCGGAGCGAAATACCTGTGCAGAAAGCAAGTCTGCTTTCATTCACATCCCTTTTCCTAATAATACAGTGCTGCCATCTTTTTGTTAAGAGGGTAAATTACAGTGTGCTACACTTAAATGAGGTAGTCAGTGAGATGGAGGTATAATAATCTCCAACATACACTAACATTGCATTGCAGGATTCAATTTTGTACCGCCATCATTGATGTGTACCATGAATTTGCATTTTAAAATTTATACTTAAGCAATCTAAAGATGGATAGTAAATGAATTTCCTTGTGATATTGCTAGGGTGTTTTTTAAACATCTAAACGAATGTAGCAGGCAAGTGTTTAAATTAATCCGTTCATATGTAATGTGTACAGGGTGTCAACAAAATCATCGTAATTGATTTCATAGTAACTAAATTGCAATTGAAGGAATTGGTTTAATATAAATTTCAGTAATAATTACCAACATGTTTCCACTGTAAAATACGTCTGAAAATCAGCACGTTAGTATGTGAGACTCTAAAGCAAAATAGATTGGTTGTTACCTGAATTGTGGGTTCATCAGTTGCAGAAACAACAATTTAATGGGTCATGGACATCTAGAAGGGGTTTATATTTGGAAAAAGCCAAAGGAAGCCTTCAACCCACACTGCCTGTTCCCAACTGTTAAACATGGTGGTGGGTCTGCTATGACGTTAGGAAGCCATGTCTTGGGTGTCATTTGGTCCGATTATTATTCTACATGGCATAATAGCTGAGGACTATGAAGCCGTTTCAGGCGCACTAGGTGCACCCTATGGTGTAGACATTGTTTTCCATTTTCCATTGTTCTGAAGGAAATGAGCGGCCCAACACCATATCAGTTGAAATTAGCTGAAATTTCGATGAAAGCTAGGGAGCTCCAACCATCCCTCTGTCTGGATCCCAGGTCACAGCGCTGTGGACATCACAAAGGTGGCACGGAGGCACCGCATGTCCCCCTTCCCCCTCACCTCCATGGACAAGGCCTTCATCACTGTGCTAGAAATGACTCCGGTCCTGGGCACTGAGATCATCAACTACAGAGGTGAGCTAGCCCTTACCCTTGTCCTGATGTCCGCTCTTACACCCACGGTCCTGTTACAGATACTTCTTACCTGTCTAGCCATACTTCTGACAACTCCACACTGTAGTGGACACAGCCTCACCTCCATACTAACCTCTCTCCACCACAGTAGCCACTTCTTCTCCTCACACTGGACCCATCTCTATCCCATCTTATTTCCGACCTCCAAAAATCAGGCAGACCCCTACATGGCAAACTCCCCACATCCTGCATTTGAGTCACCAACAAATCCTTTTACACACTGCTTTAAAGGTAGACTCCCTTCTTGACTAATTTGTCACGTTTTCCAGCCCCTCTTAAAATTTCCTTCTTTTTTTTCCCCTTCAAACATTTAACGTATTCCATACGCATAAGCGTATTCCAATCCTATCAAGTCATTCATTCACGGAATAACTGCTCGTAGAGATACAGAAAATGTGAAGTAAACGCATCGAGCTGCATCTAAACGAGTTCTACCAGACAGGCCATTGTGTGTGTATGGGGGGGAACGGCCAATCAAAACTGTCAAGAAGTACATCAGTCACCATACATCAGTCACCATCTGTATTTGTGTCAAAATAAGTTTTATATATATATATATATATGGATATGTATATGTATATGTATATATATATGTATATATATATATATGTATATGTATATATATATATATATATATATGTGTATGTGTGTGTGTGTGTGTCTGTGTGTATATATATGTGTGTATATGTATATCTCTATGAGACCTAAAGTGTTTTTCCACGATGACATCACTAAGGAGTCACAGCTTCTTGTACTCTGTTGTGATTTCTTTTTAGGACAGCTGGGGTTTGGGGTGGCAGTGGATTGGGAGGGAGAAATATCACTGTTCAGAGCTCCCTAAGCAGTCACATGACCTTAGTGCAACAGGGCCTGTAGTTGCTGCCCCCACCTAACTCGACACATAAGCCTACATTGGCTCTGAGTAGTGTGGACTGGTGGGAAAAAGCCCCATTTCTTTACCACTTCAGGAACAAAGACAGAGAAGACAACGAGTGCCGTTGTCTCCCTCGTGCACTGGCATCACACAGGTCAGTGCCACCTTCCCCCTCCCACCCACGCTCGGTATAAAGAAGGGCGCGTAGGGGATGGGTGACTCGGTGGGGCAGCAAGTGCACGCCTCTCCCTCTTCCTACTGCCCAAGGCCATCATACCTCCAGACCAGCAGGGGGCACAAGAGTAGTCAGGCCAGGCCGTAGGCTGCTACTGCTGCTGCTGCTATCCTTGCATGAAGCTGCTGCCATGCCCGCTACCAACTCTTCTTGCAGTAGAAATGAGTGACTGGTACTCACTCTACCCAGGCTGCCCTGGTTCACCCGGATGCAAACAGCGGAACCTGTCTCCGTTCCAGACAGGGTTGCATTTCAGCCTCTCCCTTCGGGAACGCTCAAAAGCAACATCTAAGAAAAAATGGCAGAGGAGGTTTTAAATTGCTTATTATGTTTGCAGCTTGCTGTTAAATGTTGAATATTGCTAATAACGCATTTATGCTTTAAACTTTTATTTATTTATTTACTTATTTATTTTACTTGTTTGTTGTCAGAAGTGGCCTAGCTGGTGAGAGACTGGCAATCCATCATGTTATGAGTGTACCACTGAGCTCAGAGTAACACAACACGTCACGTGCAATAACCACTCATGTATGAACTAGACATAGAGGCAGGGGAAACACAGCCCCAATAGAGCTGTATGGCGTTTCATCCTTGGGAGTATATTTTGTGACAGTTACGCGAGTAGATTGTGTTCTGCTCTCAGAAGCGTGTCAGAAGTGTCTATCTCCATTCATGTATTAATGCTAATGCACTGGTGCATAAGCTGAGATGAAAGTGTGGAGACTCTTTCCTTCTCCATAGGCTGTCTGTGGATGGTGGAACAACATTGAAAATCAGGACAGATACTGGCCCTGTCACACGGACACTACCCAGCTCCTAAGACTCAGACGCCAAATCTGGAGGAGACTCTGACATAGACAAATGTGCCCTGCTTTTATTCTCAGCCCCCATTTCTAGACATAGGAGAGGGTAAATAGCCCCGTCACCGTTATGTGCCACAAGGGGCATGGGCCCGTTTCTCCACGCAGACGAGTTGCGGCCGGTGGAGCGGAAACAACCCGACGTTAATCCGAGAATCTCACATCCATGTGGACAGAAACAGTTAATGAAGCCACGTGGCAGGGAAAGCATGTCTTCCCATCTTGCTGATGCACTAAGGTTGCTGGTAATATTTCAGCGACGCTATTGTGTACGGCGGCGCTGTACATTTAAATTCAGCATCTCACCTTTGCGTCTATGCGCCTCTGGGAAGCTGTTCAGTTTATAGTGACTTGATTGTCATTGCCTGTGTTGCACCAACTCTCTCATCTTGTAGCTGTGCGCTCGTATCTTTATGCGGATCACATCTGTTTGATCACGGAATAAAGAAAGAGAATCTATATTTATACCCGAGAAGATGTGGGTATTTTAACGCTGCAAGACTCCTCTCTAATCAGCCTCCAGCAAAGCGTCTCTCTCTCTCTCTCTCTCTCTCTCTCTCTTTTCTCTCTCTCTCTTTTCATGTGAGGAACTGGCTCTTCTTTCCAGGGCCCTCTCGATTTTCCTCCTTTAAGTAAAAGGAGACAAGGGAGAAGTTGTAATTAGCAAATCTCTGAGTAATGTGCACACACACACACACACACACGCATACTCAACTCGCTCGCCCAAATGAAGAGAGCTCTTCCCCTCTGGTCTTATCCGTAGTGATAAACATTGCGTGTATTTTTTTTCTTTCTTTCTTTTTGTAAATTAACCCCTTTCTTTCATGTTCATGTCATTGATGTGCTGGTATTAAATATGGCATGATTACTAATAAATTGTGCGTGTGTGTGTTTGTGTGCACGAGAGAGCGCTGGGTACCTAGCCTCTGGTCTCTCCAACACACACACACACACACACACACACACAGTGACAACAACACGTTGACATATCTTGCCCACTTCATGTTTGGCATCCCTCTAACAAAGATTTGTGTCCTTGTCCTGCCCCCTGCTTTTTTCCTCTGTCTGCCTCTGGCTGTAGACGGGATGGGTAGAGTCCTCGCACAGGACGTCTATGCCAAAGACAACCTGCCCCCCTTCCCTGCCTCTGTCAAAGACGGGTACGCTGTCCGAGGTAAGAGTACTTTCACTTATCAAGTGCTTTGTACCTACAACCACTCAGATATTTCAGTCTGTTTCATCTCATTCTAAATCATGTGCTCACAAATCAACTTGCATGCTCGAACAAGTGTGTGTGTGAGTCTGAAACAAGTAATACCCAACCTAATTATTAACCATAGTAAACTCTGGATGTCTGTTCTCTAAAAAGGAAACCCCAAACCCGTAGACAGTACCCCATCTTGTGCAGCCCGTCTTGCCTACTTGTGTTTCAGCGGCCGATGGTCCCGGTGATCGCTTCATCATCGGAGAGTCGCAGGCCGGAGAGCAGGTGAGGTTGTCCGTGTGTCGTCTTTTATCCTGTAGTTACCCTCCGTCTCATTTTCCCCTCGTCCCTTATTAAGCACTGCTCATTTCTGCAGTGGTCACACTTACCTACGTCTTTATCGCAGATCACAGCTCCTCGGCCTTAACATGGACCACGCTCCCGCTCTCTAATCTCTAACCCCTCGCACTGTGTCACACATTTGTCTCCGTCTCCTGTCCAGATGTCTTGTACTTTCCTGTAATTTAAACGTGCAGAAAGAAATAAACCGCTCCGGTGTCCAAGGCTGTAAGTGGTAGGTGCTACTACCATTAGTCATTGTAGGTTTTCTTGCAAGAGTAACAGCAGTGTTCCATTTTCTGCCCTCTCTTGTTTGGACTGTATCTGTCTGAAGTAATTGACCCTTGACAAGGTGGTAAGGTGGTTAGTTGAGATGGACAGGTGAAAAAGAACTGCAGCCATTGTGTTGCTGTTGTGAGTCCTGGTGTCGATCAGCTAATTAGTGAGTGTGATCCAAGGTCTCTCCTGTGCTTGTCTTGATGCTTGCTTTGATTGGATATCTCACGCTGTTGTCTTGAAAACAGATACGCACAGATACGAAAACAGATATGCCACCTTTACAGTGACGCCATTATATATGAATACAGCTTGTGGTCAGAGCAAACAAATCCTTTTAAAAACCGAAAACAGCAATTTTCCCAAATGTGCATTATGAGCACGACTAATAGCAACCATATGTAACGGCACACTTAGTAGTAGAAATTCAATAGGGTGTCAGTGTCTGTGTGTGCGTCAGTACACGTATGTGACATTAGTGATCACCCTGGGCCCTGTATCTCTGCAGCCCACCCACACCGTGATGCCGGGGCAGGTGATGCGGGTGACGACCGGTGCGCCCATCCCCTGTGGAGCGGATGCTGTCGTGCAGGTGGAGGACACTGAGCTCCTCCGCGAGTCGGAAGATGTGAGTCCGCACTCCGCTCCGTGCCTGTACACCTCACAAACCCCCCTCCCTGGGGTTACAGGTGTGTGCTTACTGTCTCGTGCGTGTGTTCTGGTCTGTCGGGTTGGGTGCCTGTTGGCCGCGTGCGTGCGCTCAGTGTTTGTGTATGTGTTCTGTGTGTGGTAGCGTCTGTTTGGATGTATTGTGTTATGGGTCTGGTGTGCGGTGACTCCTGTTGCTTGTGTTGGGGCCGGTGTGTTCGATGTCAGACGGAACTGTGATTTGACTGTGTGATTGGTATCAGACTGGAAGAGCAGACATCAGTCGTCTTGTGGCTCTGTGTAGTTGACTGCTCTCCCATTCTGACTCCAGTCACAGTCAGCCAGTTGTGGAGACTGATGTGAGAGGGGTGACGGGCGCCTGTGGCCGCTTCACTTGCATGTCTGTTTCAGGGCACAGAGGAACTGGAGGTTCGGATCCTGGTGCAGGCACGTCCAGGCCAGGACATCAGGTAGGGGCAGTCCAGAACCCCAGTCCACCAACATTGGCTATGTGTCCTTTCACCACGGTAACTTGCGGCACTTTCCTGTGCAGGCCCATTGGACATGACATCAAGCGTGGAGAGTGCGTCCTGGCCAAAGGCACCCACATGGGCCCTTCGGAAATCGGCCTGCTTGCCACCGTGGGGGTCACCGAGGTGGAGGTGCAGAAGTTCCCTGTGGTGGCAGTTATGTCTACTGGCAATGAGGTTAGGAGACTGACTGACGGTGCACACTTTTATAGACATTTTCTCCCTGTCACTCTCTCTCGTGCTCTCACTCACAAACAACTGCCCAGACTTGTCCCACATTAGGTGCCTGAAAGGATTGCTCTGTCCTCCTGTCCACCTATGCTGCAGCTGTTAAACCCAGAAGATGATTTACACCCTGGGAAGATTCGGGACAGTAACCGTTCCACTCTACTGGCCACCATCCAGGAACATGGCTACCCTACCATCAACTTGGGCATCGTTGGAGACAAGTAAAGACCCTCCCACGCCCCCAGTTGGACCAGCATACCGTGATATTTTCTTTAGAACCAAGTCCCTGATCAAGTTCAAAACCATCTGCTGTGTGCGTCTGCGTGTGTGTGTGCATGTGCGTGTGTGTTCCCCGCAGCCCAGACGATCTTCTCAACGCCTTGAACGAGGGCATCAGCCGCGCCGATGTCATCATCACCTCGGGGGGCGTCTCTATGGGCGAGAAGGTACGTTGTATTGTTGTGTACACAGGGATTGTCCGTATTTCACCTATATAGACCATAGTGAAGTCAATGTTTGGGTTACAGTGTCTTTAAACTTTAAAGGATCTTGGAATCTCCTAAGAGGATGAGGCCTCATTAAAAACGAAACCAAAACCCAGCCAGTGAATGAACCCAGCCATCCAAGTGTCTCAGGCATACTCGACACATATTGATTAATTACTACAAGTAAAAGAAAAAGATCAATTAAACAATAATAATAAATACCCTTACAGAAGTAATTTTCTAGTTTTTTCAACTGAAAGAATTCCCAGTTTTTACACTTGGTTTGTTTTATGTACAAGGTTGACACCTAGTGGATTCTCAGATATCCTATATGTCTCTGGTGACTGTTAGTATGACCTTTGAACGTAAACTCTGCACTCCTTAGAAGGGCTTTCTTGGGTTTCAGGGCATTAATTTAATTAAAATTACTCCAAGAGAATTACTCGCAAACAGCACAGACATACTCAGTTAGAAAATTAATGAAACTTTAAGAAGGCAACACCTTCTGATGTTGAGAAACAGAATGCAGCGACCTTCTCCTTCTCTTTAGGACTACCTGAAGCAAGTGCTGGACATTGACCTCCACGCACAGATTCATTTTGGCCGAGTCTTCATGAAGCCTGGGTGAGAGTTGGATTGGTGTGAAAGAGCTTGGGTGTCTATACAGATTTTTGAATTCTGATTGACTGATCGATGCATTGCTTTATTGATTGAGGTCAATGGGAATGGATGCATAGCTCGAAACAAAATATCGTAGGCCATGTTGTTGTAGTCTGTGAGGGTAGAAGAAAGATTGGGGGAAAAAGGAATTCCAGTTGCACAATTCTGATTCCTTACTCCGGTTACAGCCTCCCCACGACGTTCGCCACCCTAGACATCGACGGTGCTCGCAAACTCATCTTCGCCCTGCCAGGTATGAGCCCGTGCGAACACGCACCTACAAGGTTTGGGGCTGACATGCTAGACAGGCTGTAGAGAGGGTGGACAAAGTAAACCCAAGGTCTCTGGCCATTCTCTTGTGGAGTTTCAATGGGTTCCTCAGTCTGAGACCACGTTAATCCTCCCGTTACCGTCTGTCACCACAACTGCCAAACCACGCAAACACTCCAAAAACCTTGAGGATATTCACTCATCATCAATAACACAGTTTTTTGCTCCTGGTCCTGGGGGAATAAAGTCTGTGCAGGGCTTTTGGTAAATAGTTTACCTCAGTACTAAGGGAAAAGGGTGAAGGGAAGTTTAGAAGCAGTTAAAAAATGTCCTTCACTGCCTCTGAGCCGTACCAAATGTAACTACCCATTTAATCTGAAACACAGAGCGTGAAACTCCTCAGGGGATACATGATGACTCCTGGTGCTGAGCTGTTCCGTCCACTTTTTTTTGCACATTTTTGGGAAATTTAAGGTACGGGTGATATTTCCAGTTTCTGGCTCATGTGAAGAGCGCCCCTTACAGGTGAAACCTTTCGTGACGTTGACTTCTGTGTGCTCTTCTGTGAGTCTTCCCTCCCTCCTGAAGTTCTTAGAGGCAAAATCCCTCTCTCTTATAGTGGACTAAGGTAAACTCTGTGACTAAAGGTGCTGTGTCCTGCATCCCTAATCCACAAATTTTCCTCATTGTTGGGTTTTCCCAGCACTGGGAGGTCTTTTTGTCATTTAGTCATTTAGTCACTGCGTAGGGAATTAATAATGTTAGTTATCCCCCCCCCCCATCAAGACACATCATGAATGCATGTCTATCTGTTCCACATAGACAAACGCACACAACCGGAAACACGCTTATCTTTTGAACATAATGAACTGGCCCTATGGTGCTAAGAAATGGTTTACTAAATTACAGTTCCTAGCTGTGTAATTCCACATGATTTAAAAATGGCTCCCAATATGGACACTCGTGCTCTCTTTTCAATCCCTAGCCCCTTGCTCAGCCTACTGCTGTGCTTCATCAACCTACTATAGACCCCCCTATCCCGTCCCATCTTTAGTCTTCAACTGGTTTTTGTCCCCCCTGGTCCAATCGCCTAGCCTTCACGTGTTCCCCAGCCTCCTGACCTCCTACCCCCGGCCCATCCATGGTCTGAGGGGAGGGGGAGGGTGCCCTCGACTGTGGTGACCGCCACTCTGTTTATATTCCCCAAAGGTAATTTCACCTACAGAGACACAGGGGCGAGTCTTCTCGAACCCTCACCACCGAGTGACAGTGAGCCAAGCAGACAGCCTGCCCCACCGCCCCCGCGCGGAAGTAGGTGCTTGTGTCCGCGCACCCTCCACAATCTCACTGAAGCTCAGAAAACGGAAATGGACCAAGCTGTGAGGCCTCTGAAATCAGACAGGATCAGACTGACAATCTTGAATCCACCCCTCACCCCCTCCCGATACTGGGTTTGACTAAGCAACACTCTTCTGCTCCGAAAACTGCTTGATAAAACACAGGCAAAGGACACTGCGCTTTTAGTGGGAACTGAGCCTAATCAAAACAAGGCACACTTTAGTTTTTCATGTGTGGGCTATTCTGTTCTGTTTTCTGAGAGAGTACCCCCCCACCCCCTTGGTGTTAGTGATGATTTTGTGGTTGAAGTGTGGTCTGAGCGTGCTCCAAGATCTCCTTTGTACCTTTGCTTCTAAGGATTGTCAGCTGCATGGGTCAGGTGGTTCTGATTCTGTGTATCATGGCTACCCTAAAGATGGTCTATGATCTACTTGGTTATTACCGGGAGAGGAGCTTTGTCTTCTTTTTATCTCTCTCCCTTTTCTCTCCGTCTGTCTCTAAGTGCTATATCCGAAGAGTATTTCCTCTCCCCATAGCACATAACCACCCAGTAATCTACCTAGCAGATACTGCAATGGGTCCTTGACCTTAGTACTCCCTAGTACCCCCTTCCTTTCAGTCATGCTGTGCGAGAGAGGCCGGAGGACGCATACATTTACCGCCGTTATCCTAGCCCCACCCCGTCCTGCCCCGCCCTGCTCTGCCCTGCTCTGTCCTGCAAACGGAGACTCTGCTTTGTTCAACTCGTCCTTACCGACCCGGGCCTCTTGCTCTCTAGAGCACACACACTTTTTCCTGTTTCCCTATTTCAAAGTGACTTACGTCACGTCTCGTTCCATTCCTTCAAAGAAGTGTTGAAAACAACAGCAATGAATAGTAATGCATGTAAACAAAACGTTTTTTTTATTTTTACAAAAAGGTCTGTCTCTTTCTCCCTCTCACTCACAGGCAACCCAGTGTCTGCTGTGGTCACCTGTAACCTGTTTGTGATACCTGCCTTGAGGAAGATGCAAGGGATCCTGGACCCTCGACCCACAATCATCAAAGCCAGGGTAGGTGCTCCACAATATGCAGAAAAGTTAGAAACCCACTTTCCCTGCAAGACGGTAGGTCATTTATCAAGAGCAGAGGCCATCAACATATGCCTTCCCCCTTCCTGCAGTTGTCCTGTGATGTCAAGCTAGACCCTCGCCCAGAGTACCACCGCTGCATCCTGACCTGGCACCACCAAGAGCCACTCCCGTGGGCACAGAGCACAGGTACCCATAACACGGATGAAACTACAATCAGAGTAAAGAAATAAGGTCCTAAACCGTTTCTTTACTGGTAACAGCTGTGAGAATCTACTGGAGTCTTAATCAACTATTTCTGGCCATGCATCACGGTCACAGTCGTGTCCGAGGTAATCATAAGACGACTGATGACTGACTGTTGGCCGTTTTTCCTCTCTTTCTTTCCCTCTTTACCCCCAGGGAACCAGGTGAGCAGTCGACTGATGAGCATGCGCAGTGCCAACGGGCTCCTGATGCTACCTCCCAAAACAGAGCAATACGTGGAGCTGCACAAGGGCGAGGTTGTGGACGTTATGGTCATCGGACGGCTATGATGTCATCTTAAGGGTAGACACACACTCACATACACAATAACACGCACACGCACACACATGGACAAGGCGTGGGAGGGCTGTTTTACGGTGCATGTCCACATATCATTACTCTTCTGTAATATGCAACGCCACAGCTAGTTTTTACTGATTTGGATAAAGTTCGTCAAGTATAACCTCGAACATTAAATAAATTAATTTTAAAAATGACATATAATTGTATTTCAAACAAAAAAAACTTTTAAAAGTAATTATAAAAATATAAGAGATTTATTCTGTAATATATTATGATTATTATTATTATCATCATCATCATATTAAGGAAAAATGTTCTCTTTCATTGCGAATGCTTTGTGTGTTCAATGCTTAGACCTTATAGATAGCTGTAGCATTTAGTGGGAAGCTGTAGGTGCCTGCCAGAAAAAAAGAGCTTATTTTCTCATCTTAAAGGCTAAAAAAATATATATAAATAAATAAAATTTTTAAAAAATCTTTTTGAAAAAGAATAACCCACTTAAGATGACGGCAGAATTCCATGGTGCTCTGGCAAGCAAGGGTGCTTTCTGCTTCCTTTAAGTGTGTTTAGGTGACTCAGCTATATTCCCCTTATTAGTACGCTTCATAATGGCTCCACAAGCGGCTTTGCTTGTTGTTTATCTTGTGAGTGGTGTTAATGTGCGCAGTGCCAAAAGCGAGGCGGGGGAGAGGTTGCAGGGTCACGTCCTGCGCACCAGGCTGCTATGGCCCGGATGCTACCTTTATAGTAACTGGACCCAGTATGGCCTCACCTCCAAAGAGTGGAGTAACTGAAAAACATTTAGTTTGATTCTTTAAAAAAAAAGCCTTTTTAACCAACTACACAAAATTGTACAGGGAAAAAAAATAGAGTATTGTACAGATATGTGACCAGCACTCCAGAGGAAATTACTAAGCTGAGAGGAGATATTGAACAACTCTGTACTATAACATTTTCTGTAATGATATTGAAACTGATGAAAAAAAAATTAAAATTCTTGATCATTATGTAAAAATATTCCTTGTTGGGTTTCTTTTTTAAATTAATACATGAAAGTGGAATAAAGATGTTTTTTGTTTTTCCTTCGAACCAATGAAAGTCCAATTGCCTTTGTACATGGCTAGAGCGGTGGTATTGTCATTAACATTTGGAAAATGTGGATGTCGGGAATTGCCTTTTAAGGATGTCTGCACTCATTCTGTTCTATGCATTTCCAGTTGATATAAGGTCTTCATGTTCTGGTGATTTTAGATGTTCTTTGGTTGCATTGTTCTCTAGCTTTCAAATTAATGAATGAGGCATACATTTTCAGAAGGCTATCTGGAAACAACTACATACGTGTTACATAAGACGGTTTTATCCAAAGCAACTTGCTCAGCTTACAGTTCTCCTATAAGTACTGGGAACAATGTATACAAAGAATAAAAGGAAAGATGTTCCCTTGCACAACACATACTCGTTGTCAGTCTTCATAATTACCAAAAGGCAATTGTATTTACCTGATGTAGAGTACGATCTTAGCAATAGCTAAGGATTTATTTTTCCGTAACCCAATTAATCGCAGGCGTCTTTGCCTGAATATTGAATATTGTTCTATAAAATCTAGGAAGGTAAGTATATTGTCATTCCTACACACGGAATTGCAGTGAAATAAATGATAACTCTGGGGTAAGACCCATAATTCTTCGCCAATGGCTCCCTCGACGAATAACATTTCATGAAACGTGTAGTTTTTGAGGTCGGTTTACGTCTCCATACAACTAGTAACTGACTTAATTTACTGTACTGGTGAGCGAATGTTATTTAGGTGACGGGCAAAAAATAACTGGAAACTTTTAGAGTTACGTTTTTCAACGAGTCATTTCAGGGTTTCGTTTCATTAACTTTAAATGAATCATCACGACCACCACCCCGAGCGCTTTTATGTTTAAAGCTGCAATCACCTTTGGAAACCGACAAGTTGTATGTTAAGAGTACTTTCATTGGACAAGTGTAGCATATTGGGTAAGGTTTCGATTGAACCGCCAATCAATATCAGCGTCTCATAATGAAGGGAGGCGCTCTGGAGTCGCCCCGTAGAAAGCTGAACTATGGACTAGCCCCTACGACTCGGCCGCTTAAAGGGAGAAGGAGTAAGAGGAATGATATTGGTGCGCGTTCATAAGGTTATTATACTGTTTTGTTTTATAGATCGACTTTAAAACTAAGTAGTATAATTTAACACGTATTCATTTCAACCACTTGCTTACGGAGGGTAAGTAGATTTATTTTATACTACAGATTTATAGTTTAAACCGGTTAATATATTGTTTGCAACAGGTTCTGGGCTACGGAGAATGCTCGGGAACTTGGATGTGTATCCAATCGGCAGGCCCAATAGTCTGACAATCCCATCGCGCGTCAAGTGTCTGGCGACACTGTTTAAAAATTAAACGTAACAGAATGCATTTACTGGATTAAAATACAAAAAAAAAAAAAAAAAATCAAAGATACATTTTCTCTAAACATTGAAATTACTTTCTGATACTTGGAGACAAATAAAGCGTGGTTATTAAACAACCATCCTATATACAACACAAACACTTCGCTACTACTAGTTTGGTAACGAAACCTGTTGAGGATGACTCGACCTAGAAACGGAAATATTGCATTTAGCCTTATCTCAAAAAAACTATAAACTATGTTTTTCGGTTTCTATGCACAACGTTTTATGTGTTACAGTTAAATGGATATCGAACCAGTAATGACAGCAGTGCTAATAAATTTACGAGTTTAAATTCTGCAGCTAGCTAGCTACAAACGAACTTCGAAAAAAAACTGAGACAACCTCGTTCCAAGCTAGCTGACCGTAGAATAAACATACTTGTTAGCAACGTATCCATATTAACATCTAAACCTAATCAGTTTTTGGGGAAAGTTGGCAAAATTTGTGAGTTCGGTTAATCTAATCTTTTAATTTGGCGATATAAATATAAAATAAATACCGTGTAGCTGGCATAATACAGTACATAGTCTTAGTTACTAGACATTGTTTACATGGATTGTGGATCTTAAATCCAGGTTTCTCACCCTTATGTTCTATATTGTTGACGTTAGTGGAGTTTGACAACTTGAAAATGTTTTCTTAGTGCGGTGTTTGGGTTCTTTTGGAGGCGATATGTTGATTGTTAAGCAATGTTAAAATTAAATACTGTCACTTCGCTGGACAATATTATGTACTCATGGGTGTGACTAAATGTTAATGCTACGACATGTCACAATTGAGCAATCCGACTTTTGAAGGCTACCTTTTAGTCATTCATTGTTCGCATCTAAAACTATTAAAAGTAATTTCGTGCCATATAATGTCGTTAAATTAAGCAGCTTGAAATTGATATATTTTCACTTGACGGTGAGCAGTTAAATCTTGTCGGTAAATTTCTTCCATTCATTATTAGGAACAAAGTTGTCATGCTTATCGTTCCCTTTAGTTCACACACAATAGATAAATTAAAAGCTGCAACAACTTGTATGGCTGCTTTAAGTTTTCAATAAACCTTTTACAAATTAAAGGAAAAAAATCAGTTATTCTTCTGGGGTAAGTTATTTTGATTAGTATAACTGATATATCGTGAAAAAAGGTTTCTTGCCCAAAAGCAACATTGGGCAGTTCTGGAATTTCCATTAGCTACTTGTTGACATGTGATTATTTTCTGAAGCCACACACATCTGGTGTCGTTTTACTGGTGTAATTTCCCCCTTTTTGTAGCATAATTAAAGTGCTGTAATATGTATTGTGTCAAAGTAATTCAGTCCACATTGATGCATATTTCTACCATTATGCAGTAAATCAATGGAATTGTATATTCCTTATGCTTAGAAAATTCATACATCAAGGAATACATTTGCTTTCCCCATTGATGAGCTAGATTTTAGTTGTGTGGATGTGAAAATCCCAATAGTCAGCGAGGGGGGAGGAGTTAGCTCAGACTGGTATTTGAGTATCATTTTGAACTTGATTTCATAATTCTCATAGGAATATGAACCATGAAGATCAATTAAATACTATTTAACAAGTGGAACCTGTCCCATTCCACGTAGCATCCAGAAGGAGGAACTGCTCAGTTTATTGTCCAGAGTCCAGTGTCATCAAAGCCTGTCCACTGGGACAAAAAAGACCACTGACTAGTTTGAATGAGGATGGAAATAAAGGGGAATTTACTGCCAGGCAGTGTGAGTTTAAGTATTTCTACCATTCACTGTAATCTCCTACAAGCATTACACTGCATTCTATCAGGCCCAGGATCACAAGCTACAACATGGACACTTAAAAATTTTTTTTTTTTTTTATTTCCAATTATTTTTCATACTTTTCTACCTAATTTGGAATCACAAGTTGTGCTAATACACCGCGGCACGTCGCTATGACTCCCACCACCACACACAGGAAGGGTGAGCAAGTTCAACTAGGCTCCTTCAATCCTATTTGCCTTCTGCTAAGCCAATTCTCGTCTTTTTTTTTTTGCTCACCCTGTCACAATTGGCTAACGACTTGAGCTGCATTCGAACCAGTGATCTCCAGCTCAGAGGTTGGGTGAGCGCCCAATGGGAATTAGCCTTGGTAATCCTGATAAATGCTTGCTGTTGTCTAACTTCAGTTTGACAAAGCTTTAGGGTTATTTCATAGTGAATATTCACAATTTCTTTTATATCGGGTGTCTGAGAACTTTTAAGTTTAAAAAGAAGCAACGTAGAACTGTGTGAATGGACTGAAACATACACATTGGGTAGCCATAGCCACATCACCAACAGATACAAATATCCTCCGTTTGAATTTGTTCTTACAACAGAGAGGGGGATGTTGAGGTATTCAAGCTATATGTGGAATCTTCTTGCATCACAGCTGATCGGAATGCTTCTGGAAACCGCAGATGATTCTGAATACAGGGATGAGGCCCATTTACCAGATGACATGTTGAAATCGGAATGGAAAATGGCCATCACATGTTGCATTGGGGGGGGGGGGGGGTTGGTTTTACTTGTTTTGATTATTAAATGTTTTTGAGATGTTTTATTGGTATTTTTGTTTTTGAAAGCATGCAAGGCACCAAAGGTATTACCTTTTCCAAGAGTGCAAATGCTGAAGGAAGTTAAATCAATGGTGCTGCACACCCGGGTCATTTCAAAGTGGTGCACAGTATACCACACAAACAATGCGACAAGCTATTGAAAAGGTTTCAGCAGCCCATTGACCTGTTATCTGCACATATCAACGCACAACCTGAAGGCTAATGCCGACTAATATATGGGACTGCATTCAAATTATTGAATAATTTTTGTTTTTGCCATCACAAATTTGCTTCTACTAAATGGTGAACTGTCCCGTTAACTCTCTGGAGTGTCTTGCCAAAGAATCCTCACAATCCTTTTTTGTTGCCTGCGCATCTAGTAGTATTACTTGTACTTCTTACTTCCAGAATCCATCTCCCATCATCAGCTCTTTAATAAAGAGACCTTCATGCTTGTGAGGGGATGTTACCACTGCACAAGTAGCAATGTGATGACACAAGTTCTCTGCAGATCTGGGCTGATAAACTGGGAACCATGGTCACTGTGACCTTAAGCAAAAAGCCGGAATACCCTCTGGATAGAATGTCATAGCATATCTGCTGCAAAGGAATGATCCCAGAGGAGTTTTTGGGACACTTTCTGGCCATGGTTCAGACCATAAGAGTGAAATACCCTGGGTTCTAGATCAGGTATTTTCAAGTTTTCCCTGGAACAAAAAAAGTATTCTAATGTAAAACCTTTTCATATAGTTGTAATTATTGATGGTTGGTATAGTTATAATAAATTATTTTAAATGCAATCTTCCCACTTAACAAATATAAAGCACATAATGCATCACAATATGTCTGGCATCCTGTTGTGTGTGAGATCCATTGGCATGAAGCAAATAAAGAATTGGTGTCTCATTAAATATTTATTAAAAAGGTCCTTTTTGTACTTGCCAATACCAGTTTATTAAAGGCATATAAGCTTATTATAGTCAAATGGCAATTTCCATTGTAACAGGCTTGGAAAAAAATATCCCATTTGATTAGAAAATGATGGAATACAGCCTATTAATTGGCAGCTTGTGGTGGATGGCCATTTGTTTGATTTCTATTGTTAATCCTTGTTCGTTTTGTGGTGTTCAAGCATTTGCTTAACATGCCTTTTTGTGTCTGACGTATAGCGGCAACATTAAACAGGCTCTTACTATTATTACTATTGCTTTCTATATAAAATCTTGGAATAATACTTTGCTGCACTCCTACTAGGTCTCTCTAAATGTTAACATGGTGGGTACCACCTAATGGCTAAACATTGTGAGTGTTACAAAAAACAACTTGAGAACCTGGGTTTCCCACCCCGGCACTCAGCTTTGCCTAACAGTGGTATCTGCTCTGTTTGTGGATCAGATATGTGGGTTCCATGTTCACTTATGTAGACACTGGACGTGGTAAAACAGACTTGCTATGTTCTGTTTTTTTTCATATCCATCTAAAGCTCAATATTCTGCTGCTAAATAATAAATCATGGGAGACTGCTTTACAAAACATGTTTGGATCTGATGGCTTGTTGTTCTGTTGCATCGTTGTTATGTGCATGTCATACAGAAGGCAAATCTAAGGGAGTAGTTTGCATGTCTTTGTTTTTTTGCCCCCAGTACTAAAAATAGGAATTTAATTATAGTTACATTTCAAATTTATAGTTTAAGCTGATGCCAGCAAGCATTTGAATGGTGTAAATGCTCTGGATCCTTGGAAGTCAAATTGAAGTGTTGTTTAGAAGCCATTTATTGTTTGCGACATACATTTTGGAGTGTGCCAATTTGTTCACCCTCAGTCCTGTCTTTTTGTCATGAGGCAAACAAGAAATTTAAATGTAAAATTTAAATGATGCTGTTATGGCATATTATGGATGAGTCAGATTTGATGCACAGTTTTACTTCTGAGATGCACTCTGTCCTTGCTGAGAGGAGAAAGTCATGGATCACGACATGGATGGATGGATGTGAACAGGGCCGGACCAGGAGGTTGACATGGCTGCTTCTCCATTTTTACACCTTTCACTCCGCGTGGGAGAGCTTGAATCCCTCAGCCACACGTGTGATAATGGAGCTCAGCACCTTTCACAATGCGTCCAGGGGGGTCTGGTGAATGAAGGCCACCACTTATGTGTGTAGGTCCTTGACTGGACATGCACCATTGAATTAGGAAAGTTGATGTGGTTTAAAAATTAGCCTGCCTGTCAGTTGAGTGGAGAGATTTTCCTCCCATTTGGAATGGAAGAATAAACAGATCCGAGAATTTTTCATGTGTAGCTTCTGTATTGATCATAAACTGGTAAATAGGCTAGGGGTTTACAAGAACGTGGCTGTGCTTGTGGTCTGCGACATGCCAGTTAGCCAGCCAGCCGTTCCCTTAGTGAAACGAAGCAGACCAATCAAAGCGCGCTTGAAAGTGAATTGCAGTCTACTATTTTATTGGCTACAGACTTATTCCTTGCTACTTGAGACGTATTTGCTCCACATCAAAGCAGCCCAATATCAGGAACACCATATGTAACTCGGTTATTCCTAATGAAGAGGAAAGGTGTCCTACACTGAGGTATAGGGCAGTCCGCTTGTACTGTTCTGTTTGTATCTTAACCATTACCGTGGCAGGGGTTTAGTGGTCTCTGTGCCTCTAAAGCAATTGCCAGATTAATTTGACCTTAAACTGTTCAATCTAGGTTAAGAGCAGTTAAATAGATCTGAAAAACAAGTGACAGGACCTGCAGGTGTAAATCTCACTGCACTTAGTGAGGAAGTTGCGTGCCTGCAGGTATTTCCTTATGCTGTGGTACAGCATGATCTCTATGTGGTTGTGCCTACCAGTAGCGCTGCGTTCCCTCTCCGCATCTTGTTTATACACATTTCTCTTGCTTTGATTTGCTTTCAGGCTCACCGTTGTTGCTTAGGTCGAAGGCTTTTCTGTGTCTGCATCTCGCTCTGCTGATTATTCTCGGACACCGTAATGATTTGTTTCTCTCTCACTCGCTGTCTTGGTACTTGGTGGTACAGAGTTCTCCACTCAGGGAATTTTCTGTCTGCAAGTGTGGAGTGTCGGGAATGTTAAGCAATCATTTGTGGACGTGATAAAAACCATGGTCTGTTTTTCATCCACTGTGACACGTGGGAACCCCTCCCTTAGGATTGTATTGCCAGCACAATATACGGAACCATTTTTTTTTCTCTCTTTAAAGCGTCTGTGATTACAATTTGCTTATGCCCCCGGGGGGGGGGGGGGGGGGGGGGGGGGGGGGGGGGGGGGG
>JAOVYW010000034.1:2789781-2806466 GCA_025775045.1 Hiodon tergisus
CTGCAACATATTGTGCTGCATGCAGTTCTAGTTATGTTTTTCACTGGTAGAGTTGGACAACAAAACTCTGAAGCCAACGATGTTCAGAAATACTTTTTACATAATTTAATTTACATAAATTACATATTTTGTCAGATTAAATCAGGTTTGGGTTCCTATTTTTTGATAATAAGGATAATAATTTGAGTTTTTACTCAATGGCTTGTCACCCCTGTTTTGTTTTTTTCCCCAGAAATTAATCTGTGATCAATTCTTTATTTGATTAATCCTGAAGCCTCCGTTAAATAAAATAAAAACAAAATGTTATATTGAAAAAAAGCCTACTGGTGTTTATTCTCAAAACCAACACAAGCAAATCATTTCCTAGGATGACTATGTACGTAAAGCAGAATTTGATGTTAAGAAACTTTAATATGGCACCATCAGGGATTTCTGCAGGGTCATCAATCTGGTCCTGGGCATGAATGTCAGAGACCTCTGAATTAACTAGTCAAGGCCTACCATGCACTGCTCGTTTTCTGTTCTGTTAGCATGCTGAATGGCTAGTTTATATTGTATACTGATTATTCACCATATATTCCTTATGGTGAATAATTTCATATATGGGCTTGTACCAAAAATATGCACCGTCAAAGAGGCAGCACCCATTCCTACATAAAGTACGTGCTGGAGGATGTGCTTTCAGCTTCATAGTCCCAAGCAATATTTTTTAATATCCTTTAAATGAGCACTGAAGCAGAAAACCTCCTTCTAATGTGGATTAAAAATATGACTCTTTAACGTTGTATTTACAATTGCAAACTAATCCGATTTAGGTGACATCATTCAAACAATTATGCTGGATTAGATAGGGAGAGGTGCACTGTGGGAATGACCTTTGGCCTGCATCATGAACAACTTTAGCCTCAGGTGCTTACCTGAGCTGGATGGCCGTTGCTCCCTCACTATGTGTGCCTGCATCTGCTGCTGCTCCATGGCCTGTCTGCAGACACACAGTGACACACCTTCAGCCCCCCTCTGGGCATAGCTAGTATTGCACTCACACAAGCAGCCATTCAAATGCAAGGCAAGGTCCTTGGAAAAGTTGGTTGGCTCTGTTTTTTGTAATGTCTTGCTATAAATTAATGGAGAACACAACTGGAGATGGTGTAACAAACCATTTTGTCTGTTAGTGACTAATAACCTGTGCAATGAAATAAATCCTGAAAATTCGATATTTCTTTTTGTTACAAGAATAAATGAGTGCAATAGGAATTAGCAAACTCGCCCCACCAGATTGCATAAGGGGCGTGGAAAGTTCCCGCAAATGGTGGCCCGTGTCTCGGTGACATGCTAAGGGGCTGACTCAGCCAGTCGCCGATCAATGTGGTTCTGCCCGTAGAGAGAACCGTCCACGCCCACTAGATAAGAACGATAGGCAACCTTCCATACACATGTTCCTTGCTTCCAGGTGTGTTCACCAGGCAAGGGCTTCGTCTGGATGGCCTCACCCATCTGCAGCTCAGGTAAGTCCTTTGCAGATCTGTTGTAGACGTTTTTTTGAGAGTAGTTCTTTATGACCTAGATATGAGGTGTTGCGCTGGGCTGCTTGCCATGCCACCAGTGGGAGTGATCCGCCACTGTATAATTGCCTTCCCGGGACCATGGCCATCATGCATGACTTTCTTTATCAGGTTCTCCTCAATTTTGACAGCTAACTCACCCTTGCCGCAGGCACTGGGGTGCTGAGGAGAGATGGTGACATGATCAAATTCTCACTTGATGTCAAAGCACTTGAATTGTGCACATGAAAACAGTGGCCTGTAATCAGAAATGACTGTCGGCTGTCCACGATTTGCCAACTGTGCATTAATTACCACTTCAGCAGACAGATTAGGGAGTAGTTCGATCTCCCTAAAGTCGGAGAAGTGATCTACTATTTGATGGTGCTGCTTACCCCTGTGACTGGAAGGAGGCTCATGTGACAACACCAACAGTCTCTTTCTGTTGCTCATCTTGCATGTTCTGTTTCATCTTGCATGTTCTGTTTCATCTTGCATGTTCGGCCATCTTGCATGTTCGTCCAGTATAAAGCCTCCTGTGCCTGTCTGCAAATTATTTTAACCGCGACAGGAATGAATGCAACTGGCTGACTGTCCTGCATGAGGCAACCAAGCCTGCTGCTGTGGGAAACGCTCTGGAGTTGTCACACTGTAGTAACGCAGCATTGGCGTCATTGTGACAAGCTTCTTCATCTCTTTATCTCTTTACCTTCATCAACCAGTGCCGGACTGTGTCCTTGTCAGGCGGCTTCCACCAAGGCTCACACACAGACAGACTCGGGATTCATTTTGCCAAGCCGTGGGTACATCCGATGTTAAACTGATGCCCCTTTGCATCGGTTGGGTGGGCCATATCCACAACCGCCCATACCTTCTCATGGCGAGCCTTCAGTGCCTCAGATGATTTTTATTTCTCTGTCGAACCCGCTGCAAGAGCATAATCCGAAAAATCCCCTCAGATCATCTCCAAGTCCAGGTTCCAGTCACCACTCCGCAGCAGACTTGATGGAGGTTGAATGTTGACATCCATAGCTAGCATATTCTAAAACCATGTTTCAGTGATTACAGACTACTTGAATACTGGAGATGGTGTTACATGCCATGTTGGTACCCTACATCCGGATCAGCGGGGTAGGCAATACTAACAATAACACAGCCCGAGCTACTAATTACTGTATATCGAATAGCAATAAAATGATTACAGTGACAAATGTGAACGATTCAAGAAGAACAAAGTCTAAAGAATAATCTTTCAAAAGGACACCTACATGGTTGTTTCCTAGCGGACAAAAGCATGTTGCACTTATCTGGTTACCCTGTACATTTGCATCTAGCTACTGACTGTACTGCTCATTGGTTAGTAGACCTGACTCCTAGATGAGTGATTATCCAAAACCAAGAAGATCTTATTTAACCTTTTGTTGCATTGTTTGAAGATAAATGGCAAAGGACAATCCTAGTAATGAATGCCACCCTTTTGCCATGTTGCACAAAGGCCTATTTTTCATACCCTGAAAGGTTTGTTAATTACATTACAACTTATGACCTGGCTGGGCTGAGGAGAATTAGTTTCTCCTTAAGAGTCTCTGATCTGGTTTCTTCTTGTCTGCCATCCTAGGGAGTTTGTCCTTTTTTGTCTCAGTCGCCTCTGTCTTTACATTAGTAGGTTTAAGGCTGGTGTCTCCACCAAAGTGCTCTCTGTTTTGGTTAAACCATTTGTAATTAGTTTCTTATTTCTATACTTTTTTGTATGACCTCATATGTAAAGATGAGGTAACTCTTCAATGAGGTACATTTTCTAAAAATACTGTATATTTGAATAGTTGCTAATGCAACATAAATTGTCTTTTCATATGGTCAGAGGTACTCGGAGCTGATAAAATCAGGGAAAAGTTCAGGGGAAAAAATTATTTTTTGGTCTAGGCGACATAGTAATCTTTCGCTTTGCTGAAAACACTTGAGAGCTTGCATTTGAATGTTCTAGAGTGAAGCAGTGAATTTCTAGGGATTTATGTGGCTGTGATTGGAGGTCTCACCTTCTCTGAACCTCCATGTCATCTGTTGGGAGGCCATTATGGATTTGGCGCTGGGCAGCTGGACCTGAGGCGAAGGAGACAGGATCATACTTTGGCCCTACTGCTAAGTTGATTTAGAGACCTGTATCTTGAAATGACTGCCATAACATAAATCTACACCAAGCATGTCCCATAGTAATAACTAGCGAATACCCTGAGCGTATGGCCCAGAAATGGCTGCATTCCATCCAGTCTAGAAGCACCTGCGAATTCTATGCTATGGGTCAAACAGGTCAAACTTAGGACAAGAATATTACGGCAACCAACTACCACAATCACCAGACAAAATAGCACTGTTTTTCTTTAGGTATCCAAATTTAAACTGGATGTATATACTACTGCAGGAAACTTAGCCTACCACACTGAACTTAACGCAAATTAATGAAGAAAGTATATGCATTCACATTACAGGCATCCCTCATTTTAACTGCATGCCTCCCAGTTTATTCTCTCAGAAAAAACTGTCCGGCCCCTCAAAACAGCTCTCTCCGCACTACCCCTAACAAAAGAGAAAAAAATTGCACCTCAGTATACTGGTGAAAAAAGTTATCCATAACTTGTATGCAAACTTCTCATTTTCTACAATGGCTGGGAATAAAATCTCCTCGTTATCTTCCTATGAAAGATCATTTTATATTTCTAAATGAATTGTGGAAAACAATAACTAATACCAACGGCAGTAATACTTCCATTCATCATCAAAAGCAAAGTCGTTATGAATTTCAGATTAGGGAATCTGTAGCTTCAGACCATGCTTGTTTACCCTTGAATTTAAACAATTACTTGAACAGACCCACCTGAAGTACTACTTACTTTCGTTATATCAAACCTATCCAAGAACATCTAACATACATATCGGTTCTTACAATCATTGACACTTCATTCAGAACCGATATAACTGAAGTTAGCAGTTATCAGATGTTAGGATCCTGGCTAATGAAAGCTCTAAACTTATAGCTCAACATCTAATAGCAGAATTCAACATGCAGATTTCAAGCAGAATAAAACCCACAGAAGGCTTTCTTCCTGCTCATTGCGAAAGACTGAAATGATTTTCTCGTGTCCTCAGTCTGCAGTCCAGCATCCGTTCTAAGTTCTAGGCTGTGAACTAACCTTTGTACCATATATTTTAAAAATAGCAGGTGTCTAATAGAACATATCTAATGCAGCAATCAAGTGAATGGGGTGTTTTCTTTATAAAGTCATGCAATTTATATTTACATATGGCAAGGGGTGAGCAACTGGTATCTATACGGTATTATCTCAGTATCTGTGGCCCTGAAGATTACAGTTCTTTTAAAGCTGCAATGCTTACTCAATAGGCTATCCAGAAACTGCTCCAGATCCATTCCAACTTGCGAAAAATGCTGTTGCTGAGGCACAAAAATGAGAATGATTCCCGTTTTTTTAACATCTATCTCCCCATTTGCTATCAATAAAATACCAAAGGTGCAAATGGCCATGCACCCAAACGAGTGGGTTATGCTCTTCTTCGATTCGCTGCATTTACTTCTACAATATGGAGCTGGCTTCCAGGAACCTCCAAAAATGAATCTACCAGAACTAGTTGGACAGCCTTCACCTATAATTCCACCAAATGTTGCAATAAATAGCCAGATTTTGTGTGGTAATCTGACAATGTATCAGTTTTCAAATCCTGACTTGTTTCCACCTTCTGTTATTATTAAAATCCATGCTAAGGACAAGTTTGTTCTGACCATTTCTCAGTTTCTGCTTCTCTAGCTACATTTTATTTTTATTTTTTGATTGCAGTGCCATAAACTGCATCAGTGTTGCCCGTGTCAGACCCACCTTCATCAAGGACTGGAGAGTTCTCTTCATCACTGTTGTTTTTGGGCTAATCTTGTCTCTGCTCATCACTACAAAAACTGCCACCACACACGGGGAGAGCCTCCTCCAATCATAGTTGCCTTCGAGCCTTCTGCACAAGAGGTTTAGCACCAATTGGAGGAGAGGCACATTCATCTCGACAGCACTTCTACCCCCCAAGAACCCAGAAAGGCGACAGGAGACAGGAGATGCTGGTTACTGGCAAGCCAAGAGATGCTCTGCCAATTATAGCCATTACCATAATGTGGCATTGGTTTTAAGTTGGGAAATATTTGTATGGGGTCTGAATATTTTTGCAAGGAACAATATATTTACATATACACAAGGGCAGTCTAAGGGAACCAAACAGCAAATGATAATTAGAATTCAATGGGGGTAAAGTCACATGATTCTGTGCAGGCTTCGGAATGATATAATTGAAAACAAGATTACGCAGATATCCTTAGAAAGCACAGGAACATCACTACCGGTGCCCAGCTGTGACTGGAGTCTCACTTATAACGAATACAGCTGGCAGATTGGTGATGTGTTTTGCTTTTTTATGCTTAACTTTAAATAAACCTCTTCCAAAAAAGAACACATGCACGCATTCAGGTTATCACACAGCGTTTCACCAGACACTTTCCTTCAGGTATCAAATAAACATAAAAGGGCACCATATTTAGAATTTAGGTAATACCTAATATAATTTACAGATCCTATTTAGGATGGCTTAGCATCACATAACTGGTTTACAACATAACTCTTCCTTTTTTCGATTTTATAACGCATGCCAAAAATAGAAAATGCAGATTAATAAATCAGTAGACTGCAGTGTCGGCACTGCATCGGAATCAAAGGAGAATCTTCCGTGTCTCACAGACGCCACTGCAGAGCCTATAGCCAAATATCATGTGGATGGCTTTGACTGTTCTTATTACAAAATGTTAAATACTGAAGTACATTAGACTAAACAAAGCAGATAATAATCTTGTCACGTGAACATTGAACAAATTTAACACAAATAAATTTACTGACCCCAGAGATGTTCAGAGAAATACTCAGAAAAAGCACTGTAATAACCCCCTGGGTTTAGGACATGTTGTTATGTGCAGGATCAAACAAATATACAGACAGCATTTTAACAGAAACGGTGTTATGGTTTGACAGTGTTACAAAAGGGACAAGAGAAAGCCAAGTCAAAGTTTATTATCCAAAATATGAGGTTATTCTATAAAAAGAGGTTTAAACACAATCATATTGTCTGGCTTCTAAATTCTCTCTCTCTGGTTCAGCCCACCAGTTTCCTCTCAGGTACAGGGCCCAGCAGTCTTTTACGTTACGTTGTGCAATTAGCCATTGCCTCCAGCAGTAACAATTTTACAACTGATGACTCTTGGCAGTCAGCATGAAACAGCATGAATGTCAGGCAGCCAGGTCTTAAAGGGTGGGACACGATCCTCTACCCACCGTTGAACCACAGCCCAAATGTGTGGTGACATGCAAAGGAAAGTAACCATAACATAAGTAACCGCCCCACCGCCTATGAGTATGGCCAGACCAACTGGGGTGGTCTTACTAATAATGAAGAGACAGCAAGGAAAATTCTTCAGCACAGTGCCATATATGGTAGTGCCAGTGACATCATGCTAAAACTCTTGTGATGTGGTGAGTGTTTTTAGCCGCAGCGTTTTTATCCTCATGTAGGCACTGCATAACAAAAGGGCATTTCAGTAGTATAGCCTACCTGTGATAAAAGCATGAGTACGTTTTTCTACATCCTTTGCACAGAGAAAATGTCTAATTTTAGCAATGGTTCTAAGAAAGAAGGCTGCTATTTTTAACATGATGACAGATCTTAGATAAGTTCATTGGGAGACACAGAATAGCCACTTAAACTGGCAAAAGTTTGTCATGGTCTTACAGAGATTATGCCCCCGTGCTATTGTTTAAAATTTTACCAGAATTCATAGACATCCAGTGAGTCCTTGAGGAATGATTCTAGTCTGGCGATATGCCAAGTCTCGTCTGGTTTAACGGACAAGTACAGCTGCGGCCCATCTGCATAGCATGTTTACGAACAGCATCCCCTAGTGGATACATGCATAGGTTTAAAAATCCTGTATAGAGTCAAATAAGCATGATGTCGATTTTGTTTTTCGAATTTGTGTATTTTGGGGAAAAATACACTATATCAGCGCAGTTCGACAAATGGCATTCAGAGATCCAGAAGTCAACAGGCAACCAGGAGAAAGTTGAGGTTTTCCGACAGGTTTTTATTCACAGGTTACCACCACCCGCAATGTGCTATGCTTAATCTCCTGGGGGTTGCACCCTTTCTGAGGTCCTCAGTTATAACAAAATAAATAAGTTATAGGAATAAAGAAATCTAAATTATTCTCACCTGAGGCTGCCTCAGGATGTGAATCTAAATAAATACTATTTTATTATTATTAACACAGCGTGCATAGTACCCAATAAATATATTTTGTACGGCTGTATGCCTTTGAAATGGTTATCGTCAAAATCCCTCCACTATTCCGCTCTTAACATTCCACAAACCACAAGAGTGAGTCTTTCCACCCACTTGGGAAACGCCCACTTAGGAAACACCCATTTCTGTCCACATGAAAACACCCATTTAAAGGTTTAAAGAGTTTCCAGATTATTAAGATTATTAAGATTAAGATTATTATCAGATTCCAACTATTAATATCCAGTTAATTACTCGATAAAACAAACATAACACAATAAACACATGGGTCAGTCTATATTTTATATTCTATAGTCTATATTTGTATATTTCACCAATACACAGGAATACAGTGGTAATAAATTAGTAAATTGTGACATCCCCCAATGAGTCCAGATTACTCACTAATAACCCCATTGGGTATTCTATTATATAAGGTTGGTGATTTTATAATGTAACCATTTTTGGGTGAAGTACCGAAAACTATCTCCTATGACCCAACAAGCAATAAGGTCGTATAAACAAGCATTTATGTGGTATGGGATCAGACTGAGTAGCCCATATGTAACTCAAAAAACATTAAAAAACATCGCTTAATTTAAGTAATATGTTTTTACATGGTTCTTTTTTATTATTGTATTTAAAATCAGCCAGCCTGTGACAGCAAAAGGGAAAAAAGATGACAGCTAAATAATGCTAGTGGTATTTTTAAACCATGCTTTGAAAGAAGCCTCTAACAGAGTACCTCATTTTATCATTATAAATAAAGTGATGTTGTGAAGTGACTATTATTTTAACAAAGTAATGTTTGCTACTGAATCTGTTTTTATATTACAGTCGAACCCTTTTAACCTAATATAACAGCTGTATTAATACATAAAGTGGGTAGTACCAGCATATCATGCAAGCACTGAGTATTTATACATTGGAGCAGTGTGCAGATATTCAAATTTCTTCAATTTATGAAGATTGTGTAATTCCTGTGTTGTTCCATGGTAAGTGCATTGTTATTATTTATATGCAACTCAAGTTTCACCTTGTTTTAACCTGTAGTACCATGGAGTAACACGCAAAATTCTGCAGTAGCCGTAACTAGTAGCATTCCGTCAGGAGAAACCTCCTCGAGCCCTGGGACCACACCCAGGGAAACCTAGACTGACAGCCAAGTTGGGGGGCAACGGCCACCCTAAGGACCTCGTATATTGTCCCATGCATGAAAAAAGCCGAGGATGATGTCACTCATCATTGTCACAGTGATTAACCATATCTGGTCCATAATCATCATAATCATTAAAATAACACCAGAAGGATAACCATTTCAATCACTAACAGAATTATTGAAAACCCAGGCAGAAAGAAAAAAGCTAAATGATTTTAACAATTTTATTTTAGCCTTATAATTACAAATTATAACATACGGATAAACTACTCTAGAAAACAAGATCCTAGACAATATTCTGCTCAATATAGTATTGTATTGCCCTGGGTAGGCCCTCACAGAAATATTCTGACAAAACCGTTGAAAGGAAGCATCAGTCAACCAATTTTAGATACCCATTTCTCCCAGCAAATTTGGATCAGCCGATATCTAGCTACTGAGATATGATCTTCATCAAGAATCAAACCATGTTTTTTCCACCATTATTAAACATCATATGACATAAAAAATATATCGCTGAGTCATAGAAAGCTGACAATTTAAAGTTAACCAAAAAGCCCAGGTTAAAACACCTTGCAGTCCAGCAAACGTAAAAAAAGAAAAAAAAGAAATGACCACAGTAAAAATGGCAGCTCACCTTCATCCTGATTGCTCAGCAGATTGAGGGCGAAGAGCATGGCATTAGAGAAGGTAGTGGCCTCTTCCTTACTGGCAAAGTTGAGCCCATAGACCTGCCTGGCATCGCGCCACTGGTGAAAGGTAGGCGTGGCCTGGTTGTACTTCAAACCTTTCACTATGGAGTAGTTGATGACCACCTGGGAGCCAAAGCCACCAAAACGGGTTGATCACAGGTAGTTAATTTTCTTCACTCAATAATTCTTCACTCAATCATTGCAATCATACAACATACACACCATTTTAAATAGTAATTATTTATATACATTACATTACCCATTAGGTTCAACCGTTGATTTATTATAATCAAGACTGACTGGGGTCAGTCAAGGGCTCTTTTTTTGGATGCCCGGACCAGATAATAGCATTTCTAGCACCAGGATACCTGCTGGTCCTGTAGTTTGACGCCCACCACTCTGAAGGTGTTGTTAGCAGTGTTGTGGTAGATGTTGATGCGGCTGAAACCCTGCTGGCCTGGCTTGATTGGCACCCACTTCTTGCTAGTGTCATCATAAACCATGACCGAGGCCCGCGCCTGGCAAATACTCTGTTCGCTGTGGGGGAGAGACAATGTTGGGTCATTATCATAACCGTTGTTCCCTGAAAGATAAATAACCAGCACTAATGGGTTGTCTCCCTTAAGAACACCTAAGCGTAAGTGGTGGGTGGGTTCTACCAGGAGAGCGCTTGAAGACAGCTACTGGAGGCAAGGGCCCACAGCCCATTGACTGTGGCGCTGTTTCCATCAGGCCCAGAAGCCTTTAGAATTTCACCACTGGAGGAGCAGAGCTGAAAAAGCTAAAAACATTACTCAGTTTTTTTCTTAAAACAGCACACAATTGAGAAGGTCTCACACAAATAGAATGCAGGACCTGGAAAAGGGCATTTTACTACAAGCGTTTTGATCTCAAAACAGTAGAAATTTGCAAACCAGGGGGGTACAGCACTTAAGGATACAGTACTTAAACCAGGATACAGAACTTAAAAAGTAAACACCTCAGATTTGCCCAACCTCTGCACGTCTCACATGCTCGCATGAGACTTCTTTGGGAAATAACGCTTTAGTGATAGTTCATATTGTGTATTTGAAAGGGACGTCAATGAAGCCCTGTTTTTGACTATGGATAAAACATAGGGGGGAAAAAACCGAGTAAAAGCACGATTAAGTCCCCTTGTTAGCTGTATTTTCCAGGCTAAATAAAAACATGGCTTCAGTAAGTCCATCGCACGCATGTTTTGATTGCCCTAATTTTTACACGCAGACTCGCATCTCGTTATACAGGTATGTAATTTCTCGTGTTGAATTATGCAGTGTCATATTGGCAGATAAACATTTAGCAAAAGGCAAAGGCATGTCCCCCAGGGAAGAATTTATATTGAAAAACAGCCTTTGAATGCGAACATCTAGTTCTGCTTGGTAAGACGAATCTTGGACAAATGGACAAATAAACACGCTAAGGGGGGCTTACAGAGATGCACATACTACGGTAGTCTACCCAGCCTTGGGGCCATGGCCATTCACACTGAACGCCATTCACACCAGTGCGACTGTTGATGTGGACATACAGTATTCGTTAAACAACAATTGTTTCCTCTTTCTCTACTACTGTTAGATTCACTTCCTAGTATTTGTCTAACTTCCTATATGCCAGGTCCTTTCTACTGCAGCTCTCTATATTGTTTGTTTTGAAACTAAACACGATATGCTTAACTGTAATTATACTGTAATAATTATACTATGATACTCACTGTTTTCATTTAAAACAATAATACTACTGTCTCCTTATAACAAGATTTAATTGTAAATTAGTGTTTGTTTAAAAATTGTGTTGCCTTATAATTCTTATAAGTCAGGCTCTACTGATAAAAACAAACACAAAACAAGACAAAAAGTATAAGTTGTCTCCTCCAAGACCAGGGGTTCCCAACCATGGGTTTTGCCCCATTTGGGGTAACCATGTAAAAAAATTGGGTGGCGCAAAACTGCTCGGTAAGTCACTTTTTTGTTTTGTTTTGTTTGTGCAGGGTTATTTGTGTACTACCAGCATAATGGGAAACACCTCATCAATTTATTCAACAAATAATGAACCTGTCATATTTGACTAGGCTACAGTAAAAACATCTAGAGCTGAGCATGATTCATTCAGTATGCTTCCTGTTAATAAATGCCAATGAAAAACATGGCAGTTCTTCTTTCATGCACGACAGAATGAACACACGCCGCTTCAGTTTGGGAAATCCAAAGAAGCCTACACTAAAACAATATGATCAATGTGATCAGTTAGAAACGGGACAGTGTTGTAATTTATCATATTGAAGAAGGAATACGACAAAACACGCTGGAAAAGACAGACCAAAGGGGATAGTTTCAGATATCCAGCAGTACAGGTCTTGCACAGCATTTGTTTTCCCTTATGCAATGAAAATATATTTATAAATAGGGTGGCTACGGTGCTGGTTTGTTCTGCCTGTGGCTCGAATGGGAAAAACAGAACAGCTGTACCACAGTGCGGGTTCGAATAATTTTTGGTGGGCGGACTTGATTGATGCCAAGGCGGAAAGCGGGATGGGGGGTTGGGTGGGTTCAGGTCGTAACTAAATACAGCCTGACAATGCTGGCAAATACCAGAGAGTAGTTTGGAAGTTGTTGTTTTTTTTTAAAGCACTGTTCCATTTAAAACCACATCTAGTTAATTTATATGCATAATAAGTGTTAATAATGGTAACAAAATGAACAGCGTTATGCACTTTAAATTGATCATAGAAAGTCACTTTGAAATGAAACTTTTATGCGTTCATTCGGGTTCACCAGTGAGAACAGAACTGAGAACCGCGAGCCCCATATCAAACAGTTTGGGCCGAATACGTGTACTGTTAGACCCCTAGTGGAGATAGTGTTCAGATCCCCCAAGCGCAGGGCTTGGTATTTAGGTTTTGTTCCTTAAGGGAATCCGTACCAACTTACGTTTTTGTTAATTTGATCATTTCAACTGATGTTCAGTTTTGAAAGTCTTATTTTATGGCAATTTTAAAATGGAAAGCTCAATGTTATTTATAGTTCTAGGCCCAAGAAATCTCAGCAGAATCATGACGAACTTAATTTTGGGTTTGGATCGCTATTCAGCGCTTATCAATTTACTTATTAAAGATCTTGGAGGAACAATTGACCCCCATCTCTCAATTAGCCGCATTGTTTTTTATCTTAGAAACACTGCTAAAATATGCAATTTTCTCTGTGCAAACATGGAACTGTAGAACATTAAGTCAGATACTGACTAAACCATCCCTGATGGTTTTAAAGAACATATAGACAGAGAGCATGCTACAAAGGAAAAAAAATAACCCAAACTCTCCCATAGGCCCAAAATTACCCATTTTTCTCTTCTCTTCTTTTACCAATATTCAGATCCAATTTTAGTCACAAGAACACAATCAGCACCATTTCAAGTCACAAAGAACGCATTGGAAAAATATGAACACAAGCATGTAGACTACAATAGTCAGGTCACTATTATACCATCGCATCATCATTACACTGCATAATTAACAGGCTAAAAGCTTGGAGGGTTGCACAGTAGCAATATTTTTTCAATCAGAATTTTTAATTTTAAGAAGAACAAGGTATCATCATCATTTTAGAATTATATTTTGACACGCTTTGATAAACGTACATGATTAAAAGAAAAATTTAATTTCCTTTTCTTAAGAAGTTAATCAGAGTCGCAAGGGAGCACAAGGGCAGTTTTAAGGGATCCACCTATTAGTATACCTAATAATATTTACTATATTATAAAATTAGCATTGAATAACATAATCATAGCCTTACTTGGCATTGGCCATTGAATGCATCTTATCTTGACTGATTTGGTGATCAAAAGGAAACTAAATATTATAATTAATAAAAAATGATAAACATATTTTAGAGATATATAAACAATGTTTCTTCAGTTCGTTCATTTTAATCGCCTGGTGGTTGCAGCTACAGCGGTTATTTATCTATCTACGTATTTGTTTTTATGTTATAAGCACTCCAGCTAGCAGTACAAAGTGCAAAGAGTGGTCAAGTTGTTATTAATATTGTATTTTGTGGAACAATAAAAGCTTATCTGTAAAATCTAACAGCAGTGGGTTATAGATTTTTAAATATATTTTGGTATGTCGGAGAGTGGAGGTCAAACAATATTATGCCGTGGAATGGGAGTTCCCTTTTTTCAGATAGGTCACCTGCCCTCAAAAAGGTCTGTACAAGGTCCAGTTATTATTAGCGGGCAGGAGTACTAATACTATTAACAACAATAGCAGGCTCACAATTTTTTTTTTAGGAAGATCCAATTTTAGCAAAAATATCCTGCAATCGTGACAGCTAGTTTTCGTCACGTTCGTCGTGTTGCAGACACATGTTATATTCTATTATCTTCGTTATTAGAATGGGTCATACAAACCCAACAAACACAGGGTTAAATAATCCCGTTTCTATGACAACAAGGCCTCTCCCTGCAGGAGAACCCGCTCATGACACACCAGGATGCTAACGGCAAAGGTGATTACGAAATAAATTACGAATAAATAATCGAATGGGCAATGCCACATCAAAACATATTTCAACTATTGTGGAAGAAATACTGTTATAGTATTTTATCGGTGTTCTTTAAAACAACAAGAATATTACGCACATTAATAGGTACATCAAATCATTATAACAATAGAATGCCTTTTTCTGAGCGCCCTTAAAAATCACGTGCAAATACAAGTTAAATCTAATTTACACAGTTGTAGAAATAAAATATAAATTAACTCCACAACTATCCTTTTACTTAACACCTTCTCCAATCAATATATGGTAATATCTACTCAAATTATCCCGATGTTTGAACGAAGCGAATGTTTGAGCAGCTTACCTCATTTTCGTGTCTTTGCAATAAAATTGTTTAATTGAGAAATAGCGAGAATAGTCTTTTATTCACGGGCTTTTCTAATTTCAGAATAAACAACGACAATCTAGTAATATGATCAATAACACTGGTATTTCCCCCCAATGCTATATTTCTATATTAGGCCAGCCAGGGCATGCAGCATCTGTCTGTTGCTGATGCTGAAGAGCGAAGCTGGCCAATGTTGTAGGTATCCCCTTTGCTTTTTAACCGGCTAGCATTCCTATATTTCTCGCTACTTCCGCATATCCTCAGTTCCATGTTGGAGCGACGCTGGCTGATATCTTAATCAAGACACTGGCCACTGTGCTTAATAGCTGCTCCTTAGTGGCCATCTTCCCTTCCTCTCAGTGGGGTTGAGAAGAAAGAGGTAAACAGGAGCTGGAGAAAAATGCGATCAAAGTGACGATCTCTGCTGCCCACTTGTGACAGTTAACAGTCCTCGTCGCCAACATTCCGGAGAAAAAATTCGGGCACTCATTGCACCTGCCCGGCTTTGCTGTATTGCACATGAATTTCTGAATAATTAACCCAATAAATACATTGATAATTATATACATTACGAGTAAATATTAGTTCTAGATATTGGTTCTCTTTGAATAGGTGACTGTATGTAAATCATTTTTTTAAAGCAAGTAACCCATCACATTGCAGTGTTGAAACGGGAATCGTTTTTTTTTTTTGCTTTTTAAATTATCCGTTTAATCATTATCGGTCCTTTATTATTACCTTTATTACTATGTCCCTCGCGTTTTGTTTGATTTTTGTCGGGTAAACCAAAAATAATTGTTCCAGCTGACTGCTTATGATCACTCACAGTGCACTACACAGTAATTGAGAATTGAGCGCTAGACACTGAAGTGTTATTTGATATAGTGCACTCTTTAGTCAGATTGTCACAACATGTCCCAGCTCTTATGTATGTTATTTTGCCAGAGACATTACAAACGTGCATTTACTGATAACCCTAAATAAGGATAAAAGACAAACAAGTAGGACAGAACAAAATCTTAATATGACTAATGAACGGACAGATAGGCGATAAAAATGTTACTAATCTTAAATTATTGACGTAAAATACAAAACAGGACCTAATCAACAAAAGATAATGGATAAGAAAGGCAATCGCTTTAGGGGTTATTTTCCTGGCATGGTTTGGGTCCAATTATCCACTTAGTTGGAAAGGGTCACAGCAATTCATAACAAAGTTATCCCACGGTGAAAACATTTTTATCCTGATGGGATTGGCCTCTTCCAGCATGACAATGCCCCCATCCACAGGGCAGGAGGGGTCACTGAATAGTTTGATCAGTGTGAAAATTATGTGATTCATATTCACAGTCACCAGATCTCAAACCAATTGAACCTATTTGAGATTTTGCACAGTGCTCTCCACCACCATCATCAAAACATAAATTGAGGGAATATCTTTTGGAAGAATGGTGTTCCATCCCTCCAGTAGACTCATAGAATCTATGCCAAGGCTAAACCTAGAACACTGCAGAAGCTAGAGTATGATACAAGAGGTAAATACATTCAATAAATGAAAACCGAAAATCATATCCTATTTAGGTCATTAATAATTTTATGGTCATGGCACCATTTATGTTTTCCACATTCCTGAGTGTCAGTCAAACACACATATTAATGTTATGTCTGTCTCCACAGGCTGTCAACCAACGCCGGCAACAGGTTCCACTTCAGTATGCAACCTAAAATTTCAATAAATACGAAACACTTCACGAAAGTCTACTTCCCATTTTCTCTTTTTGCACACGTAACTCCACCCACATTTGTAACGGAAGCCCAAATTCACTACTGCAGTCTTTTCCTCCCCAAATGTAAACGAAAAGAAACAATGCGGACGCGGACACTTATGTCATGTTGCAGGCATAGCAGATGGAGGGGAATTGGATAACGTGTTAGCTTCAAAGATTCAAGGATTCAAGGATTCAAGGATACTTAAATCGGTTTTGCCTGCGCCTGTTACGGTGTTTTTTT
>JAOVYW010000034.1:2806566-2818625 GCA_025775045.1 Hiodon tergisus
TGTTTTTTTAATGGAGAAGTCGGGTACCCTACCAACGTGTTTTAATGCTACAGGGCTAGTCCATACGAGTTAGCAGTAAGATACATTCATTTACAGTATTTCGGTGTGTTTGTTTTGATATTTAAACTGTGAAGGCACCTCCAAAGGGGGCTACTTTTTACAGCAATATATATATATATATATATAAAACCCAGAAACAAAAAAATCTAAAAATAGACAAATTAGTTTTTTTATAAGCGCAATATTTTATTTAGAAATATTTTGAACAACTTGATGATAACCCAAGGTTGAGATAGATTAAAGCTAACCTGCGGCCAGCTGGTTAGTACCGCCTCTCCTTCAATTGTACAGAACCACTCGTGTGTAAAAATAAAATAAAAACAGGTCTTACGTCTAGGACTACAGGAGTCGTACTACTCACCCTGCCTGCCTGTGGCGGCAGGATCTGTATTGATGAGCCTTTGCATTAGCACAATTTCTGAATTTAAATCGAAGAAAACACAGCAATCATTTGTGATTAGACATTTGAATATATAAACTATTACACTACCCCTTACCCATCTGTGGGCACCTGAAAATCCCTGGGTTTATTTTCCAAAACAGGCAACAACCCTGGATGAGTACACATATGATGAAAATTAACTAGGTTGCAGGGTGAGTAGCTTATATCCAATAAAAGCAATCGACATCTACAAGTAGCAACCACATTTTGAATAGCCCTCCAAGTTAAATTGGCTTCATGTTATGTAGTGCTGGAAAATGTGAGGCAAGGAAACAGGTTTGATCTACCGATGGAATGAACGGCAAACGAGATCAAAAATCAGGAGTCATGTGTATCCATCTAGACAAAAGCAACGTTAATAATGTACATCAATTTTTAACCATTTCAAAACAATGGTCAGGCAGAAGTATGTTATGTGCGTTTATTCGGCACAGACTTTTGAATGTCTGCGCAGGTCCTACATCAGATGAAACTGGTTTGCGCCCATTTCCTGACCAAGTTTGGAAACTGGCATGACCGCAGCCGGCTCTCTCGACAGGTTCAGGCATCTCCTAAACAACAATCAAACAAACATTCAAACTTTATTTGTTGCAGCCCATTTTAAGAAATAGAACATTAAAAAAGAACTACAAAACTGCAAGAGACTTAAAACTTAAGACTGTAAATTGTAATTATATTTTTGAATACACAGCGTCGCAGTGCTTCCGATTGACCACATGGTGGCGTTATAGCAAATTCAATCTTTTATGTTCTTTAGCATCAGCGTTAAGGTTAAAACAGCACTTTCGGAGCTAAAAACATGTAGCTGGCGGAGTGACATGTCACTGTCACTGTCGACATGCAGTGAACGTCTGCCATGTTCGTGAGGCGAACATCAACAGTGAAATTTAGCGGGAAACATCGACGGCATGGCCAGGCAGTATAAGCAAAGCAGTGGCACTGCTAAATTCACAGCTTCTGGGGCACAGTCCCACCGGATGGCGCTGTGGCACAAAAATGCGCGCACAATGTCACATCTTTATTTTCCATCTAGTAATTAAACAACGATTTTGTACTGCCTTCTTCCTGCTTCTTTATCTCAGCCGTAGTTTCGTGACCAGGTGGACAACATATATGGCTTGTTAAAATAATATTTACGCTATTATTCAAAAAGAGAAACGTAGGAGGAACGTGAAATTTGAGGACGATTTTACTTAAGAAAGTTTAATCGATTGCTCTTGATAGATTTAAATACGGAAATTCGAACAGCTCCCCAATAAGCCCTTTCATGTTTATCAAATGCAGACATAAATTTAACATGTCAACCTAAAATAAAAATAAAATGAACATCTGAATGCGAAATATGAAAGCAGGCTATAAAAAAATAAAAGAAAAAAGTCGCTACACAGACACTAACAAATACACTGTTCTGTCACACCCACTGAACACCGTCTGAAGTTTAGCTCAGCCATGTCAATACATATGCGAACATACCGTTCCATTTGAAAACTTATGCCACATTGTAAAAGTTTCGCTTATTGAATGCATCTACGATATAACTGAACATTTCATTAACTGAGCTTAATACTTCCAAATTAAGTAGAACTACTTCAAACTTATTACATATTTTCTTCCCTTATTTCCCCAAAAGGAAAAACGTACAACTTTGAGAGGGAGTCCTGTTAACAGCCCCAATAGTAACCGCAGAATTATGTTGAATTAGTACTGTAGTTCCTATTAATAACTACAATTTCGAGGGCATGACATCTTTACTATAAATGTTACGTTGTGCGTGTAATCAAACATCTATGTTGTGCGTAATTATTTTTTGTGTGTTTTTATGTGCCCTATGTTAACGATGTGGTTAAAACTTGTACGATGGCCACGCCAATAAAGCTCTTTTTAAATTTGAATGACAGACAGTGGGCATAGACGTTTATAGGATTGAGTGTATGTTACGTAGTTTGACACCGAAAAGGTCCAATTGCTGTTTTGGATTATATTTACAACTCCAATCGCGGCCATGAGAGGGCTGGATCGTGCTGTAGCTAGTTGTAGTAGTAGGTAGTTAAGTCGACATTGTCAATTATTAGCGACGAATGTAATTATTTATATTCGAAACAAATATTTTTGTAATGGACTGTTAATTTGACAAACATCACAGCACACTTACGGCGCATTCTCATCGAGGTCGCCTAGTAGATATCTTTTAAAAATATATTTATATTTATATATATATAATCGAAGGCTGGATTTTTATCAGATACGATGGAGGGATCATCCCAAGAATGTGACCTGTTTACGGTGAAGCACGAGGTCAAAAATGGTAGGTTTGATTGCTAGCAAAGCATCTACGTGTTTCTAAAGAAGCTGAAAAATATCGACTAGCTTGCTAGGAAGCTAACTCTTTGATTCGCGCCAGGGTGGGTTCCGAGACTGTCTATGTACAGTATGCCTCAAGGGCTATGCAGGGTGAATTTTTCGACACCGAATTTACAGGTCAGTTGGTTGGCTAGTTTTAAATACATTAACTGCAGTTTGGAGAACTGTCATATCTATATAAGTACTTAACATCGAAGTGAAGTAAAAAAATCAAGTCGGGAGGCCTAGCAGGTTAGCTTAGTATGTTGTGGAGTTAACTAATGTATTTTATAGAAGAATGTCTCGGGTAATGAATGGAGACGCGGTGTCAGTACGCCTTTAAATCTACAAGCTCGCTACTAGATAAACTTAATAGTGAAATGCATAGTATAACGTATGTTTGTAGAACTAATGAAGTGCCCTCAGTACATTCGCAGTTATTATCTTGTTAGATAATTATCTACAGTAGAAAATTAAACTATCAAATAAACGAATTTTATGGCGCCTAGTAAAATAACGTCTTAAGGGACTAGTTTCAGTATGCCGCTAATTTAATCACAACAGTTGATCAACTTCGTCGATTATGTTGGTTAAGTTTGCGTGTATAGTTTCTCAGATGAGGGGGTGCGTCTTCGTGTATTTCGGACGTGTGGGGCTATATCTGATTTTACGGTTCGCCCACAGTGTTGCATTGGACGTCGGAAATCGAAGTGCTGCTAGTAACCATGAAAGTGACAGCTGCATAGATGGGAGACAAAACATTTGTACTCAGATTTCAACACAATGCTGAGTTAATTGATACGTCAAGGTACTACTACAAGATTGCTATTTTAAGACACGAGACAGTGGAATTGGTCAAATGTGTGCGGTTTTGGGGATTCGGATGACGTCTCCAGAGACTGAAGTAGGCCTATGTGTAAACCCTCGTCCTACCCACCTGATGGCTACCAAAAAATCTATATTATACTCACTGAAGTCACAGTACATATTTGTTACGTGAGTGTGATTTGTTTTAACTTTGACACTATATATACCACTATGTGTGAATGATCGGTACAGTCAAAATTGAGCATCAATTGAATCAGTCAATTGAATCAGTCTAGTTCTGTTATATATGCAGTCCTTTGACAGTCTTTACCCGGCAGAATTAACATCAAACCTCACAGGGTTAATCGCACATGGATTTCTGTAGGCAGATGGTGTCCAAGGGAGAACAGTTCCCTGGCTGTAATTACACTAAAGTCAGAAACAATGAGCTATTTTGTACTGAATGCATTATTGTTTTAGAGAAGAGGAGGGTTTGATCTCCCTTTTAGGAACTAAAGCTTTATTGTTCTGTCTTTCTGACAGATTGTGAGCAGTTTTCAAGTTGTCTTAGTGTCTCAATAAGCATGAATGTGTTTTACGGCGTTAATATCTGCAGCTACACCCCTGTAGTAAAATACCCACTTTGGTAAGTACCAAGAGTGGTAGCACAGAGATTCTAGAGATCTCTCTCTCTTCTGGGTGGGCAGGCAGTCAATAACGCTAAGCAGCAGTCAGGATCAGCACACATAATTATATGGCTTTGCTTGAAGCTAATCGCGTGTTTTACAAAACGTTTAGGGCACGTGAAGATGGCCATTTGTGCACCTGTCACAGTTCTACGTTTATTCCTGGCAAACAGGCTTTGGCATTCTGTTGCCTCTGTGTGATAAGTCTTCCTCTTTTTTTATCTGTTACATCTAGTTCTGTTATCCTCTGTTAAATTCCAGTATACCTCACTCTGAGGTTATCTGATCAGAGCTTAGACTGTGATCATGCTGACCTCATATCCACATCAGCCCTAATTCAAATGGAAGCCTTTCACCAAGTATGTGTTGACTTTTGCATTTCGCAGTTGAATGGAACGTTTTATGTTCTCATTGCTAAATTACTACTTGGTATCACTGCACTAAAAATGTACAGCAAGCTTGCCGAGATCTCTGCCCAGTGTGCAAAGCCCACCAGTGATCGTGACTGCTACCATACATTCGACCCCTGCTAATTCTGCGTTTCTATCCATACATCAGATCTGTACCAGGCTTGCAGTGGTGCTGGTGTAAGTATTTGACAGGTCACTAATTTGAAAACCCAGATGGGAAAGCAGAGTACTAAAACTGGATTCATGTCTAGTATTGCCTCAGCATTTGCTTCTTTGCATACGTGTTTGTTCAATAAAGATATCTTTTTTCCAATAAATATTACAGAGTATTTATATGAAGGAGATGGTGTTTTATTAACAACTCAGACTGTTTTAAAAGAAGTTGCAAAAAAAATGTATATGATTCTGAGATGGTTCATTCTGGGGAGGGCATGCTGGTTTGACTTTGAGTCATGTTTTGATAGTGGTTTCCTGGGTGAGTTAAATAGTTTTCCCTGCAATGCCTCTGATGTTGTCTGCCTACACCGTGCACCGTCTGTTACCATGCGACCACTGCGGTGGTTGTTTCTTCCTGTGTCAGGCATCGACTGGTGGCCTCTGACCCCGGGTACTCATGACGACCACCTGTGGGCTGTTCTCTAAAAAATTCACACTAGGGCTGGGCGATATGGCCAAAAATGTTATCACGATAAAAAAATTAATATCAGTCGATATCGATAATTACCACGATAAATGTCAAATCATTATTTCTTTCAAGTGTAAAGGCTGGTTTTTGCTCCTGAGTGAATGTTGAAGAAACCAGACGGTTATTTGTGGTTATAAACTATTCTTTACGGTCAGAACATGACAAACGCTTGCCAGACAAATTTCACAAATCTGAGGTAGAACATTCAAAACAATTATAATGACAAAATCTTTTTTCAACATAAAAGTATGCATGAGTAAAATTAAGTAAAATCCTTTTTCCTCAACACAAAATAAATACCTTAATATATCTAGCATAACGTGTTGCCAACACCTCTGTCGTTTCCGCTTCTTGCTGTTTGAGGTCTCCGTTCACCTCGGTTGCTTTGCGCTTCTGTGTGCTTTCGGTGCTCTTAGACTTTTCTTAACAAACCCACGTGGCAAGTCTTTTTCGAAGACCTAGGTGAAGAAGGGCTGGTTTAATACCGTCACTTAATTATTTGTCACGAGGGAAGGCCATTTACACTAAGACTGATACCAGCTGAAGGATCCAGCTTACCAGCTACATTGAATGCTCAGTAAGATATCAGAAATTTCAAAACATGAATGTATTTATGATTTTCCATTGAATGGGAATGTTAATTTGTCATTAGTGAGCGCTACATCAAAAGTGTGTCTTTTAATTAGATTAAAATAATTGCCGTTCCAAAGGGAAGTAAAATAAATGCGTTGAATAGCACAGTGCTTTATGTTAAAGGATTTTTCTGTCTGACTTGGCAGTAAAATTTGAGTCAACAAAGTATCATCCAATAGCTTTAATTTAAGTAAAGTGAGTCTTGTTGTGTAATGACTGAATAAAGTGAGTGACCTTTCTTCAGTTTCTTGTCGACAATGTCCTCGTCCTTCGAGCTGGTCGTGGGCACTGTACATTCTTCAGTGTCGCTCATTTAGCTTATTTTGCTTATTCCGCTCCAACTACAAGCCTGCCAGCCACTGTGTCTGTAAACAATACGACGTGCTGGCCTCTCACCGTACAACTTAACTTGCATACCTCTATTCCTGCGACATGATTGGCATTTGGCAGTTCGTGATTTGTTCATGATTCAAATTAATTTTATCGAACATATATTGTTATATTTCTATCGAGGAAAATAATGTCGCGATAATTATTATTGTTTTATCGCCCAGCCCTAATTCACACCGTCCACTATACTCTCAGTCTGGCTGAAGAGGAACCTTCCGGTAAGATTATAAAAAAACCTTATCTGCACCCCCGCACCCCCTCCTACTGCACAAGCAGTAATCCAATTAAATGTGTGCTTGAGGGGAAAGGGGCGGGGAAAGAGTTTGTTTGCACGTTAGCAATAGCCGTCTGCTGCTTCTGCTGTATTTAGTATTTATTTTTAACTTATTGTAATGGCAGACATTGTGGAGTCTTGAGATGGAGTGTTTAAGTCAACGGAATAGCCTGCTCACTGTTAATCTAGAGCTTTGCTTCATGTACTAGTACAGTACAATTGTCTGCAATTGTCTGTTTAACAGCTGAAAGAACCCTGGGAAATTGATCTAGCAAGCACATCCACTTGCGTGAATCTTGCATACCAATACCTAGCCTACTCTTTACTGTCTCACAGTCCATCATTTACCCTCTTCAGTCGTAAACCAGAGCCATGCAAGCTTTATTGTATACTGCAGAAAGATTCGAAACGACTCTTAGCAGAACTTTATTTTATTTTATTTAAACCTTCCTATCGCTTCGCTTGGTCAGTGTATGACTGTTTAGGCAAATGCCTCCAGCAGATCAGTGAGATGTGTAAAGTTTTCTGCCAGACCGTTCCCCTGTTGTCAGCTTAATAGGTCTGCTGTTAAAATTTGTTACTGAACACTTTTAATATTAAAAGATGGACCACTTTGTTTCCACTTGTCAAACTAACCCTAAAGTTGATCATTGAATGGAAACTGGGTGATCTCCAAATCTTTGGACTCCATGTGCTGGCATCTTGGGGACCTCTCAACCGATTAACACAGTTTAAAGGCTCATCACTGAAAGCCAGGGACACATTGTTCAGTACAGGAAAGACCTTCACATTGGATTTCTGGCTGAGCCTGGGTCTGTACCAGGGGACTTTCCGTTGTGTACGATTGTGTGAGTATTTCTTTGCAGATGTGATGAGAGAAACTTATGAAATTGGCTTAAATGTCTGAATCCACTGGACACTATAATTGCACAGTGTATACAAGTTATTTTATTGGAAAATGGATTCAGATCTTATATTTTTTCAAATGTATATTTAACAATGTGCCAATGCAGCATTCTATGACCAATTTGTACTACTGGAGTTGGCCTAAAAACTACTCCACCATAATGACTATAGCATCTTAGATGCTCTCTGTCCTTACACCTCGGGTCAGGCGAACGATGGTATTAAGAGTCAGAGTGCAATACTGACAGGCTGGATAAAGCCTCCCTGCCTGCGGTGGCTACCCTGCTGTCCGTGCTCTGAGCTGGCCAATCCAGCTGATCGTCCGAGGTCAGCCGCGTGGGATGGAGCGCATGGCTTCGCAAGCTGCTTCAGCGGTGACGTCTCAAGCTCGCAAAGGCCCACCGGCGAATAAGAGGGTTGCCGCCCAACCCCTGTAAGCTGCTTAGTGCCGTGTTTAAACGGAATTGTGGGTAGTCCACGATCGGAGCCGTCCAACTCGTCTGCTCCAGTGGCCAGCGGGCAGCCGCATGTTCTCTCTGCCACAGTAGGGCATTCAGATGGTTGTCTTTTGGTGCTGTCTGTTGGAGGACAGTGGCTGGATTCATCTTTTTGGACTCTTCTTTTGCTAACCGTTTTCATATGCTTTCTGCCTCAGCTAATCTGACAGGCCATGAGGAGAGGGTGGGCATCCAGAACTTTGAGCTTCTCAAGGTTCTCGGCACTGGAGGTGAGTGTGGCTTGTGCACTTAAATCCAGCGTCAGGATCCGATACATTTTCACTCTGTTCTTTTTGTGTGTATATGTTTGGGATCTATATGTCTGTATATATGCTAAGAGCTGTTGAGCCTTGCCGTCGTGGGATATGGCATTTGGTTAATGGCGGCAGCGGTTTTAGCATTGTCGTGTCCCCGTCAGCCTATGGTAAGGTGTTCCTGGTGCGGAAGGTGAGCGGCCACGACGCGGGGAAGCTGTACGCCATGAAGGTGCTGAAGAAGGCCACCATCGTGCAGAAGGCCAAGACGGCAGAGCACACGCGCACCGAGCGGCAGGTCCTGGAGCACATCCGCCTGTCACCCTTCCTCGTCACCCTGCACTACGCCTTCCAGACCGACACCCAGCTGCACCTGATCCTGGGTCAGATCGCCGGCCGCTCCCGCTCTGTCCGAGTCCACGAGATGCCTTTGCGCTACTTTGTCAGATGCAGATTGTTAACTGGTGTTAAATGCCACTGGTTGCATAATAGTCTAAGAAATTAACAAATACCAAAAAATCTGCATGATTTGGATCAAGTTTTGAATATACCCACACGGCTGCTTTGAATGCGAGTTCCCACAAAGTTCCCGAGGCTACAATATCCAAATCTACTTCATGCATTTGTTTTGTGAGACTTGTAACCCATTCTGTGCTTTGATTATACGATTGTCATTTCTCTCTGTTAGAGCCATTGTAGTTTTTCAGGAATGCAGTTGTCTTTCTCTAGGTCAGGAGACCATGCTGTCAGGTTGATCAGCACTGGCACATGAACCCCTTGGACGTTGTTGATCCGAGCAATCGGGCGTTTTGAAACCTGATAAGAAAGCAAAGGACTGTTATTACACCGCCCCCCCCCCCCCTTTCATACACGCACATTATTCGACTTTTTGGTACGGACTTGTTAGTCCACATGGTGCCATTTCAGTGTGGGCCACCCTGCTTTGGTCTTCTATCAGACCTTAAATTGATTCTCCGTGTTATCAGCTGCTGTGCAGGGCCCTTTGCAGTTTGCACTCCATTGGCTTCATGATGGTATCTTTACTATGACTGCTGCTAAACAAGTAGGCCTTGGGCGTCCTTTCATTCTTGTGTCTGCCGGATTCAGTTGGGCACCAGTTAGACGATTTAATCTCCATCTTCACGATTGTGTGGCATAGATCACTCTTTTTAAATTAAAGGGTTCACCAGTGGACACAGCTGTAATAGGTTCTAGTTCCTGTTCTCTCTCGTTTTGTTTATCAACTTGCGTGGTAATCGTGATAAGATCAGGGGATCATTTGCTGAGCAGACGCACTGGCATCCATCTGAAAGGCATGTCTTTCACTACTTTGCACTTTTGCACTTCTGTCTTTCAGATTACGTTAACGGCGGGGAGCTCTTCACGCACCTGGCACAGCGGGTTCGCTTCAAGGAGCAGGAGGTGGCGCTGTACAGCGGAGAGATCGTGCTGGCCTTGGAGCACCTCCACCAGGTTTGCCTCCTGTTCCGCTTGTGAGAGGATTTACTAGAATGTGGCTCCTGTTCGTCGGTCACCCGTTAGACAGTCAACGATTTGTCTGGTGTTCTTCATGTTACTCGTTTACACCCGCTTTTAACATTCAGATTAAAATCTGAAACTGTCCAGCTGTACAAACAATAACTAAACGCCTTCGGAGCTAGATTATCTGCCTGAAATAAAGAAAAAACGGCATAGGGACATGGTAGTAATAGTTTGCTGATAAAATGGGGCCAAAAACAATGTTTGTCCTTCCTCTGGCAGCTTGGTATTGTCTATCGAGATCTGAAGTTGGAGAACATTCTGATGGACTCGGACGGCCATATTGTTCTAACAGACTTTGGGCTTAGCAAAGAGTTTGATGAGGTGAGTATTAAGTGGCGGGGGGGGGGGGGGATAGATTTGTCCAAAAATCATCTTTAAACCTGGTTATGTTTTACCATTAGATGTGCTGTGGCATTCGAAAAGAAGTAATGGCCATTCAAAGGCCAATCCTGAGTTTCAGTGGAAGACCTAAGTGCAGATCCGGAGAGGAATCCCTGTGTTCTGTTAACTTTTAAAATCAAGCTTATCTCTCCAATGTATGTGACAAATGAAGCTTTTTAATTCAGTCCCAGCTGCTCTTTTGTCATAATTGAAGATGAACATTATGAACAGGTGCAGTAAATGAGCAGGAATCTTCAGTAAAACCTGCACGTCTTTGTCTCTCGGCTCCCTGTGTGTGTGTGTGTGTGTGTGTGTGTGTGTGTCGTCTCATAGGAGGAGAGGGCCTACTCCGTCTGCGGAACAATTGAGTACATGGCCCCTGAGATTGTGGGGGGTGGAGAGGCTGGACATGACAAGGTACACGGAGCATTCACCCCCCCCCACTCCCAAGCTGCATGTCGGTTTATTTCTGCCCTGGCTCTTTGGAAACGGGCTGGCTGATTGCTTGCGGTTTTCGTACGATGTCGTTTCGCGACCGTCGCATCTCAAACATGGTGTGTGCTGTCAGGCGGTGGACTGGTGGAGTCTGGGAGTGCTGATGTACGAGCTGCTGACGGGCGGCTCGCCCTTCACTGTGGACGGAGAGGGCAACTCCCACTCGGATATCTCCAAGTAAGAGACCCCCAGTGGCATTTATGAACTTGATTAACTCATTAATTGACAAAATATTTGCCTCAGCAGTGCCTGACGGGTAACTCTCTCTCTGTATTCAGAAGGATACTGAAGAGTAACCCCCCATTCCCCAAGGACATGGGACCCCTGACCAAAGACCTCATCCAGCAGCTCCTGATCAAAGATCCCAAGAAGAGGCTGGGGGCAGGACCTTCAGGGGGTGAAAATCTGAAGAAACACCCCTTTTACGAGGTGAGGCACACCAAATCCTCCCTTTACACGTCAGCCTGCAGTGTGTTAATATCTCCTGCCAGAAGCATCTTTTTGACAGAGGGTCTCACTAAATTTCCTCTCAATATTTCTTGTTCTAAATAAAATCAGTTTTACCCCCAATTTAATACATTATTAAGGGAAAGCTGTGTTTGTTTTTGTTTGTTTTTTTGCTTCAGAGAATTAACTGGGAGGATCTGGCAGCGAAGAAGGTCCCAGCCCCCTTCAAGCCGGTGATCCGGGACGAACTGGACGTCAGTAACTTCGCTGAGGAGTTCACCGATATGGACCCTGCCTATTCCCCCGCAGCCCTCCCACAGGACTGTGGCCGCATCTTCCAGGCAAGGCCGCCCGCATGCTCCTCCCCCTCATTAGCGCCAATGTCATTGAGGTTTACCCCTTGGTGCCGACAAGGAGAAGGCTGCAGCGTTCGGGTTTGACTCCACGAACCTCAGTCTGTTCCATTTACTTACTCGGTATATCATTTGCTCATATATATATATATATATATAACCAAATGATATATTTCAGAGAAATGCATATATATTTGTGTCGATGACTGTTGTAATTCAGCTTTGATGCACTTTGGTAGCACATTTACCATTGAAGCCAGCTGAAGTCGCATTACACAGAATCGCTCGGTGATTGCTTTTTTTGATCCCTGTGCTTTCATAGCATCTGCCAGATCAACAGATCCATCGCCGATTTATGACAAGAAATGCAGGGATGTTGCTCTGCGTCTGCATTGATTATCCACCCACCACCATCACCATCATCACCACCACCACCATCACCACCACCACCATCACC
>JAOVYW010000034.1:2824038-2842680 GCA_025775045.1 Hiodon tergisus
GAGAGAGAGAGCGAGAGAGAGAGAGAGAGAGAGAGAGAGAGAGAGAGAGAGAGAGAGAGAGAGAGAGAGAGAGAGAGTTGGTTTTTATTTCTCAGCCACAACACTTCATCTGTGACAATCCCCCATTGATTAAATGCAAGGCTAAATAGATATGTTTTTAATCTAGTTTTAGGAACTGAGAATTGTAGAGAATTTGTGGCTGATAATATACAATTAAAATAGTCCAGTCTGGATGTAACGAAAGCGTTGATTATATTCTCTGCATCCTTATCATCTAGAAAATGTTTCAGAGGTGTTAGGACGCTATTCTAGCAATATTTTTGTATGTAGTCCTACCTCAGATGTGAGATCAAGATCAATTGTTGAAGACATGCAGTATGGGTTAACTGATAGACATCCCTGTGTGTGAAAATGTGTTGCTTGTGAATATCATTGTCAACAGCTAGCCTTTATTTGGAGAATGTAAGTAGGCCCAACACCAAACGTTGTGGGACACCATGTCTAACCAACAACAAGTCAGATGACTCGTTATTCATTTACACAAATGTATTCATCTGTGACCTCACTTAAGAAAGAGGAGTCTCTTTTATGCCTATGTCTAGTGAAAATAGTATCGTGGCAGTCGGAAATCGGGTCTGGGCTGTTTTCTGGGCTGTTTTCTAGACTGTTATCTGGGCTGTTATGTGGACTGTTTTCTGGACTGTTATCTGGGCTGTTTTCTGGGCTGTTTTCTGGACTGTTATCTGGGCTGTTTTCTGGGCTGTTATGTGGGCTGTTTTCTGGACTGTTATCTGGACTGTTATCTGGGCGTTTTCTGGGCTGTTAGCTGGACTGTTAGCTGGACTGTTATCTGACTTGCAGCAAACCATTTTTAAAAAAAGGGTTGCTTTACACTTAATCAGACCTTTTTATCCAAATTCGAAGGTTTGACCTGATTACTGTTTTTGCTGAGTGCAATTTCCAATAGATTTTTTAAATATAAGTTTTCACATGTTCTTCTGTCCCGGTTGGTCTCTTTCATAAGAGAGGGCTTCTACTTCACCCGCCTCCCACTTCAGCCCCAGGTTTCTCTCCAGCGCCAGTTATGGACAGGCAAGCCCAGCCTAGCCTCCTAGCCTCTCATCTGTGAAAATACCACTTAGGACTGATATGCTTTGCAGTCACCACCACCCTCCCTATGCCCTGATTACAGTCGATTACGTCGCCAAACTCCCGCACTTTGTTTTCATTGATCTCCAGCTGGTCGAGCTAGCTCAATCATTGCAGATATCCTCCCCTCAGGCCGCGAGTGGTAGATATAAGCCAAGTCGGGACAATTATGCCGACATGTATGGACTTTCAAAGAAATAAATCCACAGTCCAGTCAGTTCAGCAGGAATGGCCTGGAATGCCAAGGCTAGTGTAAGTCTTGACTGAACAACACATGCAGTTATTCATAAAATAACATATTTCTGTTTCTTGTTCCTCAAGGGAGACAGGCAGACATCCTGTTTATTCTGATGGAAGCAGTTTTCCCACACAATCAGATTTAATATTTGTGTTTGACAAACATACACTTTATTGCTATTAAAGGCCAGGGGTCTATTTTTGAATATTCACTTTGTGCACTGTATCTGGCAACACCTCCATGGTGTTTGACGAGACTGACATCACTGTACATGCTCACAAACAAGTTTTTTTTAATCATTATGTCTTTGCTAAGCAGACCCCCACCTCCATTATAGCTCTCAATGCGTTGGATACCCCACATTTAACATGGCTGAAATTTACATTGGCAGAGCAGGGAGGTGGGGGGGGGGGGGCAGTGCATCTGATTGGGTCACATTTTAGCTGTTCCGTGAGCAGAATAGTGATCTCCATGTGTCAACAGTTTCCTAGAGACATTGAACATGTTACAGCACTATTAGAGCTACAGGCACATGTTAACATACATATTTACACCACTGCCTTAACTTACTGGTGCCTGTCCCTAAATCAAGCGCCTCTTCCCAAGAACAATCCCGGGGCACGTGAACATGTGGCCGTGTGTGTTTTTTTGTCCGTGCGCAGGCACACCCAAAAAAAAAATTCTCCTGAAACTCTTAAAACTGCGCTAGCTACAGGGGGAGTTAAAGCAGGCAGCTTGCTAAAGCCGTCTTTCGTTGTAAGATTCAAGCCTTCTGTCCATCCTCAACAGACAGTATGTGTCACTGAGTGAGGTTAGAGGTAGACATGGAGATAAAAGCTATAAATCAAAAAAGGAAAATATCTACATAAATCTTCCGGAATAAATGTGATGACTTTGTCAGAATCCGACAACCTTAAGTTGATTATGTGGAAGAGCTTCCCCTGTTCCTGGTTGGTAGTGACTGATTATAGAGCGTGCGTTTAATAGAGCATGTGTGTGTATACATATATATGTATATATGTGCATGTGTGTGCCTTCAAGACTGGGTCAGACTTACCATATTAATGTTGTCTCTGTTTCGTGGCTAGGTAAGTTTCCATTTCATGGGCCCGCACTGCATTGTTTGTATTGCAGTATTTGGTATGAAGAAGAAAAAAATATCTATATATACATATACATTCTTAAACCAATGTAAATATCTGAGGGGAGATGGAAGCTTTAATCATTTGTTGTCATTGTTACATTTTTGATTTTATAGAAGTCGTTTTTTTTAAATTCCTGACCCGGAACATTTTCTGAACTCTGCTAATTGAAAGGCAACAAGGAGCTGGGTAAAAAAAAAAAAAAGAATAAGAAGAAATAGCCTTCATTTCTCCTCAGCCCATATTTCAGATCCATTCAACATGGAGACTGAGAGACCAGCTTCATTTAGCTCTTTATGTAACCTGTCACCAGAATGGATGCTAGGTTAATAGAGACACAAGGGAAGGTGCTGGCTGGGTTCAATAATGAAAGACCTGGGAAGGTGCAGGGAGCCCATTCAGGAGTTTTATTATGGATTATCACAGAGAAAGGCGTCTGCACGTGAAGCGGCACATAGGAACAAAAGAAATAGTTGGTTTAAAGACTGTAAAACGCTGCCCCCCCCTCCCCCTCGTCTTCCCAACACGTGGACGGCATAAATTAGATAAACTAGATTATTATTTTTTGCATTCTCTTTAAAATTAATAATAGATTTAGCGTACATCCACATGAGGTTGTGTGATTTGCAAGCGCGAGTGCATAGGGTCCTCTCAGTCTGCAGAGACTTAACAACAGCAGCAGCTGTTACAGTGCCACAGTAATCTGGTTTATCTTGTGGGGGGGGCAAGAAGATAATGACATCGGGAATTGTTGGAAAAGGAGACACTGACATCAATAAGATAAACCTTGTGCTCAGCGTGCACGATCTGGTGATAGTGTCATAAAACAGTTCTGCTGAAACACATGTCATGTGAGAACGTCTAGCTAGGAAAAGTAAATGAGACAGACTCAAAAAGCCCGGTGACTACAGCGCAAACTGATTTGGTTCCCACATTTAGTGTGGCTGACTGAGCACGTTCTCGGAACTGAATTTGATATAAATCTAAGCCATGACCGCTCGTTGAGCTATGGAATGTATTTTAAATGAATTAGTCAAACACCAGATTATCAACCTGCGTGATAGCTTACCTTACTTAATATCTGAAGATTCTTTAGTGCCTGTTGATGACGGAGCCGGCCTGAATGGTTGAACTCAAAAGACTGCATGAATAAAGATTCCGTTCTATTCCATCCTGAATGAAAATGAATTACAGCAGCAGTGTGAGAAATCAGAGAAATATAAACAGAAAAATATGTTGTAATGAAAAGATAAACCTGTGACCTCCACGCAAGCAGCTTTTTTGAGTGTTTCAAATGCATATCTGCATTTACATTTTTTATTTTTTTTCTCAGGGCCAAGCTGTAGTCACAGATAATATAGAATCATTATTATTATATTAATAATTATAGTTCAGTTTATGTTCTCGAGGTTTAATTGTAGCGTAAATGAGGACGAACTGGTCATTTCCAGTTAACACAAAATCAATTTAGAGTGGCCTATTAAGAGGTGTTCTAGGCCTTCCGATGGCGCTGATAGATAGCTGTCGACGAAAAAGAGCAAGTTTTGTCTTTCCGTCTCCGTCGATGTTGGCAGAGACACCTCACATTCCATTTATCCTTTTTTTTTGCACTGCCCATGTATAGAAAACGGCCTGTAAAACTGAGGTAGAGTGGGATAGCTCCCCAACCCCCCCAACTCAAATTGGTGTGTTTTGTAGAGAGTGACTGTGGGAAACTCTCCATCCTCTATTCAGACATTTTTCTTTCTCTCCGAAAAGGGGGAAAGATTGAGAAAGGCAACGGCAGAAAAGAACAATTAGGGAAACCAAAAAAAAAAAAAAATCGCAGGTCCTTAACCATGAACTCTTGAAGGGTTAATCATTTTAGGAAGAATTTTAAGCAGAGCCTTTCCTCGTTCATTATGCCGTGCATTGTTTTTCTTTCAGGAGTGGGCACTGTAACTCTTAACTCCTGTGTGACCCTGTACTATGCAATACATTCCCACGCCAATGGCACCTCACCTCTCCTGTTAAATGGCTCCAGTACTTTACCATGCCTTCTTCATCATATGAACTTGGAACCTGATGGCAGAGCATAACATTTGTGATACGAAGTTAAATTAAAAGTTCTAAAACAGGGGTTCCCAAATTATGGTCCGTGGGGCAAATTTATCCCACAAACGACGTTTGGTTCTCAGGTATGCAGACTTATTAAAAAAACATTAGCTTCTTCTGAATTTGGATCTACACTGGTTGTGGATGTATTGCAGACTACTAAATATTAGTATACATTTAAATATTTAAATATTTTTAGAAATTCTAAGAGAATGTTTTTGATTAGCGTAAATTTCAGGTTGTTGTGGGTAATTGAAGGCTATGCAGTGGGGTGGCCATTTCCCCTTTTTTTAAAGTTTATTTTCGGATGAAATTCTTTATAGAACCTAGGAACTCGAGGTTGCCTTGTTTCTGTCCTGTTGCATTTCAAAAACTAGGCCAGGACCCAAATACCCAGCAGGCCATACAAGATAGCACAGCAAAGAAATGTCAACATATATATATATACATATATTTTATAAATTTTTTTAATGATAGGTTGTTGTTGTTTTTTTACTCCATGCCTGAAAACCACCACTAGAAGTGATCTTTGAACTAGCTGGAGCATCCAGTCACCCTCTGTGCACTGCAGAATAGGTAGGGTGAAAGAGCCAGACTGTCTGCTCTTCACATACATTTAACAGATGTCACCGACCGCTCTTGGCATGTCAAAGTCTGTGAATGCCCTTAAAGACTTAAGTTTTCATCCTCTCAATGGTCCTGACAAGGGCCAGTATAAACTCTCCGGATGGACGGGAGCTTGGGGAGGGCGAGAGGTTTCTCCGATCAACCACCTGCAGGACAAGAGAACGCTCTCTCATTCTCCCATTCTGTTCACGGGACCAGGCCATGAAAGAGGAATGGGGGCAGGAAGAAAGGCAAGTAAGACGCCGGCGGCCTCCCGAGCTGAAGTAGGCATTTCTCTGGACGAGAAGCCTTTTCATTGTGCTTTTCTCCTTTCACAGCCCCTCTCTGTGAAACATCTAAAGGGCAACTTTCCCGAAATACGCAACCCCGGAGTCTATCGGGGCGACTGCTCAGGCCAGCGCCTGCAACAAACGTGCGAGCTTCGGTCAGACCATAACCGACAGCGTAAGACTGGGCAAGATAGCATTCAAATCAAAATAACCAGCAAACTCGTCATTTTGACTTTATTGGAAGCTGGTTGATCAGAATGTACTTGATGCAAACTTAAACTTTTTCCAGACTAAAAACACTTGATTGCGTAGGTGTTTTTTGTTGCTGATTTCTAGTCTGACATTGAAAAGCGAAGAAAATTTAAGTGACATTTCCAGAAATTGAAATGAAGATTCAAGTTTCCAAAAAAAAAAGAAGAAAAAATTACATTAAAAAGTCACATTGTTAAAATAGATTTTTAAATAATGAAGAAGGCCACAGGTTTTTATTTTTTTATTTCAGTGACAACACACGAGATGTGACCAGTATGGGAACTCCTCAACCTGATTTAAACAAGAGCTATAACATGTTCCTGGTTGTTTTTCCCCCTCGGTTTCTCTCTCTCTGTGGACTATAGCTTTAGAAATGTTTGCGAATGCCTTCTGTGTGTGTGTATGCATATTTAGTAAACAAATTGGAAAGAAGCGTATACACTGTGTTAATTGAAGGAAAATCCACCATAGAAAAGTCCCCCCGGAATACAAACTAACAAACATTTAGACACAAAGGGGCTAGGCCGTAGCAGAACGTGTCTGCACTTGCTTTAGGCGAGCACCACATTTGCCAGAAGCTCATCAGCTGGATGTTACTTAACGCACAAAGAGGACAACACACGTATCGAATCAAATATTTACCATTTCTCATGCTCACACTGCTCAGCTCTCCGGGAGTTAAATAGGCTAGAGCCCCTGTTAAGACCAAAGATTTAGTTTTAAAAGACATACGCATCACTGAGGATTTCTGCAAGCTACGGTGACCCTATTAAATGTTCAGAGGTCAGCTGACAGCCAAGCGTGATACTTGCTCACATGATGAAGTTTACATGATTACTGTAATGGCATTGACATGGGTCACAAACATTGCAATACACATTCACATCATTTCCCTCAATGTAAAATTAGAAATTTAACCCTTTTACATATGACAAGCGCCACCAGGGGATTCAATAATCCACAGGGGTTCTTGTTATTTTGAAATGGCTGCGGATCTCTTTCTCTTTCCAATTCTTCTAAACCAGATAATTTTTTTCTTTTTGTAGTGGACACATAAAAGTGGACACCTACCTTTACCTGCTTCTTCAGATGTCAGCTGTCCATGACATCCCTCTTGTTCTATATCCTGTAAATGATCTCTATGAGGGTGCAAGCTCAAAACCTTGTCCACGTGTGTCTCATTTGTCAGACCTAAACTCACATCACACCCAAGTAAATTCTATAGAATGTAATGCAATTTTTCCGTAAATTAATTTAGAAATGAAATAGAATTTGTATTGCAAACAGTAGCCAGTTTTTTTTGTCGTTGTTGTTTTTGGATTTCACACTGATCTAAGTCTTCATGAGAAATACCTGTAGTAAAGCATATTAAAACCAAAAAAAGCTTTATTTTCTACGATTGAAGAGCTAAGACTGGCTAAATCAAATTCTGGTGTATATATCTGGGGTACACCTGTCATCTGGGTCCTCTGTTGCACATTTGTATCAATTTACATAACCCCTTTTACCAGTTCACAAATTGGAGTCATTAGAAGCTGTCTACATGAACCAAAGGTTCTAATTTTGCCTGCCTTTCACAGTGTAAATTTGTAAGGCCGGGGACCTGCAAATAAATGGCCAGGTCTTGGCTTTGATTGTTTATTGTGATGGTAAATGCAAGCATGAATAGGACAGATTTCCCCCTTTATTGATTTCCTGCCAAATCAGAGCATGTCATACTACAGTGTTGAAGTGGGGGCCAGCGGGCATGTGTCGAGGAAATGGACCGTGCTGACATCTCAATTCTACCCTGTTATTTAATCAGGAAAACACCATGGGCGGCCATGTTGCCCGAGGGAGTGGGGTCACACAGCGTCACGCTGACTCCCATATCTCATCGCAGGGGATCACTGATCCATTCAAACAAAAACAAATAGGACCTTCTCAAGGCTTACAAAAAGAAATCAGGAACAGCGTGCACGAGGATATGTTTTGTGGTCTAAATGACAAATGAAGGAGGGGGCATAGTGTCTGGGGTGGAACCAGGGCAAACAGGTCAGACACAGAGGTTGCGGTGAAAAACAAGGTGGGCTTGTTTATCAAACAGCAGTCTCCTCCCCGCCAACCAAACACAACGTATCCAGATCAGGGCACGTGAAAATACAGGCCAAAAAAACAGCTCTTGAGTTTTATACCTACCTGTTCCTTTATGTGTCTCCCACGGTTACTGCTGATTGCCCCACGCTGCGGGGTTCCACCCCGGTGTCGGGATTTCCTGGTTGCCCGGCCTCCTGCTGTGTCACAGGGGCCATAGAGATCCTTTAAATAGTCCGTGTAAATCATCTCATGCTCAGGACCAGAAATGGATTGTTCCCTGTGGTGTCCGTAACCGGTTTCCGTACACTAAAATCCATAACTTTTCACCATCTTTCAATGTTGCGATCTGATTGGCCGTCTAATTTAGTTTTAATTCTACGCTGAGAAGATGATCCTATTTAACGTAGTTGTTTCCCAGCTAAACACATCGTCAGCATTGAATGTAGGTGGGCTGAAGGTCAAGGTGCACTCTGACTGTCAATCATGATGAAGTGATACAAAAAAATCTATTAACTGGGGATTGGGCTGAACCACCCAGTGATCTTTCTGCAAATACTGTTATAATAATACATCAATTCTTTCTAACAGTTCTTGTAAACCCTTCTTGTAAAAGTGATAGATTTTTCCACTGACTGAACCCGTTTCCCATCGTGTCATGATGTAATGTATGTGCGTGCCAAGCTGGATACATCCGTGTATCATGGTTTTGTAGAACATGTCATCTGCATCTTCCACACAAGGTCATTGCACATCCAAATTCCAAACCCTCAATCGGAAATGTATTAAAAAACTAAGTATTTCTTTGAGTTCTCGAGGGATGTGGCCCTGACGTGGAAGGACGCCGGGCATACGTTGCAGGAGAAGCATGAGAAAGATAAGTGGCCTCTCCTGTAGAATGCCTTGGAAATGCATGATTTGATCCAGTTGCTTCAGATACCCAATTTGAGCTATTTCACTCAAGGATAATTTATGATAAGAGTGCAAGTGAGTGCTTGAAAATACTATCGCAACTGGAAAGAGGCAGCAAGGCTTTAGCGAGTTCCTGTAGGAGAGAGGAAGTGTCACATGAGTTTAACGTAGAGGGAAAAGAAAGATTTGCAATGGGAACTGTAGTCTTAGGGTGTAGTCTTCGATTCCTCACGTTTTTACACAGCACAACAACACCGCAGACAACATCAAACGCATGAATCTGTCCTCCTCCCTTTAGTTCCTGCAAATTGGCAAAGGACATTAAAGGAACTATTAACTGGACCACATAATCACAGAATGAAATACAATTACCATTCAGTGAAAACTGCTACTTTGAAAGGGAGAATTGCATGTTAGCTAATTGTTCATTTAAGCGATTTGCGGTTGCTAATTATGTTGGGATCAAGCGCCCATCTGCCACTGAACGAAGCAGCCCACCGCTCATTGACCAGCGGTGTGGCAATTGAATGACTGCCATTCCTTTTGTGACACATGAATACTCTGTAATGACATATTTTATATGTGAGGGCAAGAAGCTTCTTTTTCCTTTAAAACTGAGACATTTTTGGAAGTGGGTGGGGCTTGGAATCCTTATCAATAGACATTATTAACAATTTTGCAGTTTTTTTTTCTTCCTAATTTGCTGTTGGTAGAAGGTGCGCACGGTTGTGCTAGGCCTAAGTGAGGCATCATTAATTTGGCCTTTATCTTTATTAAAATATTCTGGTATGCAATAGCTATTCAAAAGTAAGTTAATGCTCATCAGTCTGCTTGTTGTGAGCAGACTTATTTTCTTGTTTCACTCCATATGTTGCTTTGTGCTAGCAATAGGATTTCAGAAAAACAGAGGAACCTGACATCTAAAAAAAAAGAAAAAGTTTGGGACAACAAGTACTTGAAATGCCAGGCCCAACATTAATATGGGTCATTCTGGAATGAACTTGAGTGGGACTCAAGAAGTACCCTTTGACCATGCCGATCTTGAACTGAATCAGCTGTCCGAAGCCAACCTACACAAGGTCACACGTAGCCACGCAGTTCGCCTCCAGGCATACACGGCCAGTAGTGAGTGTGTCTTAACCTGAGTGTGTCACAATGGCAATCAGAGCCTTGGTAATAAAGGGAAAGGAAAATGTGCCTCTCCTGGCGTGTAAAACCCTTCGCCAACTGTGCAGCGTGATTTAAACATGCAGGCCTCGCATTAACATGTACTTCCCAGTGATGGCATCCTCCCTCCCTGGCCTCTGCACTCCATTAAATTAGCATTAAGGCATTATTTGGAGGGGGGGGGGGGGGTTTCTGAATTGACTCGGTCCAATCAAAGCAGTCAGTCTAAATAAAGTTATCCGGTTCAGTAAACCCTTTCTTAGACCAGACCAAAGCCCAGCGGGGGGCTTATAAGTCCTGTAATTAAGTTCCATTATATCAAACCATTACATTAAATGGCAAATGTTTTGAAGTTATCTTAGATAATATACGTGCCATGCTCAGGCAATCGCCCTTTGTGACGAAAGTGAGGAAAGTTTATTAAACGTTGCGAGTGAGGGGGCGATTAAATGCTCTTTTGAAGGAGACCTGGTGTTAATGGGGTTTGTGACGGCTGGACAACTGCTAAAGGACTCCCGCAGGTACTTCACAAGCCTGCCGCCTGATTCAGGTCCAACAGAAGTGACCCAGTTGACTCATTCTGATGCTGTGTAGCCTAGAGTACCAGTCCGTCCATGGTACTGAGCATGCATACTAATTATCACTGTTTTTCTTTATACGAATCCCCTCCTTTACTGTTGCCTTACAGCTTTATATTCTCTATATTCTTTATATCTATATTATATGCCCTTTTCTTGTCATAAACACCTGATTTAAAAAAATAACTTTAACCGCGTGTACGCTGGCTCTGTAGTGAGTAGGTAGTTTAATGTTAGCCAGAATGGGGAAACGGTAAATTAACAAGAAATCAATGTCTAAATGTATTGAGTGGAATGTATAATGCCCTGCCCAGAGAGAAAATTAATATTCTTATGTTCATGGAGTGCAGAGGAGAGGCCTTTGGCCTGAAGTGTACATCTTTTTAGTTATGTGTATTGTTCGTGGCCGCTGATAATTAAAGGCCTGTATGGATGTGGTTAGAATTTGATGAATATAATGTCAGTTATTTAGGGAAAAAGCTGGGGAATTTATTTAATTGGTAGTGCAAAACACAGATCACAATTTATTAGAGACACGGTGCTTTCTGTGTTTATTCATGCCATTGTTAAAATAAGCTTAACTGTAAAAAAAACAAACAACCATAAAAGATTATGTTTGCATTTTCCGCAGAATGGTCTGGTATTTGTGGATGATGAAGTGAAGCGTTGCTGATGTGTTGTCCTGTAGTAGCTAATATGGGACAAATCTATCAATATGATGGTCCACATTCATGCAATGTTCTGCTGTGAAAAATAAAATCGCTAATACAAGTTCTTTCCAGATTTTAATGAGAAAATTCCCATTGGTATTTATTATTTTCAATTAGTCTTTTCAATTGGTGTTGGAAATTCACCCTGCCCAATTGTCTCACATTGAATCAGGGTTGAAGAAGTATTTTGGGAGACATGTCTCCTTATCAACAAAAAGCACAAAAAATTATTAGCTGCTCTGATCAGTGATCAGTTCCCATGTATCACTTTTTAGACATATTTTGCATTGCTTTGTTAAATTTGGTTATTGCATATTTTTACAATTGAACTGTAACAAAAGCACAGATTGCATTTTCTTAACAGAACCAAAAAACCAATGAAAAATCAATCAGGGAAAAAAAATAATAATAATTTCCTGACCTGAGTGACAGTGAAGAGAACTCCTGGAAAACAATGATAGCAGACACATAATATACATTGGATAATTCAGTAGTCCAATAAACAGCTGGGTTTGATAGCTCTTCAGCACTAGAAGAAGGGTGGAGGGAGGTTGGAGGGATAGCCCTCAGCTGGTTTATTCTCTATCCTTGATTCTTCTTTTTGGAACTTCAGTGGAGATTAACCTTTTGTTGGCTTGGCCACTGTTAACCTCTCCCATGCCAGGGAGAGAGGAAGCAAAAAGCATTGAGAGATATCAGAATATGGTCAGCAAATGACAAACAAGGAGAGATTCAATGTTGTGCAAAAACATTACACAGCTCACAAGAGTCATCGCTCATTAATTCTGGCCAAATCCCAAATCTTGTGAGACGTATAAGCTTGTTTTTGACAGGGAGGGAGTCGATAGAGTGTCTCTCAGTTAAACAGCATCTCCTCTAACACTGCTGGAGCCAGAAGGTCTGAAAGTAGCTGAGAGTAGGGTGGGTCAGAGGAGTCCATCTAAGACTTTTACATTGCCCTTGTGGTTTTCAGAGGCTTGCTGAAATGTCTCAAAAATTGAAAGTAAATAAGAATAATTGGAGATTAGAGAGATTTATTCAAAAAAATATTGTTCTCTCTATACACAAATATCTTTTCTCAATATCTTTTCGAGTAAAACGAAGGTATTACATTCAGTTGCATATTTGTTAAGGAAAGTGTATTTTCCAATATCACAGAACGTGTGATATTTCAGGGTCAAATTATTTCACAACATATTTTATTCTGTTTCTGCAGCAATGAGCCCTGTACTAGCCATCTCTCTTCATCTAGTAAAGGACAAAAGTCAAGACAATTCAAAAACTTTTTGCTGCCAGATAATTTAACAAATTTAACAAATGCAGTGATTAAAAAACACTTCTGGGGGGGAAGATAAATTACGACTTGCAGAGTTAAGCGGTTGATGCACAAGCTTCTGATCTTACTCAGATCTGAACGATCCAGGTATCATGCTTCGGCTGAAATATACTAAATCCTTTAACATGTCCTAGGTCAATGTATGAGCACATATGTGTGTGTTTATAGTGTATCCACAGTTCACACTATGCAAGCAAAACGGGGGCATGCATTAAGTATATATAAAAGTGTGTGTACAGGTTGTTGGCACACATTAAGTGCAATGTAGGGGGACCATAGCTGAAGTTAGATGGGAAATATAATACATGGCTTTGGACAAAAAGTAGAAATTTATAATTTTATAGAATTAGATGCCACCGTATTTACAAAGTATTCTTAGTGATCAATGCTATAGGAGAAATGCAGTTTTACAATTACAGGGGAGAGCCACAACCACAGCTGACATCTCACTACTTGAGTAAATGGGTACACTATACATTTTCCTGGTAATAGGTTTCATGTTGGTAAGAGATTAGAATACAAGAAAATACCTTAATACGTAAAAATGTAATATTGAAATACCTTTTTGTTTGTTTATTATTGTTCTGACTGGGTTACTGTATGATCTGAATGTCCTCCTAAATTCCTCACCTTGTGGTTGCCTTAATCTTTCTGTGTATGATTGTTTGTGAATTTGTGCACATGCCTGTGTGTGCCTTGTCACCTACTGATCACTTATTAAATATGGAATAAAATATTCCCCTCTCTGAAAGATTGAAGAGATTTTCACCTCTATCCAAAAGGGCTGCGTTCCTGTGCACAGATCTGGAAGGAAAGGTATCTAAATGGTAATTTCTGCATTCGTCAACACCAAGAGATTTTAAATATTGACACTTGTTCCTTCTCAATGGCCTCATGGTTATGTCAGAGTCACATGGCTCGCCTTGTTATAATCCACTATCAATATAATATGTTTATGGTCTCATTTTAAACCGTTAGCGTTGCTATTTTCTTTGCTTCGCGCTTGGTGATGCATTTCAGCACCTCGGATAGCTCAAGGAAAACAGTTTACAACTACAACAAACTACAATACATAACCTTACTCAACAAGTGAATTACGGAGTGAAGAGTAAGATTGCAAGCCTTGCACAAATGTGACTGTATTTGTGATAATCACGTTGATCAATGGCATACTACGAGCATCGAAACATTTGACTAACTTTGTTTAACTTTGTGTTTCCATACAACATTTCGCTCATTGCACCTTGAAACAAACAAAACTGCTAGCCCTATCCGGCCAAATCACGACTTATATGGTCGTTATTTAAAAATAAACTGAGTTTCGCTTTCTTTGAATTGCGTCAGGAAACGAAACACATTGTACTTGAAACGAGATAGTTTGTATTTAAATTAACGACCTATTAAAAAGGTGAATCTGAGTAGTCTTAGTCAGACAGATGACATCCGGGAAACATTTCGAAAACCTCACAGCGTTCTACCACACCAAAACGCAGGGTCGCATCTTAATTGAAGTAAACAAGTGGCCGGACCGTACAAACCCTAACTCGCATGGGATTGCTTTGCGATTACGGTCTAATTACCCCTGGTTCACGCAGAATTATACGGACAAAGATAGTAGGGTTTCCAAGAGTTGTCTCTATCTGCCCGTCAAAGGAAGGAGACGAGCGCACACACGCTACAAACAGGTTATTCTCAAAAGCTACAAGCTCCACACAAAGACCACACACTGAGTTTAAGACATGCAAATGTAATCCGTGGTCATTCAGAGTGGATGCGAACAAAAAGAAAACCCGGCTAAACCCTAATTGAAATAAAACCAGTTCTCGGTCACTGATGTCGGTTTGATTATGTTACAAAATGACTGAATCTGAAGAAAGTTTCAAAGTAAACGACAGCTTCTTTTCGTGGAACCTAACGGACGAAATTATCCAAAATGCTGTTTGGAAATAGAACGTGATAAAAAATGGCTTCTATTGTTTTTGGCTATCAAAATATCGACGCTACTCTAAAAAAATGTACACCACATTTAAAATAGATCTACTGCTATCGTTATTTAAATGTGTGATTTTTACTGTTTTAGAGTCCAAGCCCAAAAGTTAGGTTTCAGTCTTGCTCTGGAAAGTGTTATTTTACTTGTCATAGTAAATTAACAAAACCCAAGGTATCCAGGGTGAATTGACCACCGAGTTGTTTTTACATTAAGCTACTGACATTGATACAAATACAAGCTGCGAAAGAGGCGTATTAAACAACCACAAATTGGTAGCTTCTAATGGTGTACATCGTAGGTGAAATGTAATACTAATGTTAGCTGTGGTTTTGCCCGCTGTCTTCAAATATTTCAAAAAGTTGGAAATATTCTGAATGATAAACCAAATCATCACTACCAGAAATAAATTAGGTATAGGCTGATCTGAAATAGATAATATTAATAGTTAAATATTAAAACCATAATCACAAATGGGGATTTTTAGAGTAATGTAAATCACCCGCTTTTGACCCAGAATTTTGACTGGCTTTACTTTCAACAGATTAATTATCTGCTGATTAATAATGAATTAAACTATTTTATTATTTGTATTCATTATTTATTTATTTTTTTGGCGAGGCGGGGGGGTAGACAAATGATTCATAGTGAAACGTTTTAATTAAGAATATTTAAGAAGTTCAGATTCGTCTGAAGAATCGACAATATCTCGAAATCTATCAAGAACTAGTTGTGTACTAGTACATTTCTTGTCTTCAATCCAAAGCAAAAAAGGTGTAATATGTGTATCTGCAGTACACTGTGGGCCGGCGCCTTCTAAACCATCAAGGTTTTTCTTCATTCGTTTCTGTTTGTTCATATTACCAATTAAGAGTTAAGCATGCTCTCTGTAGAACAAAATAGGTTGATAGGTTTAGAATACTAAAGGCGCTTTTGAACTAAACGCTTTTATGAATAGGCTATTGTGACGAAGTTTTTTTTTTTTTTTTTTAAATGTCTGAACTAACTACGCTATACCTGTAGGTTGTTTGAAGGTAATATACCTAAGACATTGCTGATTGAACGACTCTTAAGTCAAAATAGAGCTATTACAATCAGCTGCCTCGCTTATTCCAGCTAGCACACTCGGTCCTTTTGCAAACTCCTCTTTAGCTTAGTCTCGGTCCAATTACAGAATTCACAAAAGGATAATTAAAGAATGTGTGTACTATCTTTTCCAAAGAGCTAATATAGCTTATGCCAGTTCACCTTGAAAACGGTTATTTGTAAATGCTCTCAGTTAATCTGTAAACCTATGTCACTGTAAAACTGCTGATCTCACCTACACTCTACACAGATGGTTGTCCAGATGGTAGTTATATTGAAGGAAATATATCACGGGTTCGACCATTAAAAATAGTGATAATTCAAGAAATCTCATAACAAAATAATAAAAGGCCCAATCATTGAATATGTATTTTTTGTGCTAAGAAGTAAAGAAAATACTTTTCATGAAAAAAATACTTTTCCTGGACTTTATTTATTTCTGTCAATTTCAGATCTATCAAACAAAATAACCAATAAAATAAGTTACAACAAAATTCATTACAAGTTCTTTGACAAAATATAATCAAATATGTATAATCGCATTGGCTTTCAGTGAGTTTGACATCAAGATGAATTTCAAACTTATTAAACAACGGGTTTTTAATTTATTTTAAATGTATTCAACTGCATTTCATCGTTGACTAACAACTTCAAGCAGGAGTCACTTTTGTTCAACTGTTAAAAAGGGTTTGATGCGTGTTTATCTATTGCCAAACCACTCAACGTCGAACAACGCCGTTAGTGTCGTTAAATTGGTTTTAGGTCTTTGTTTTAGATGAGATGTCGATATCAATTACTGAATGGTTGCAACTTTTTCTAAGCAATAGCTTAACATTTTTTTAAACCAATGTATTTCTTAATCAGATCATTTTAAAGGGCCATATTGATATTTAATGCTCTAGGACTAGGTAATCCGTGGAAGTCTCTAAATTCAGAAATGTTTTAACAAAAGTATCTCACGCGACAACCTTTATGTCACGAACATACATGGGTGCAACCTCAAATACTATGATGAACAACTTAGTTTCATTCTTAATTTTAGATGCGAGATTTCGGGAGAAGCTTAATACCAATCTCACCTCAATTAAGCGTAGCTGCAAGTCGCCTTACCGTCAGTAAGTAATACTTTAACGCCGTTCAAGGCCCGGGCACCTCGCAGCTTTGACAGCGATGTGCCTATATTCCTCTGTAACACCTCTTAGTCCAATTGACCATACATTCTCATTGGGTGAGGGAATCGAACCCGCAGTCTCTTGGAACGAATAAGTTTGATTCATTGTTATTATCAGTAACTGGAAAATTCATAGAATTATGTCTGGGGAAGTCTGAATGACTCTGAATTAGCCGTAATTTAAATGTCAATGCCAATGTTTTCGAGACGGAAAAAAAGACTCAACTTTAGATAAACAACAATATATCTTCCACTTCAATTCATGGGTCAACGGATGCAAATACGCGTCCTCATAATATTAAAATATCGATTAATAACAGAATTATTAATTTTAATAGACGTCCGTGTCTGTTTTCGTCTCAATCCAATGATATCGTGAATCATTATGAACATTGTATTATTTATGTAACGATAATAATACAACTACTAGACGAGAGTTACATAGATGCCCCGCTATTTAAGTCCCTTGACCTTCTGCACTCGATTTTAAAAGAAAGAATTGGAAATGTATAACTAGTGAGGTAATCAATACGTGTCACAGCCGCAGTGCTAATAAGGAATTTGAAATCGTACTACTATGCTATATGTTGTATATACTATGTATATACTAGTTATATGTTACCGATAGCTACCATTTACGATAGTAACTTTTGTACATCACCCCCCTTACAGTAATAATGAAACCAAACATAAACGCCCTTTCTCTCCTAGAACGATCGTTTTCAAATGTCCAGTAATGGACCTGCAGTCCTTTAATTACGACTCAATCAGCGAGCAAACGTTTTGTCAATGTGTATAAAGCTTTTAAATAATGTTAAACAAAACCACTCACTTCATTAATGTACTTAATAATAACATCGTTGCTCCCTCCGTCCATCTTTCTTCTTTCCTTCACAAAATAGAGCTACAGTAAGCAAATGAGTTCAAAGCTTTTGATCCTACGTTTTGATTTACCCGGAGACGTGGGTAAGTTTCTGCTGTCAAATGAATGGCATTTATGGATTGAACATGGATATTTGCATTCCCTTGATAATAACTTTAGAACTGCACGATCGCGATAAATTCAGTTAATGATTAACGTCACACACAGCGCCCTGATCCGCCACAAAGAAAGTATAAAACGACGAGAAAAATCATGTCATGGGATTATATACATATATAATGTTGTTATTCGGAATGCATTCAAAATTATTAATCAAAGGATGAATAATAATACTAGTATATCGTATCAGTACTGGTAAAATAAAAAATATACATTTATTTATTGTAAATATTTATCGGAAATAATTTATTGTATACCCACAACTGAAAAGAGAGGAGAAAAGGCGAGCCCTCCAGATTCACAAACGGGAGACACCTATGCAAACGCATGAAGGTGTACGCAAGACCTCACGCGCGGCAAAGGCAGAGCTGCAAGTATAACCAGGCTGATTTAAAACAACAAAGTAATACATATTGAATAAAACCCTATCACATCGGGGTCCTGACGCAGTCGATGAGAATTCCACGAGGGAACTAGGGTTGAATGAGTTATGAATGTTATATTGAGGAATACAGCTGGAGCGAGAATACCAACATTATTTTGTTTTTTTAAAAGCCGCTAAATCGGAAGTTTAGTCAGTGAACATTTAAACCAGTGTCTACAAACGGTCTTGCGCAGTCTATTCGGGCGATTGCATTACCCCCAATTAATGTCAAATGACGAGACCTACATTAGTATATACATACATAAAAATATTTGTAATTATAGAAGTCGCTTACATAATTAGTATAATTAATAACAACAACAACAATAATAACAATACTAACAGTAATAATAATAATAATAATAATAATAATAATAATAATAAT
>JAOVYW010000034.1:2842780-2903456 GCA_025775045.1 Hiodon tergisus
GTGTGTGTGTGTGTGTGTGTATATATATATATATATATATATATATATATATATATATAATATAAGCATATTTCCCCCAATCTATAATTGATTTAATCTTTTAAAAGAAATGTAGTAGCCAAAAATAACTGTAAGATTGACTTGAAATGCAACAAGTAAACAAAATAATAAATAATATTCAAGCTTGCTACTTTGGACCCTTTTGGATTGAAAGCAATTCGTCTTGTTTAAGAACCTTCTGAACAACAAGTTATAGCCCGTTGTCATCTAGACTGAAGAAGAGTAAATTAAATTGCACTGTAGAACTGACAGACTGAGAAAAACAGCAGCAGAAATGTGGAAACACGGATAATTAAATAAAAATTAACAGGACGTATCGAGTAAAACCTATACTTTCAGTATATAATATGTTGACAATAGTGGTATTAACCTTTATAAAGAAGTGGGTTACCTGTTTTGAATTTCGTGTTGACTCTTTCACACAAAAAAATATATTACTTAAACAGAGGGCTTAAGGATACGACTTTCTTTATCTTATCACAACCATTTAACACTTGAAATGCTCTGCATATTTTTAGGCCTAAGTAAATAAGCATAAATTGAAGCACCACAAAAAAAAAAAAAAAACATTTTAACTATTAATACTTATATGTTTATATTCAAGTTACGAACTATGGGTAATATTTCTACACCAATAAAACCACAAATAAACCAGTACGGTTATTTTAAAAGAATCAAAACATGTGATTTGGCTTTCTCGTCACTCCAACACTAAAGAATAAAATAATCTGAGGTTTTATTTCATGTTGTAAAACAACTCTTTTACTGACTCAAGCAACCGTCTTCATCTTGCAGCAAGTGCAAACCAAGCATAGCGTGTTTCAATGCAGAAGTCCATTCGGTATATAATTAACGTCGTGGCGCTTGCAGTTGTTAATCTGGTTGCGACTAAGAACAAACATTCCCCCTGATATGTTTGCAGCAGATTTAATTTAAATTTACTTGTCTTTGCCTACTGGAAAAGCTGAACTAGGCACAGAAAAAAATCAAAACAACAACAAAACACACATAGTTACCTAGATAAGAACCATTTTATGGAGCACGGCGAATGCGTAAAACGGAGCTCGGACTCATACTACAGCCGAAAACACTCACATGACTACTTTTAATTTTCTTTAAAGTGGGTTATTCGGTAATGCCCATATTTTAATTCTCCCCTTTGTTTATGCTATTTTTGTTTAATTTTAGCTCATTTTAATTTTATTTATCATGCCTTTATTACAAAATAATCAGTAGGCCTAATACTCATAAAATCCGTTGCCAGAAAAAAAAAACATTGTTAATGTCGCCACCCCTTAGCATTACACGTATATTACGACCAAATTCAGTAAAGGGTGTGGGTTTTAATTGTTATTGTTATTTATTTAATAGAATTGTGTGACTTAAGGCGAATAACTGTATACGTTACATGAAAATAAAACACGCCGTCAAATAACGATGAAACTAAGATGCAATACAATGAACACTCCATGAACGATTACTTTTTACAATATTTTATATATTGCTAAAACTTGGAGTCCAAACCAAACCTTTCACATAAATATACAACCTACTTTTAAAATAAATCTATCGGAAATGCGATCATTTCTCTTCCGCGACACAGACGAGTCCGCATTTTCAATTATACATTTTCTTGTTGCATCCCACCAGATACGCAGAAATGCATTTAAATGTAATATTCCACTGAAACACGTTTGTTTTTGGAGCTGAAAATCTTGAGATTAACGATTTTGGAAATGGGGATCCGGCGTCGGTCTCCTTTACGTAATATAAATACATCTGCTTCAAGTTGATAACGCGCACACTGAGTTTATAACAGTTGTTTATTGTTTCACCATTCTCCTATGACAGGTATCCAGCCGATGGGTAATCCTTGTGTTACTTTAAAAAACGATGACAGATCGGCAAAATACAGCCACCGTTGTCCAAATGTGCGTAATCGTCTCTCCTCTTATGATTTTTATTTTGTTGTCACCATGTCCTGCCGTACAGCAAAGCCGGACAAGGCATGGCTGCGCCGTACTCAGAGTTCAGAGAGTTTAGGTGAGACAGACTAGACACCTGGGTATGAAGGGAGGATGAACTAGTGGAGTGTTGTGCTAATTCTGGAGAGTGTTCTGGGCTACCAGACTGTTGATCTTGATGCTGACCCATCCCCGAACTGTTCATGGATATGGCCACGAGGTTGCTGGGCTGTTGATGGTGACTCTGGACTGTCGTGGTTGAGGTTTGGTTACCGCCTTGGCATGGCTTGCCGTCTTTCACCAGCACAGGCACTGCCACCCGCCGCGGTGACTGCTGCTGCTGTTGGCACGAGCCAGACTCCTGCTGCATTTGTTGCTGGGACGCCTTGTCCTTGGTTTGCCGCTTCATCTTGTACCGATGGTTCTGGAACCATATTTTTACCTGGGTCGGAGTTAGGTGGATCATTGTAGCCAGGTGCTCTCGTTCCGGCGCAGAGAGGTATTTTTGTTGCTTGAATCGTCGCTCAAGTTCGTAAACCTGGGCCTGGGAAAAGAGCACCCGCCGCTTTCTCCGTGGGGTGCTCGGCAGTTGTCCTATGTTTTTTCCTACATCCGCCAGAGAACCCAGACTTCCCATACCGCTCATGTTCATTCCCGACGATGAGCCCATGAAGCGAGAGACTAGGGAGAACAAAGGGGAACGTATTACTAGCAATAATAAAAATAATAAAAATAATAATAATAATTTTAAAAGTATAGATGACGTAAAGTATTTGTTTTTGTAATGTAATACTCGAAAATGCATTCATATCAACCACATGGGAGGTGTTATTGCATCAATATATAAACAAATATATATTTCAGCTCAAATTGAAACTGGAGAACGCCATTGTGTTGACAGTTAAAGGCATCCCTTTATCGGCATGCTTTTAAAAATAAATAAATGTGAACAAGAAGCAAAAGGTTTAGCTTGGAATGCACATTAAATTAAGGCGTGCATGCTGTTGTTGGTAGTTAAATACCACCATACTGAATAGCATTGCCATTAAAATGATCAGTTTTAGTTGTATAACTACCCGATAAATGTATTTTTCGTGATTTATTTTATTTATGAGACAAAAACAGTATCATGTTTGCTCTTTTGTTTCCGGGTGCGCCTCTGAGAATTTCCTCCCCTGTCGTAATTATCTTAAGAGAAACTGGAGTTCAACTTACTTGAAGAAAAGCGTGGATCCGGACTGGTTCCATACCAGCCTGTGGCCGCGGTGCTGTTCCTCATGGTGTCTTGGTAAGGCGAAAGCTCGCTCATGTTTCCCAGATTGCCGTTACAGTAGCCCCCCATTGCGGAGTGTGACAGCTGAGAGACCCCGGCAGCGGCCATATGATAAGTGGTGGATACCGTCCCGTTGTGACCCATATAGTGCTGTTGCATTGCAGCCTGCGAGACCTGAGGTTGTCGGTACGCGGCGAGAGGAGCGCCCAAGTTGTTAGCCTCCATACTTACTTTCTTGTAGCACTCCTCAAGGGGACTCAAGATATCGGAAACAGAAAAAGGAGTCGTATGTTTTGGGCTCATCGACATTGTTCTGCAGCTGGAGAGAGGAAAAATTAGACGGCAATCTCCCTCTCCCTCCCTCCCCCTCTCTCTCTCCTCTCCCTCTCTCTCTCTCCTCTCCCCTCTCTCTCTCTCTCCTCTCACTCTTTCTCCCTCCCTCTCCCTCTCCAACGCTGCCTCTTTCTCTCCCCCTCTCTTCGTTTTTGCTGCTTCTCCCTGTTCCTGCTGTTTTAAGGTAGAGGCTAGTGGATGAGCTCGTGACAGAGTAAGTGAAGTCCCCTTTAAATTGACTGAGTGGAAGCTTAAGACTCGCTTTTGTCGGTTTTAGCTAGGCGCCAGGTTTAAGGCTGCCGCTAAAGGCGGGGCGTCAGCAGTACGGACAACCGAAAACAAGTCTCCCGTTTCCTCTTTGCGCCTCTGCACATTTACAGAATGTTTACATCTTTTGATTATTTCAGCAAACTAACATCCATTACTTGCACATTGCACCCTGCACTGTTGCATTGTTTCCTTCTTATTAATTGCATTGTATAAGACTGATATAGATCTACTACCGATATATCTCAGAAGCTTTACATTTCTTAAATTGAAAAGTAACCAATGCAGCGGTGTATAAATAAATTGGGCAATCATACAGGTCTAACAGATGACTGGCGACATTGAGGAGCTGTGTAGGCCTAAATTTAATTTATAGTTTTTGCCTCAATACATAGGTCTACGCCTTAAACTTAAACGACATCGATTAATGCTTATTTCATCTGGGTTAACTTTATAAAGACATTTGTTTTTTAATAGAATCTGAACAGCATTTGAGCTAGACCGTTGCGATGCTGTTGATCAAATCTTTCTCAAAAAAAGCTTAATCTCGTTCACAGTGAGATTAAAAGAATACACTAGGTTAAAAAAGAAAAGAAAAGATATTTCAAGTTGTTTATGCATTTATGACATCAAAATTGATCTGATTTTGGACAAAAAGAACTATACATTTTACCAAATGCAGTTAAATTAATTATATTCTTGTGCAGTATATTTACAGCAAGTGTAGCGTGTGTGGCGATATTATAATATTAATTCAGTGTTGCGACATTTATTGAAATGCGTCGTACTACTATTATCGTGAATGTCTATTAGTTCAGCAATTGTTCCAATTAAAATAGTTGGCTAATAGACAAGCATTCAGGTTGGTACCATATTTACGGATTTTATTATTTAATCGTAATATAATTCACGTGCATTCAATTCGCATTTCTAAGTTTCGCTTTAACGGAAACTTTCCTTAAATATTTAAATCTTTGAACTGTGAACTTAAAAATGCTTGAACGCTTTTTCCTATGACGGTATTTATTTATTTAAATCATTTTTGCAATAGAAATGAACAGCACTACATTATTGAAAAGTTTTCTATTTACCTACTATCCGGGCAGCCCCGTCCGAATGAGGAAGCGTCTTCTATTCGAGATTTATAATAAAAAAAATTAAAAAGTGTTTTGAATTATTTCAAATTACTATAAGGTGGTAGACCTTAGCACTCTTTGTATTTACCTGATACTTTATTATCATTAAATGTCTTCTGAAGCGTATCCTTTTCTTACTGCTCAGAAAACAGATAAACAGCCGCTTTTGACACCCCCACAACTCCCAACGCTTCTGAGATACCTCCCCTTTACCCCTTCTGCCATGCCAGGGTTCCTCCAGGCTCAGGTCCCCCCAGGCGCAAACAAATACAATTGATTATTGTTATCAATATTATTATTTTATGAGACTGAAGAGGACCGTGTGAAATTAGATAACTTGTTTGCAATTTGACGAGTGAAATACACTGGTAAAAAGACAAAGGCAAGTTAAAGTATTTAATGAAAATAGCTGGCCGGACGGCAGCATGATGATGGCATATGCCCTGTGAATCATTGTTGTTCTGAGCAATACCTATTTCAGAAATAAACGCTGGATTGTAGGCTACATTATTGTAGAACTATTGTCGGAACTATAACTGCCTTACCCCGACCTTTAAGTGGAATGAGTGGACCAAGGCCGTTGCAAACAAATTGACCATTACTGGTTCTTTTCCCATTACACCCTGTTCCTTATGATGTTAAAAATCCTACAGCCATTGTCCTTTACAAACCCTCCAAATGTGTAACCAACAAATAACATAATCTGTAGCCGATGCATATTTTCTGTTCTGAGTTGCTATTCATGTGAAACACAGTGGACATTCGTTTATCGTTTGGCGTGTGGTAAGACATTCGACCTGCGTTACACCTAATTAACATACTTTCCCCTGCTTGAATGAACCTAGCGATGCTTTGGGTATATATTTTTACTCAAGTCCTCCTAAAACCACGGTGAGTACAAAGAGGAAACTTTCAAAGCTTTTTTGCGTGTATAGGGTTGTGCCAACAGGGCCAGCCTCTGACGTAATAAACGTATGCGACGGCTTTGTGCACTGCTGCTCCAATGAGACCGCTCGTGTTTTTAACAAGTAGCCTACCTGCAATAAAATAATGCGCCGTCTCAGTTTATAACCATACACTTCAATTACTTCCTCGTTTTCAAGTAAATTCAAACCCCTCGGCAACTCACACACCTCTTCATTTATTTTCCCTCAGTAGCCTATTTAAATATTTTAATAGGTACACTAGATTTACAAATTGCACTTCTGCGAAGTTGCCTTAGCACGAACAACTGCTTGACGACTGTCACATCCTGTGCATTATTTACTAAACTAGCCCATTAGCGACTTGCCGAAAGTCATTTATAATATACTTTGTCTCTAAATTAAAACCATAACATCATGTAACAAAGTCAACGGTATATTTATAGCAACACCAATACTTTATTATGCCATCGACAAAAAAAAAAATATTTTATCAATTTCCAAATTATTTTGTACAGCCCTACATTAAACAGACTTACGCCTACATAGAAACGTTAGTTTGCAGGTAGGACTAAGAATTCCTGAACTCGCTACGTTTCCCCTATATTAAAACAAATATTAATTTGGGATATAACGAGCCTTGACTAAACAATGTATAATTCAAAAGTAATTCAAAGCGTTATTTGTTTGCAGTGGGAGAAAATATTTTGCAAGGCGCTTATACTCAGATATATTTCCGAGTCAATGGTCTTCGAAAAAAAAAATCTGTATCTGCGCAGGCGTGAGATCACAGGGGATAGAGAATTATACAGGGTACCAAAATTAGCGTCACACCTGTGAACTTTAAAGCACAGGTCTGGATGCTCGGTTTCACGAAGTAAACTGAATCGACAGCTTAATATGCAACAAATCTGCGAGATTTTCCAGACCGACGGCAACTCAAAACTTGCCAAAAAGTAGTCCCAAACCAACATGTCCTGACTCAAAAATGGGGAAAGTAATCGACGTACCCAATGCCGACTCGAATCCCGTGAAAACAACCAGCTGTCGGCAGTGAAAAGAGTCATTTATAGTTTCCAGACACTTCACCGTGATACTTGTAGAAGTATATCAGGTAGCAACGGGACAGACGCTAGTCATTCCTTTCTGATCGTTTAATGCTTCTCGAGTCTTGACATAGCCGCAAGATCCGTAATTCAACTGTTTTGCAACACCAGGTCCTACAGGAGTGAATCACTGCTGCCATCTGCTGAATCCCAACAGGGGTGCCACCATCGTTTTACTCTTATCATTACATCTCGCCACTCTTAAATCTTAAGTAACCCCATTGGTTCTATATTTTTCAGATCAATCTACATTCATCAACTCTGAAACCCAAGAAAAGTTAAAAAAACAATACTTTTAGTATCCAATGAAAGATTATTTACAACAAACAGCAGGCTCTTTTAACCTTCAATTGTTTGTAATTGCTTAATGCTGGGCATAAGTACTGACACACTGCAGGGAATCCAGTCAGAATGATTTGGAGGCCAATTTCGGGTTTAGATCCTTTTAATATTAACACCACACATTTACACACACATTACTTTTTGTGCTCCCTGAGTAAATTTAGGTAATTTTAATGCATGCACACATTGTCAGTAGATTGTCAGTACTTTGACTTAACTTTTTCTAAAGCTGACTGGCAGATTGGGTCAGAGGGAGGGCCTTAACCTGGTGGGAATGGAAAAAGGTACTCTAGGATAGCTGACCATTATTTATTTTTTAACAAAATATTTATTTTCCCTGAACTGACCCTTTTAACCATCCCAACGATCAGTGCATGATGTGAACTTTTCCCCAGAAATGTTTACACTACAAATATGATAGCTAAACCATCTCTATCCATCTGTGAATAGTTATTTTCAGCAGGTGATAGTGTGCAGGATACAAACACAAAGGAATGACAGCCTCCTGCGTTGTGATGTATCACATGAAAGAATGATTTCCTTCTTCTCATTATACTGCACTGCTTGAATGTAACATCTCTCTTGACTATTGCAAAGCTCCTTCATACTCTCTGACCCAACTCCGTCTTTCTTCAGTAGCTTGTGCAGAGGGGCCAGTAGCGTAGAGATGTTTGATGTAGTAATTTTGTTTCCAAATAGCCTTTCACTGTCACTGATGAAGGTGCTGGTGCCTCCTGGACCGCTCCTATATTTCCAGGCACAGTGAACTGGCCCGTTGCATCTACCCTCTCTTCCAGAAAAGTCACTGCCTCTTCCATTAAGCTGCTCTTCTTCTCAAGCTCAAGCCTGTCTCCTCTTCGCCTCTTCATTAACCAGTCTAGTGTTTGCAGTTGCTCACTGTCATTCCTTCCTGTCAAAAAGATAGGGTCCATGGTGCGCTGCAAAATGGCTGGAATTGAACTAACACCAAATGGGAGCTGACTATGTGTAAACATCACCACATAACCTCACATATCCTTCCCTGTCTGAGTTAAATTATTTTCTTGTGTAGAAGGGGGTCCAGTTCTGCCTCCACATTCTTTTTCAATGCAAAGACGGTGATTTGAAAAAGTGGCGCCGTGCGTCTTTCTCAACGTGGATCTTTGTTGTGATTCCTTGGGATATATACAGGGTATACCTCTTCAACTGCTCGTTTATGCAAATATCTAATCAGCCAATCACGTGGCAGCAACTCAATGCATTTAGGCATGTAGACTTGGTCAAAACAATCAGCAGAAATTCAGACCAAGCATCATGGGGAATGGGGAAGAAAGGTGATTTAAGTGACTTTCCCGTGGCATGGTTGTTGCTGCCAGACAGGGCTGGTTTGAGTATTTCAGAAACTGCTGATCTACTGGGATTTTCACGCACAACCATCTCTAGGGTTTACAGAGAATGGTAAAAAAGAGAAAATATCCAGTGAGCGGCAGGTCTCTGGGCGAAAATGCCTTGTTGATGGTAGAGGTCCGAGGAGAATGGTCAGACTGGTTCGAGCTGATAGAAAGGCAACATTAACTCAAATAACCACTCGTTATAACCGAGGTGTGAAGAGAAGAGAGAAGAAACGTTGCCTGGTCTGATGATTCTCAATTTCTGCTGCGACATTCAGATGGTAGGATATATATATAAAATTCGGAAAAAATCGTCTATTTCTGCTTGAGTTCAATTTAATTACGACATGTGTGATGCTGACACCTAGTGGCTGAATGTTCAAGTTAACATAATATATCTTCAGTGACTTCTATGAGTGTCCAGATGAACATTTGATACCTTATTTTACTTATATTTAACCTAATACTAAATTGAAATCTACTTCTTATCCTGCCAAGAAAATTGCTCTCCAGAAATACGATATAATTATATAATATATAATTTTGTTTTATATTCCATTAACAAATTCAAACATGCATTTCACAAACATAATCAAAAAGAAGATAATATACTTCTACTTCGTATTCAAAATATTCTGGGATAGTAGTAAATTGTGTACGACTGTCGACAGCCTGTTTAAGGTTACTTACCAAATACAGAATATTGCTGCCCTAAACTAGTCAATGATTTGCCTATTCAGACTTATAAACGATTTGAAGATCATCTTTCTATATTTCCTGATCAACATTTAACGTTAAAGGGAAGATATATTAGGCACGTTTTATATAGACTGTTGAACCTAAGGTGACGTTATAAATGTATTGCGTCAGCAACTCCAGTGGTGCATGGAAGCTGCCATAGCGGCATGGTATCCAGAAAAATGTGCAATATTAAATGGTTGATACTCCTCGAGGATCACAGATGCCGTCACCGGGACGCAGCAGCTTGCTTTTGCTGGTTCGATGACACAGTTATTGTAGGGCTTGCAGTCCCGTGCCAAAACCGGCGACACAATTTTGCGCATCAGTCTTTTCATTTTGTACCGGTGGTTCTGAAACCAGATTTTGACTTGCGAAGGTGTGAGGTTGAGGATATGAGCGAGCTGCTCCTGTTCCGAAGCTGAGAGATACCGCTGTTGCCGAAAGCGCAGTTCCAACACACAAGTCTGTGCTTTGGAGAACAACACGCGCCGTTTCCGCATCTTCTCGGCCTCGTTTTCCTGAGAAGACCACGCTTTGTGTGTCGAACCGGTACTGCTCGCCTCAGAAGCTGTAAAAAACGGTAATGCGCATGTAAAAAAATCGAAATTGTATAAATGAAAAGTTGGTAAATCATATATAAGTTAATACTGGTAGACTACTTACAAATGAAAACAGAAACCAATGATTTATAAGTTATAATAAATATTATAATAATTTCTTATTTTTTCTTACTACAGCATATTTTATAATCAATAACTATTGATGGGTTGTTTATAATTGCAATGTTTTACGGCAGATCACGTTTATGAAGTAGTCTCATGCAAGAAGTTTGACCATGTCGTATTCCTTTGTTTTATGTTCTAGTGCAAATGGAACGAATCGTTTGGAACTTACAGCGGACTTGAAAACTGTCTCTCTCCAGCCAAGAGGAACGTTGGAATTCAGGGGCGCTTTCTCGGGGCGGCTTTCTATTGGTTTCCTCGGCGTCTTGCTCTGGCAAATCCAAAATACGCCTCACCGTAAAACTGGTTTTACTGGTAACATGCATAATTGGAAAAACACAAGTCTAAACAATTCAATAAATATAACTAAAGACCCAAAAAATCGCGACCGTAAAATAATCAATCCACTCGGGATAGCCGAGGAGCGAAGTACAAGCCGTCAAAACTCGATCCACGATAGCAGTGCCCACAGTAGTGAAAGGGGCTGAGGGTCTCAAGAGGCCACGGAAGAATCAAGTTACCATCACAAAGAGCTAAGGAAACACTAATCACCACGGACATCCAATTGGACGAAAGTGTTAAACAGATAATGGTAATTGTTACGACTGAAATACATCTTGGGTGGTATGGAACTACTGACGATCGGTTTAGATGACACCATCACCGTTTTCTATCAAAGCGGACTAGTAACGGAATGCTAAAGAAACTTTGCTAATATTTAGCATTGTTCTCGGGCCGAATGTAAATTCTCTCAAATGTTATAAAATAAGTAAGACTTAGTCCAATTCTGCAAATGTATGTCACACACACCTTCCAGGAACAGCAATGTACTACAGGCCATAAATATAAAATCCACGTAGCTATGTAAATGCAGGAGTGCATTTTAAGTTAATGATTATGGCTACTGCTATGTGCTATGTGGGTATTTTTTCTTTTTCTCAGCATGCAATAAGATATCTGTTGTTAAGTGGCTAATAAGTTGTGAGTTTTGAGACTATGTTCTTGGGTCACACAAGGTGGCCATGCTGCCCCTCTATAGTTTTCTTTCCAATGCAAATACTTAGCCCCCCGAGCACCCTGGGTGGTCATACAAAAAGTAAATACAACCTAACCAGAGCCAGGAGACAAAGGAAGTAAATGTGTGCCCACTTCCAGGGCCGGTGAAAACATTGGTTCAAGCCTGGAATAATGCATGATTGACACCTTTGCATAATTTGATTTAACTTCCTGGGATAAATCTTACCCTGCTCCTTGTTGTCATGGTTTCAAATTAGCTTGTATGGGATTAGGACTGCTATCTATGGGTCCATGTTGATAATCGTTATCAGTTGTGGGCTTCCTTGATATAAAAGGAAACTCAACAAAGAGGGTTGAGGGATTCGCTTTTAAAATAATGGATGAAAATCTGAATATCTAAATTATACCTAATGTAGAGTCATATGCCTTTTATGTGGTTGGCCCAAATAGATTATGGTGATCAAGACTTTTCTTGTGAGCTGTTTTTTCACCATAGGCAAGTCAAGTCTCATTATTGTCATATGCAGAACATGCAACATGCAATTGCGATTAAAATACAGCGTACAAGCAAATCAAATCAATAAATAGCAATAATACAACAATACCTTCCCGTGGTTCCTGAACTATCAGGGTTATTTCTTGTTATTATTTTTCATATACTTATCGATATACTTATTGTGTAGGTAGTTTAGACGTACTTGTTTTTATAAATTATTATATCATGGTAGCTATGCATGCCTTTCATATGCATATTTAAAAGGGAAAAAAGCTATTTGGTGTTATTGACAATTCTCATGGAATAAGTAATACAAATGAGTCTATCTACATTGGTATGTCCCATTTTCTGTGCAAGGCTTTAAAAGTTGTTGTTTTGGGAGCATCGTGTGTGCTGATGGTGTGGTTTAAACCATACTGGTGCCATTATATTGCTTGAGCTTAATAAGTTATTCCTTTGATTCTGGTAACTTTGGTTGGGTGTTTTGTTTCTTTTGTTTCTTTTATTCTTTCCATCAACAAAGAACCTGTAAATATTGGTATATAGTGGTTATTAATTCTTGTTTATGTATGTTTGTCATTTGCCCAATATTGCGTACCTGTATTCCTTGCAGGGATGAAACTTCTGGGATCAGATCTGTTATGTTCCTGGGCTGCCTGGATCCCTTGCATCCTGGCAGATTTAATTTTTCTTTAGCAAAGCACAGGGCTAGTAATAATACATTAGAACCTCCCTCAGATAAAACTGCGTGCATTAGTTGTGTTTGTTTTGGGTCACTAAAATAATTAAATAACAAATTCTTAAAAGGTGTGTACTCTTATGGGTCAATGGAATGGGGTTTGCCAACACTCTCTTTAAATAGCGGAGTCACTCCATAATATTTGGTTCAAACTAACAGAGAGAAAGTAAAAGGGATGTGGTGGTAGATACTGATGCATGATGCTTTACTGGTGGGTAGCTGGGAATCGGTGTTACTAAGGGAGAGAGATTGTGGAGCATCTCAGTTAAGATTGCAATAGCCCTTTTTCTGCATTTGCGTGCACGCACGTGTGTGTCTGTGTGAGAGAGAGAGAGAGAGAGGGAGAGCATGTCTCGGTTTTTGGTTTTAGAGTGGGTAATATTAAGACTGCTCAACGTGTTGAAAAAGTATTTACTAAGTCTTAGTTAAATTTTTATTTCCTCAGCACTTTGGTTATCTGGTTTTGATTAGCTCACTCTAATAATCTCGCCGTAACTAATGGCTGAAAGACGTCTTGGGGCTTCTACTAACGAGTGTCTTTTTGTCACATTAGTGTTTTCTCTACAATTCCCCCGTTACCTCCATACATCTAATGTCCTTGCCTTGTGGTCGACTGCGTGGAGAGGAATTCAGAATCAGAGAAAGAGTGGGGCTGGTGACCAACATCGCAGCTGGTCGAGTGGTTTATTGTTTAAGTCAATAAGGGCATTGAATTTTCTGCAGGGAAACAGGGAGTTTGTCTTTGATTGAATAATTATCTTCAGAGATTATGAGTCTTTGGGGACACTAGAGCAGGGAGTGAGCTTTGAAAAAGCATAGTTTTTTTCACAGCGGCTGTCAACAGTGGCAGAACCAGTTAGGCCAGAGGGGCTGCTACAAGCGTTTGTTCTGCAGGTCATTAAAACATAGCTGGTGAAACCAGAAAGCCATTGGCCATCCATGACAAAGACCAGCCCCCCTGGCGCCATCTGTGAAACTGTAGTCACCCCAAACACGGTAGATACACACACCGATTGGATGGCTGTGGCTTAGCAGCAGCAGCACGCAAAGCGCCAGAGAAGAGGAGAGGAACTAACTGCAATGCTCTCGGAAAAGAAATCGCAGCAAAGCTGTGGGGCCTGAGCTCTGTACACAAAGGTCGCGTGCAGAGTGGCTCCCACAGTTGGAGACCCCCATAATGGAAACTTGGAAGTATGGTTGTAAAAAGGCTGACGTGAGTGGAAAACTGTGTGGCCCGCTTACAAGCCAACAGGGTAGGAAAACAAGATCTTACCAGAAAGGACAGGAAACAGGCAGTCTCTGGTACTGATGAGAGCACGATTTCAGTACTTTGGAGCTTTGATCACATAAACACGGGCACGTTAATTAATAAATACCTGCCATTAAGTATGAAATTTTTATTTCTGATTTCTGGATACATGCATGCACAGCCCAGTGTTATATATTAATATAATAGGGTGTATAGTGTTGTTTTTTTATCCAGTGGCAGTTATTTTTTTTCTTATGTTGCAGTTTACAAAGAGCACCACTCAGATGCCGTTTTTTGTTTGTCACAAGAACTAAAGATTGATATTTCACACATTACAACATTATACCCAGCTCCTAAAGCCTACTGAATTATTCAAATCCAAATAAACTACGACGTAACATAAGCAGAATACGATTAAACTCAATTTTTAAAACGATAAATATATCAGTAACTGCCTAGACATTCGAGCAAACATAACACTACGGTGCCCTCTTGAGGACAACTGAAGTAAGATAATTGTGGGATACGTAAACTTATTTGAGAACGGAAATTATGCCAAACCCTGTGAGGGACAGTGAATTTTAGGAGAGAAAAAAAATCCTCCTACAGTGGGGTTTAACAAATTGCTCTCTCTCTCTCCAGTGGTTCGCGGTTGACTGCTGAGTAATATTGTGTTTGACGCCCATTTTTTGGCGTCATAAGTAATAGATATTGGAAGCAGGTTATTCGTCCTGTGGTCTAGCGATGACAATCAGTAAATCAATGAACTGATTAAAATTGTGGGTGTACTCAGGATTTAAATGTTGCGCTAAAAGTCACCAAATGGCGAGCTCAGTGTGGCGTTAAAAGGAAAATGTATTGGTTTGACGACGTAATAAATAATTGAATATGACATTATATAGAAAATAAAAAATGTTATTATTAAGATTAACCTGAATAAAAGGTCACCAAATCACCAAAATGTAAGGCTATTCCTAAATTTACGTTTACATCAAATCTGGCCTAGTCGTAACATGTCCCTCTCTCCTTTCATCAACACGGAACTCCAGATTGCATTTTCCAACTCGGGGAAAACACGGTAAAAACGTCGATTCCAAAATGATACATAGACCTAGTCCTTTCGCGTTTTACTTTAAAAATACATTGTATTCTGTATCTGAATCGTTCACCTGGACCGGGAAAAAATTTAATAGTTTTAGTTTTATAGAAACCGTGCAGTACATATCCCCTAAGTGCCCAAATAGTAGAATGAGGAGGTTGCATTATTGTTCCATATCATTTAAAATAAAGAAACTTTAAGTTAGCTGTTCTTAAGTATTATCTTATTTTTAATTTATTTATTAAGAACGGCACGTGTTTTCAGTTGACAGTAAGCAACGATATGCATATAGCGGGGTTGCTCGTCCACGCATTGTCTACAAGGATCGATGGGGCTAAACACTGGAGCAGCGAGGGCTCGTTGATGGAAAAGAAACATTAAGGTTGATTGTTTACCTAACACAAACAGTAACCTTTAACGTATTTTAAAAACCCGTTACACCCATGGCCTTTTTCTCGCAGTAAACGTTTATTGATGATCGCTTTAAAGTGATGGTGGCTCACGGGTAATAAAACTCACAGTAAAACAGAAAGCGGCACAGAAGGAATTCATTACGGCCTAACCCCTATTTTAATTTATCATTACATCTTTATTCATACGGTCCTGTAATTATTTTTTATGAAAGTTAGTAAGTTATTTTGAACGTGTCAATAGTCAAATAATCTGTTTCCTCCTGTTCATTTAGATAGTTAATTTAGGTTTATTACTAGCATAATTTTCATGCTAGTCAATAACACATAACACCGATGCTTGATTGTATATTCAATAACCATACGCGAAAAAAGAAATCCAATGAAACGTTAATTTCCACATAAACTGCGAATGATTTACAGGGAGGGATAAAAGTAGCCGAAACTGGCGAGACGAACCATGACAGGAGTGGGGCAAATTTAGAGTTTGGTTATGGCAAACCCCCATTATGTTTTCTGTAATCGGGACTATTTAGGACACATTTTCTATTCCGTGTCCAGGGACCACTGGTTATTAAACGCGTTTGAGATAAGTAAGGCACTATTTGCCAATCCTCGTGAATACTACTATATATTCTACGTAGCCTGCCTTGGACGGGATATAGGCAGGGGAAAAATCAAAGCTTTGGAAACCAGCTAATCACACCATAGGTCTGCATAGCTGTATTTAATAGCCTTCTTTTTACCAGTAAACGGTACAATAAGAAAAAAGAAAAGAAAATGCCATTAAATACAGTTACGTGACTTGTGATTAGCGAGTTGCTAAACTTTTGGTTAGGTCCCAGTCTCAGTCGTATTACATTTTGTATGGATTTCCAATCAGTATTCAATGTGGTATAATATACATTAAATATTTGCGTATTGTTGGTATAATATTCATCAAATCTATTTCGTATATCGACGAAGTACTTGATGTTATTTTATTCCATCGGAGTTTAAATAAAAATAAAATTAATTTGATTGTTAGGTTCTGTAAGTGTTCGCAGGTAATTTTTAACGGATTTTTTAAAAATCCAGTATCAAATAAATAAATTAATATGGGTCTTAATCAATTTGGACCATTTGGCTACATCTTACTGGCATTCCTACACAGTGGCACGTTTTCATTCTGATTTCAATTAGGGCTACATTAATCGAATTAATCTAAATATCCTCTCCGCTGTTAAATAATCATTATGTAATTCTATTTTAACAGTCGGCTAGTATAGAATCAAATTAAGTCCTGAAAGAAGAGGTTGTCGTTAATTACAAGCATGGAGTTACCAAGCTATTATTTTACATGCCCTCTTCAATCCATGCGTTATCTAATTCAAATATCCCTTCTTAGGACACCGACAGTTGCTTAATGATCTGCATATTAAGCAAGAAAAAAGTAAATTAAACAAGTTTCCTGGAGTCCTCAAGTTGCCCCGTGTTTGGGTGTTGGTCGGATTGGCGAATGAGAAATGAGCTCTGCGTGCCACAGGCCTGCGATGGACTGGCGTCCCGTCCTGTGAGTACACTGCCTCCTGCCCTGTGTCTGCCGGGTTAGGCTTGGTCGCCCTGCGAGCATGAATTCGATTTGCGGTTAGTGTTTAAACTACATTTGGAGACCATGATATTCCGAAAGATTTTTGCCGCGTATTATATTTTACCGTGACATTGTTTGGCTAACGCAACAAAAACTACAACAACAATAGGGAAAAGGTGATTAAATATACACTTTTACATTAAATTTAGAGGTAAACTGGTTTTAGTGGCACCCGTTGTGTTTGGACAACTTTTGACGGTTAGTATTCTTCGATAATTTCCCTAAATCTTAAGATTTAATGTGTGTCGATGTGTTTTAATTATTTCACTTATTATGCCGAATTCCATTATTATACATTTCTGACTAAACTACTTATGATAATGATCTATCAACTTCACATTTTCTTTTAAAGCGTGAATATTATATTCGGTATCGTATTTATGGTGTATACTCTTAATTCGCGATTGACATCATTATTCCACAGGACGTCACACACAATCTAGAAAAATCCTTCAGTCAAGTCTAATTTTGGACCTACCCTGGAGATTAGAGATTTGTATGTAGCAACACTCGTAACAGGTGTAGTGGTACCCGATGTGTTCTGGTGCCATTATGGCCTACATCCGGTTCTTTCGAACTATAGACGTAATTAAAATAGTTTTCTTCCCTGGTGTTTGCTAACTAATGTTTCAGGGACTGATGTCCTTTGATTATTAACATCCAAGGAACGCAATTTAATTAACAAGAGAGTTGTTATTTGTCAAAGCATGGCAATTAAAACTTTTTTGGGATACATAAACTACTAAAAATACGTCCATTCATTTTAATTATCTAAGCAATAGCCCACGACAATTAACATACGGATCTATGCTTTCCATCCATAACAAAAAAAAATTGAAGTAAATTAGCTAACTTGTTGATTATTAAATTACTATTCATTTTAGTAATAATTATTACATAAATATATATCTCGGCACACCTGAGTTCTAATCTCGCCCAGGACGGAACGTTACTTTGGTGCCCTTGGTGCCAGGCCATCAGGAGTGAAGAGATGGAAGACAATCGCGAGGGCGCGCTATGTAACTACCGGAGGAAGGGCAGGATAGTAAACCTGAAGCCTCGCTAAGAGGCCTGGGCCTTTTACTGATGCGGTAACTGGTTCAATAGACAACGTTTCGAATCTCGCCGTGGCAGGAAAAGTTGGTAAGTTAAAATACGTTTGCAGTAATCGAACAAAAATTGTATTAAATATTGACTATATTTATTGCGCGTTTAGTAACACGTTGGGCGCATTCTGTAACACTTTGGACGTTTTTAGTCTGCGCAAGAATCAATTCTTATTTCAAACATCAAATATTAAAAATGACAATGCCCTTTATTGCCCTTTATTTTGAGTATGTAATTATTTGGCTCAACCAGTGCACGTATGATGCCAGATACATGAAAACATGTTAACTTTGATGTCGGAAAATTTGTTGGGCGATGAATTCGCTGTTGGGCTTAGCATGTATCCATTTATTGACGTTAACGCAGACAGGAGACACTCAGAATTTTCATTTATTTTAAAATAAAAATGTATAACCTTAGTGATGTTGATAACATTTGTGACCTCGTTTAAAACTAAAATATATTGCGTTTCAAAGTATTGTCCCTATTGTTGTTGTAATTCGTCATCATAAAATCTTTATTTTTACCGGGTAGAGCATTCTCATTTAAGAGGGCGACCTGGCCAAGGGGACAAATATAGATACAGATATAAAATGAAATATATTATAGATCAAATAAAACGTAATAAAACATCAATATGAGCATGGAACAGGAAAAAGTGCTTTCGTTTGCGAGATGAAAGCTCTGTTACAGTAACTAATGTCACCAGATGAGATGTGCGATCTATTTAGAGGAAAGTTAGGACCAAAATTACCTGGTATGCTTATATAATACAATGGTAAATATCCATTAATTGAATTTAATTAGGTTATTATAGGATAATTATTGGGTTCGAACACACCAACGTTATACTGTTCCATCACACTATTTGTACAGCACTATTTCATACAAATTAAGTGAATAAAATGTGTTCGTGTTGCGACATGGTTGTATTAATTTTAGTAAATGTTATCTTACGAAAAAATATCGAAACAGAATCCAGACAGTTATTTTTTTTGGTGGAACCTTGTTTTTTTAACGCTTATGAAGTATATATTATACGCATTAATCCTAATCCCACAGAATTCACAAATAGCTATATTACGTTGTACAGTAATATGTAATAAATATTCGCGTTTGTTTAAATACAAACATGGAAAAAATAGCTTATTGTTACAGTTTACTACATGATGTAAGAAATAGATGATACATCACTATCTAGTACATAGTGATTAAATTAAACATAAATGCAGCTGCTCTTAATTTCCAATTGCAAATGTACTGTACTGTCAAATGAATGTTTAGTTTATTTAACCTGATCTTTAAACTAATGTAAATATCGCTCATTTTATAATGTATCTAAATATTTGAAGTAGGTAGGAAAATAATACCTGTATTAATCCGACTCAATAGGTAGTGAAACGTTTTGGAAATTTGTTTGGTTCAGTAGAGTGTTGTTAAACTGTTGATTTAAAATTTGTTTGTCAATCGGACAGTCTAAGGATTAACTCGAAGGAATAACAGTATAGTGTAATGTTAAATATAGTTTTATGGTGTGACAAACTACTTTAACACACTGAACTGCCTTTGTGTTTGTTTGTAGCTTTGGGATCGTTTTAGTCTATATCATTAAAAAATATTTTCTGATTGATAACTGATATTAAAGAAAGTGGGAAGCAATGCGAACTCCGCTTTAATTCACTGGTCAAACGGAAACGCAATGATTAGGTAGCTTTAACTGATTAAACCTAACCGTCACCGTAGGCCAACGTGTTGTTTAGCAACGAAATACGAGGAAGTGCCGAAAACACCTGTTACCTACCATGAAAATCAAATTTTCAGTAAGGTAAAACAGAGACTGCTGTACTGAAAAAACACATCCTTTCAATATTTACCTTAAACACTATGCCAGTCGCAATGACCTACCCTGTTGCACCAATACCTAAAAAATGAAAGCTTCGTTTTTGAAGGTGTTGACTGAAGGCAAGCTCTATTTTGTCAGAATTTACAATGTCTTTCAAACGACCCGTGTCTCCTAAATTAGGAAACCGTTATTACTTCTTGGAAGTGTGAATACTAGTTTAAAATCTAGAAATAAGAATAATGACTGTAAATTATATAATTTATGAAATTCACAAATCGAAGAAATTAAAATGACACCCAAGTCTGCCTAGGGTTTCCACCATAATTTGCGTGACACAGTGCTTAATATTGCACTATGACGCAGTGTGTGGAAACGGTGTGACTGTATATCGATTATTACTAAATTACATTCCCAAACATGCATAGCTATATATCAGCAAGAATAACGGAAACACAAATATGAAGTATAAATTCTTTAGAATTTAGTTATTTAAACACGAACAATAAAAATTCGCTTTACTATATACTATGGAATTTAAGAAAGTGCATTTGTCCTCGTTACTTCTACGCAACATAAATTTAATCTTTCGGCTCGATATTATTTATACCTTGTTGGGAGTTTATCCACAAATAAACTGCCATGACGGTCGAATAGTTTACTCCTTTTGTGTCATAACATGAATTGTTTCAAATCCCCAGGCGGAGCCCTGTGTGTACGTTCCGGTGTCAATGTGACTTATGCTGAATCAATAGTGAATGGAAACAAGCTGAGGAAGTTCCCAGTGGATTTAACTGGTCTGGAACACGAGCTCTTCCGCTATGGACACGCGGGGCTCACACGTTGAAAATAATTCTTGGAATCACGTCAAAAATGAGGGAAAGGCGTACGCAGGGGGCTCAGGCGAAACCAACATATTAAAGAAAACATGTGACTGAAAGGGACATATTCGACATTGACAAAAGAACAAATAAACACAGAGCAACGTAACAGCTATTTCCAGTCTGGGTGGGAAAAGGGACACGATGGAATCGGTATGCTTCCAATGCATTCGAATGTATGCAATAATTTACAAATACACAAAACAAAAAGGAGAACACTTCAAGTTCTTTCCAAACAATGTTTGTTTTTTTGTTTTTTTATTTTATTAGCATAGCGTTTAGATATCAATCCCGTGTGTGTTCAAAAGAAAACACTCTTCTATATATATATTTTAGTGTTAAGGTTCAATTCACAAACACAAAAACGCGTTCAAAAAGTGTTTCAGTTGGTGTGTAGGGTATTGCATTACTCGCGCTTAAAATGGTCTGTGGACCTTCCTATTCCAATTAATGTATTATATCAGAGAGTAGGCTCTATATATCTACCAATTCATCTACCTATTTTATCGATTTTTCTTTTAATTAAAAGTGCAATTTTACATGTCTATTTATAAATTTACGTTAAATACTTAAATTTGTTAACAAATGCTCCTGAACGTCAAGTTCCACCTGTGGATAAATAAAACAACAGTTGTATATTTTTGAAAAATCAAATTTAGAAGAATCTATTGGCAAACTGTTTTCCAAAATGATTAACTGGTTCACTAGCACGGAATACATTAGACAAGAAAGAGGCAAGTTAACAGTAGCAGGCATTATTATCACTAACGGTGAAATAATAACACTTCAACGTAAATACAATGTTGTAGGATTTCGAGATTAAATTACGGCAAAATGAATACATCAAAAACAAAATGGTCATCTAATAATTACCTGAAAATAGAACCCCACTAGACTGAATACTACGATACAATATATTAATAATAGTACTAATGATGATCAGTATATTCATATGAAAATCAAGATTGTTAAAACCGCTCTCATTAGGATCACTAGAATTAAATACGCTTCCGATATTTACATTCTTATAATTTATGATTGAATCCTGTATTTAATAATCCAATTCTAACGTTCTCAAAATCCGAAAGATCGGCAATGACAGGGAAACATACGCTCTAAAATTTATTAAACAGTAACGATAGGCTACGTTAGTTTTATCATTTAAGCATGTGATTTTGAGTCCTGGCTATATGGGTTTCTGCAAACCATATTCCTTAACAGTAAATCTTTGAAACAATACGTTTGCATGTCAGAATAAGCTTACCATCCGTTCGTAGTTAAATTGCAATTGCCTATAGGGGATACTAAAGTTGCCCGTTCCTTCATATCCGAACGAGAAAGTCCACACGTCATGTCAAATTTTCCAACCAATACCAAAACGCCTGCAGTGGGGCTCGATTTCTTATTGGTTAAGTACATGGAAGGAATTTTTTTTTTTTTTTTTTTTTTTGAGGGGCGGTTCGGCTTAAAGTTGTATTTGATTGGAATGTAAGTAAGAACTCTACCTTCAGAAAACAGAACGCAAATATTCTCTTCATGCTTACAACCTTCACTGCTGCCACAGTGGAAGAGTGTATACCCCCCCTCTTCCATTGGAGCTCGGAGGCGAGAAGAGTTGGATTCGATACAGGATAAACCTCGAAACACGGAGTTCACTATAACTATTTGTGGACTTAAAACAATGGGTAAGAAAATTTAAGCGGATTTTCTGCGATTTAAATAGATCTCATTTTATCGTCACCATTCAACATTCAGACGAATCTGAACTAAAAGGATCCACAATACAAGAGCCTAAAGAATTGATAGATTTGAATAATAAAAAGGAACTAGACAACATTTTTCGATTTTTTTCGAAACTGTAGAGTGTAAGCAATTTACGGTAAAATGTATACGATAATCATAATCGTCGCTATGGCTTTGTCGTTTCGTTAAACACATCAGGTTACAGCAGTGCCAGTCGCGGTTGTATTCTCTATGCTAATGTTGCTCTTGGCTCATATTAAGAATAATTTATAGCCCAATCTTACCTACAATTTAATATTTTAAAGTTTATGCGAAGCTTTCTTTTGGTTCCACAGGTTACCATAATTTCTTCATGCATATACCCCGTGCATGAAGAAACCCCCTGAAGTGATGTAACAACATCCTCATCAACATCAGCAACTACAGTAACAATAATTGTTTGTCTCTCTTACTTTAGAGCCTGCCTTTGGGGAGGTGAACCAACTAGGGGGTGTTTTTGTCAATGGCAGACCATTACCAAACGCCATCCGGATCAGGATCGTAGAGCTCGCCCAGCTAGGCATCAGGCCTTGTGACATCAGCAGACAACTCCGGGTTTCCCACGGTTGTGTTAGCAAGATTTTGGCCCGGTACAACGAGACTGGCTCCATACTTCCAGGGGCCATAGGAGGCAGCAAACCGCGAGTCACTACCCCTACTGTGGTCAAACACATACGGACATACAAGCAGAGAGATCCAGGCATTTTTGCATGGGAAATTCGGGACAGGCTACTGGCAGACGGTGTGTGCGATAAATTTAATCTCCCGTCTGTCAGCTCAATCAGTCGGATTCTTCGCAACAAGATTGGAAATCTGTCGCAGCACAACCACAGCGAGCCCAACAAAGAGGGACCGACCCATCAGATGCAAACTTCTCTACCCTACAATCACATCTACTCGTATCCAACGTCCATAGCTCCGACTGGGGCCAAAGTGCCGAACCCACCCGGTCTGCCCACCCTTCCCGGGCACATGGCTATGCACAGGATATGGCCGTCTTCTCACTCCGTTACCGACATTCTGGGCATTCGTTCGATTACAGACCAACAAAGTAAGTCATTCTATTTTTTTAATCGAGGCTGAAAGAAACTCGAATAACACCACCCTTAACACAAAACATGTGTTTAGGGAAGTACGAAATCGAATCAGCACTGGTAGCCTGTCAATTTAGATAGATGCCTGTTGTAAGTATTATATGTAGTACTGAGCCATCTAAGTATTGCCCGTTGTTTACTTCCAGGATTTGTATGGATTTTAGTGATCTTGAATTAAACGGTGTTTTGAAGGAATATAAAGATCGTCTATAAAGTTTCATTAAGCATGTGGTTCGAGAACTGCAGTTAAGACGAAGAAGCGGATGTAGAATGTGCCTTCGTATTTCTTCCACTAGTTGGATGGGCATCGCTGTACAATGGCGTGGGTGATTTCTGGGGGTCACGGAGACGTAAAACTGGCTTGACAGTCTATAGATATATATTCTTTCTAGAAAATGTCAGTCGCCTTGAATGCCTTGCTATTATAGTTAATTTTAACATGTAAAACAGTTTTGTTATAGTTTCTTGGGATAGAATGGCGACGGTATCAGATATGTGCCACACTCAAGCAACAAATCTTTTTTCCACAAATCTTTAGAGCTCACTCCATGTTCAGATTAACGAAGTAAACGGATTTACGGAACGCAGGGGTTCGTGCCCGACGAGCACTATTGAAACAGAATGCGTTCTCTAACGGTCTCTATAAACAGTGTATGAATTTCCAAATGATTAACAGATGTTAGTGATACGTTTTAAGAACTGAAAGCACAATGTAAACTCAGTAACGTGAGGCGTTCCGGCCGCACAGTCAACCTCTATAGACAGAAGTTTAACTTATTCCATAACTTTGTCTCATTGTTAAGTGGAATTTTATCATATATTCTATGACTCGTGATCTAATATTCAGGTAGGCCTATATTTTCATAAAAAACATTGCAGAGAGTTGAGAGAGATTAGTCGAGCAAATTTAGCCAACAACACGGTGTTCTTTTAAAACGCAGGGCCTACCTATAGGGAGAGGATATGAGTGATGAACACTCATTTACAAACGGCTAAAGCCTAAAATAAATGTAATAGCAATCCATATTTGTCAACGTTTTGATTCAGAAGATGTTGTTAAACTGTGTGTGTGTGTGGCGGCATTAGGTATGAAACAACTCTAAAGTCTGTCCACTATTATATTTATTTTATATTCAGCATGCTTCGTTAAGGGATGTTTGTGAATCTGATACACTGGAAAAAATGGTTCGACTTCGGTGGGCTCAGATTCTTCAAGATAAAGTGTATAAGTTCATACTCGTCAGTTGGCCACACGAGGAAAGGTTTTTAACTAAATCTAATTTGTTCATGCCGGAAGAAGGTTGGTATACGTTTCTCTCATCGGGATAAATAAAGAGCCTTTTATTTCAGACCACCTTGGCTTTCTGCAGTAAAGGTATTTTACAGACCTCGCGCAAAAGCATGTTTTGACTTTTGCTAATACACGCAGTAGGAGTCGTATTAATCTTTCAATCTTTTGAACCTTAACTAAACAGTTAAGTTCTTAATGTTTGATGTCTGGAAATGACCTTTAGTTGAAACACGGTTTTATGTATTTGAGTAATAATTTGAGTTTGTGAAGAGATTTAAATAATTAAACTCACATATTCAATTGTTAAAAGGATAGGTGCATTTCCCTCATATAGGCCTTATAGGAAAATTGTGACTGGATCGAAATTATAGTATGTTCTACCTGTATAATTGCGTGTTTTTTATCGGAAATTTCTGAAAGTGTGTCTCTCATTTGCCCCTAGTTAGTCTCAGTCTGACTGTGTCTTGTGTAGAACTACAATCAACTACAATACAATTATTTTTCAACTACCTAGATCGCCCATTTCCAATGATGCCGACAAGCCGCGTATAAAACCAGAACGATGCGAAATACAAGCGGGGAAAAAGATAACACACAGATTTTAATAAATAAAATAATAATAATAAAAAAAATATATATATATATATATATAAAGTTATATTAATGTTTCTGGAAATACACACACATTGATAGGTTATCTACAGTCACATTCCCAGAACGTGGTTTTGAAGCGTTATTGGTGGAATATACATGGGAATGACGTGAAGGAACATGCCGATTTTAAAATTCATGGCTTTCATTGCGCATAGTAAATGTCAATACTGCTGCGTACCTAATAATATAATCCGAAGGACTGAGTTACGAAAACGACAATAAATTTGCACACTGCAAAATGCTGGGGGTAAAGTTAACCTTAAAAAAAGACACACACACACATATATATATATATATAAAATAAGAGCAACAATACTACTTTCGCAATAGTCTACTTTTTGTTGTTTATTGAGATATTTTCAGGGCGATTTAAATAATAATTAATAATAATGTTATTATTTTTAATAATTATTTACTTCTTGGCACAACACATATACATATACATATACATACATATATATATATATATAGATATAGATATATAATCGATTAAAAAAATTAATTGACGCGGATCTCCGCACAACTGTTCAGCCCAGAAACACAGGCGACCTCTGACAAGAAGGATACGTAATTATAATTATTCCTGAATAAACTATATAAATATATATAAACTGAAATTAAGTTATGTCCTATTTGCCTTGTTACTTTTGAAAATATACCATGAGATTCAAGTTTACAAGAAGATTTGATTCTGTGGCTTCACAGATTTGTTCTGGTTTAATATTGAGACAGGTAATTAGGGATTCGATTATGGTGTGATTGACTGACCTTGTTTTTTCAGCACCTTACAGTAGAACAGCAACTTAAAGATTTATCTAAGGGCATTCTCAACGAACCATTTTTACTGAGCGTTTTGGAAAGTCTATGCATCGGCCTGATGTAGTAAAGACAAATCTAACGATTCTTAAGTACAATGGTGAAATGGCCGAAGGGACTGTTCCCTTCGTGCTAATGGTGTTTTATGTGTATTTATTTTAATTTTATTTATCGGCTACGATAAATGAGATAAATGAGATCGTCCATGAGATGGACTTTCCATGAGTGGGTAAACCAAGCAACTCTTCAGATGAACATTGTTAAGATATGCTGTTACTGAGAAAACTAAACCGGTTTATTCCCGTAGGCCTACTGTATCATCTGGGCGTCATTGTTGGGCTTTGTTTTCAGTTTTGCAGCCGTATACCTGTTATTTTGAAACGTGGGTTAATATCCAACCCAAGCCAGCGCTTCGTTGTGCAAGGCATGGCATGGCAGGGGGTGGGGGTGAAGGGGTGGAAATTTACAGCCAGAATTGAACATGTGACTTGATAGTATTTTTCGCTGACTTTTTCTTGGAATGTTGGTGTTCAGACGCACTTTTTTTGGGTGGCAGTCAGTTGAAACTGCTTGATAGCCGTTTCGCCCAAATAAATCATAAGTGTGAAGTTGGATTATTTTTCTAGAAGAAGGAAATGATCAAGTTTAACTAATTTATATTTACGTTTTCCTGAACATTTCTGTAAGAGTTAGTTAACCATTATAAACCGACAATATGATGTGGACGGTAAGCTATACCATATAACAGCATTATACCTTATAGGTTAAGATATCACGGGGGAAAAAACTATATACTTCATAATGAACGACCACTGTTTTTAATTCTTAATCTGAAAATTGCCCTTACCTGTGAATACACTTTTAAAAATAAAACTGCCCTAAATCTTAAACACAGTTCTGTGTTGTCCTTACGCAGCGTAACTATGTTTTGCGTAATGCACATAACATTAATTTCCAATTTTACAGTGCAATTGATGTTTGGGTTTTGCCACCAGATGTCCAGATATAAATTCAGAAATATCTATCAGCTTCATCTGGATGTTTTAAGTGCGAACATGCTTTCATAACTTGACGCAAATGGCTCCTATGAAATAGCTGAACTGTCGAAATGAATAGAAGGTTCCCATACCCAGTAGCTCACTATTTCAGTATGTAAATGCGACTAGATAAATTTACAAAAATGGTTAGATGGTATCAAATAGAAACACAAGGCCATTTATTAAATACATTTTAACGTCAACATTGCTTAATGTACAATATTTCTGTAAATTGTAATATCTAGTTTAGAGCATTGTAATGCATCGTGTAAACGTAAATACGTATGCATTAATTATATTAAAGATCTAGTATTATTTTAAAATAGAAACATTAAAACCCTGCCTACGTGGATTTTTTAACTTTGTAAATATAGCTTAATCATTGGTATAAATTACTGCTTCACTGTAATTAAATGCGTCCCATACTGAACTTAACTGCTAGCAAATCTATACATACACGTAAGAACAATATTCACACCATATTCTTTTTTGCCTTTTCAATGACATCTTCAAATCTATTTGCTTCTCTGTACACCGATGAAGGTTTCAAGTTCGTGTGTCCCCAAGGACTGCCTAGATTTACGGTGATTACCATAACGAATTTGCAATAACACTGTGTCGTTTATGGGTTTTTTCGTAGTGTTGCACTTATGTATCTTGGAGAATCCAGTTTAATAATAACTGTATTATTGTGCCTTTTTGGTTGGTGTGGGTGGAAATCGTATTGTTGTGGTCTTTTCAAATTTTTAATCTTTTAAAAAATATATATATTTTTTTGTGTGTGTGTGTGCTTAAGGTTAGCCGAGCACGTTACTTTATATAATATTTAAATTTAAAAAATTCCCCTAAATTGCAAGCGGAGGAAATAGATCACAGAAAATGTGTTAACGCTTTTTACAGTTGTTGGAGACTGGATATCGCAAATAAAGATGTAGGCCCATTAGTTATCGTAGCACATTTAGCTTCAGATAGACTTGTGGTTATTTTGACTCCGGTGACGCCGGTAGCACAATATGCTCTCTAATGGACAGCGAATCAATTGGCTCGTGTATATGAAGCGCAAACTGTTGGTAGTGCTGTGTGTAGTTATGGTAATACAAATAAAGCCATTTGAATTATAAATATCTAGGGCTCCTTAACTGTGTATGAAAGACAAGTGTTTATGCCTTTGATTAAAGTCAGACACCGCGTCTGCTTAAAAATCAAACTAAATTGACAGTTGAAGTGAACTAAAACAGTGTTTTAGCTGAAAGAGACATATGACTAATCAATACGAAAAATGCCCACAGTCAAGACCCATAATACGTAGATGTTTGGAACAATTACATTTGGACATGCCAATATATATTCTATTATATAGCCCACTGAAAACCCCATTGTTTTGTTTAAGTAGGCCTAACATTTTGGTTTGGCATAACATCTGGCCATAATGTAGGCTAGTAATTCTTTATCCGCGGGTACATTGTCCAGATTAGACGTATAGGTCAACACGCTTTAAGCATGGATGGGACAGAAACGTATATGGTTGGTACTCAACCGCATTTAATACATATGAAATCCCCTAAATTGTATCTGCCAATTTTAGATGCTTTTAAAAAGCGAAGTGGTCGAATGTTTGTTTTAGAACATTAAGCGCTAAAAAGTAGCACCTGTTTGCAGATTCCCGACTAGTTTTTTACAATTATAGTAAATGCGGGCCGTTAGTCTCATATGTTGAGCTTTGTAAACATAACAAAAACTGCATACACCTTATTTTATTTGTTTATATTATTTCGACAAGAAGTAACCGACGCTAGCTGGTTGATGAACAATTAGATTTAATAAAATATAAAATAGTCACCGACTATGTGTGCAGGATATGCAATCGATCTGTGCAAGTACGGAACAGATTCTAATTACAGTTAATTAGTTCATTACATATAGCTTTATTTTTATTTTAAAATTATTTTAAGATACTTATATTTATACATTTTTCTAAAGGCAATTTCATTTTTATCAGAGTGCTTGAACGTGGTTACTGTAAACGTTTTCGTAGGGACTGAAAGTAAAAAAAATGGGAGACAACGGGCTAAAGTTTCGTTGATAACCTCCTCATTGATGTCCTCCGACCACGTGCCCTTTATTCGTTTATGTGGTTATTCAGCGCAGGAATTGTTGTTGGGGGTTTTTTTTTTTTTAATAGAATGTTCTTGGATTTTTTTAACCTATTCAGTTATTTGTTTATTTATTGCTGGTCTTGAAAAAAACAATAGGAATGAAAAATGACAATAAGTTGATCAACACAGATAATAAAAGTTTTTAAATTTTATTATTTTTAAAATAATTTTTTAAGAATAATAACTTACTGTCCATCTTGACATAGGTTGCCACACATTCCAAGGCCTGGCTGCACAAAAAAAAAAAGTTTTTTCCCAATAGTCTCCCAGACATTAATTCAGAATTCGACGCTCCTCAATAGTTGCATAGATTATAATTTAAAAAAAGTGAGATCTAGTTATTTGTTTTCCAAAAGGTTTAAAGAAAGGCACCCAAAACAAAAAGCAAACAAATAAACATGTACAAAACAACACATTAGGAATGCATGTCACGGCATGAAATTTTGTATTAATTATTGATGTGAACCCATATTAAATTCATGTAGAAATTTTCAGTCATTAAAACTGCAGGTTTCTTCCTTATTATTATGATTATGATTGGGTTATTTGGAAAGAAAACACAGAAATGCACCAGAACACAAATTAAATCTGCAGACTATGCATTTATTCTGACCCATAGCCTACAGTACCCCCCCACACCGTTCAAGACCTAGAGCTAATAAATCATTTAGACAGGCTCCCTAGGTGCCTCGGATGGACTAAATAAAGAGTTTAAGCAGTTTTCTCGCTTTTCAGGATATCAAGCATAATTATATGTTGATAAATAAAAACTTTGCAGAAAACTGGACTTAAAAGGGAGGTAATTTCGTGAAAGTTCACTTGTCACAATATTTATCTAAGGATATTGTTAATGTGGCACAATATTAAAAACTCGTTATTGTCATTATATATTTTTATGCATTATTACTTTAATTTACGTGCATTCGTTGACATAGTACACAATGTATTTGCAGTTTCAAATTCTAAGAAACCTATATATAAATAATATATACACAATTATAAACAGTGACGGACTGTGACAAAAAATCAGCCCAAATTCGGGCTATTGGCAATTATTTATTGCAATTATTATTAATTGCTCACCGACCCTTGGAATGGACCGGACCACCAGGCCTAGTTGTATATTTGTATATTTAATGACCATACTAACACTAAAACACATTTGTCTCATCTAGTCTTTCTTGTTTGACAGGGTAATATGTATATTTTTTATATGTATAATAGTGTATCAAATTAGAAGTATCAAACTTAAGTGATACATATTCATATGTATATATGATCACTTTTATCCAGTTAAATGTACTTGTGCAGAGAGCATTTACATATATGGACATAATGTGGGCAATATATCTCTTATATTATGCAAATGTGGATTTCAGGTGAAAATGCATTTTTTTGGTTTTGTTATTGCCAGTCCAAAATAAGGTTTGATTATTGTCTAGAAAAAAGGTCATCCACCAATAATCGAACCAGCAGTTGTCCCACTTTTCCATTCACATTCACTTTGAAACATAATTTAACCTTGATTAGTAATTATTTCCAATGTTGGTTAGGCCTCATCATTTTGTGTAAAGGAACGGTGAGTATTCATTTATTTTATTTTTTAGAACAACTCACAGCTTTGGATAGAATTGATATACTGGATTAGAATCAGGCTGAAAAATCAGTTAGCCACGTAATGTCCATGACAGCCAATAATGTATTCAAGTCTGCTAGGTTAAGAATAGAATTGCCTAGTATTTGTTAAAATATCTTCTGGGTGGTTAATAGATTTGACTTTCATATTCCTAGCAAAAACATAATGAAACAACTACAATGTAAATATCTTCATTTGCAATGTTTAACACTCACTGTAACCTAATTAAACAACCTAGGAAGAAATCATTCTTTTTTTTTTGTCATGATGTTTTAATAACACGTCAACCATGGACGGGAAAGTCTCGAATTGCAAAAACATTTTCTTTTCATTAGGATGAATAATTACAGATAAGTTTCTACTCTGCTTTAAATTCCAAGCTCCATTACTCCCATGAGTAATGAGTTTGGACAGGTCCAAGCCTACAAACGCAACACTGTGTTTAACTGCACACTGCATTCTGCAATGAAAAGTCTAACATGACGTCTTGAACGCATCTCGTAAGAACAAGTGATGTTCTTAAAACTTTTAAAACACTCCATATTGTCAGGTCACCATTTTATTTTTTAAATGTTTGGGCAGTATAGTTGATTCTTCCTGTTCAAGATTTTCTTTATCCCAAAAAATAACATCAAGAAAAAGTGACACTGCCCTTCCCTCCTCCCTCCATATGCTTTTGTCATGCAAAACGATTTTTCTTATGCCACTATGTTTTGAACTCTATATCTGAACCTCTTTCTGTATGCAGATGCCGAATGGATTACCCAGAGTGAGCAGCCTTCCTCCTTATCATCATCCCACCCAAGTGTCACCCTACATGGGGTACAGCTCCAGTATGTCGGGCTATGTGACCGGCCCCATATGGCAGGTGGACAGTGGCAGTGTCCTCTCTCCCCACAGCTGTGACATCAAATTTACAGCTGGGATTCAAGTGCATACCAATGAGAACAGCCACCCAGACCCTGCCTCAGCACCGTACCGTCTGGTCTGCACTTCGGGGGGAGTAAAGGGGAAAAAAAAGTGGATTCTGGTCGGAAAAAGCTGTTTGGAATAGTTCCACCACGTCTGTCTTGTTTGTAAGGAGACGAAAATTGGGCTTGTTCTTCTCTACTTCAACCACTCATCACACAGTAATGTGTTCCATGTAATCACTAAACTGCCTGTCTTCACTCTGACACCCTTGGCAATAGCGCACAGCGCAACAAATTGGAAACGCCTCTTCAGTTGAGATACTACAGCAGTAAAACTCAAGCCATTGCATTGTGGGAGATTAATGTAATCATTCTCCCACCAGTCCGTAGATAGGGAAAACCTTTTGTAATTTTTTAAAATGATTTTTGGTTTGTGTAAATCAGACAAAATGAATGAAGGATACACTTAAAAAAATGACAGTTTCCACAAGTTTCAGGGTGTAACAAAAACATTTTTTGTTTGGTGATTTTAAAAGGTAATCCTGTTGATTATAATTTTGTTTATTTTTATTAAATGTATTCCAGAGATTTAAAAAAAAAAAAGTTATTCTCTCTTATTTATTATTATCTGTAGGGTATGTTGAATGAAGTGCAATTTCAGCCTAGCTTGCCAGCATTTCTATATTATTAGGTGCTTCAACTTCACTGCAAACTTGATTGTTCTGCTAGTTTTGTGTAACACATCTGAATGTATTTTATTAATGAAAAGCTTGACAGACGGCCGCACTTGATGCGTCCCCAGTAAGAGTGGACGTTTCAGTGGCAAGTGTTTTGACCACACAATGACCATAATTCAGAGAGCTTACAAACCTATCTGTCCTCTCACTTAAATATTTATGTTTTAATTTTTAATTTTAATTTTTTACTTTCAGAATCATTTTTACTTACTGAGGGCAGCACAGTTTAATGTTGTGGTTAAGAAATGGAACAATATGGTTGTAACAACAGGGCTGCATTTTTTTGCAGGATTTACAGTTAGCAATATCCAATTATTCAGTATGCAAATGATTCACATTAAAACAATTAAACATAAAGCTAAAACAGGTGGGACCTTTCAATCGGAATCATTTTTGCCCCATCTAACAGTTAAGGAGTGAGGTAGGAAATAAAATAAATGTTATACTAATGGCCCTCAAGGACAGGACTTTCCATCCCCTGGACTGCAAGGTTAAGATGAAAAATGGTTTCCAGTCTTGCTCCTTGGACCCCTGAAGCACCTATCCTTGTTTTTGTTTTTGTTCAGCTTTTAATTAATATGGTTAATGTTGATAAAGGCATTAATTGAAAACCTGTTAACTGATGAGTTTCTGGCATCCATTCATTGGATAAATCTTGGTTGTCTTTGATAAATCCTTTATTTAAAAGTTGGGGTGTTTGCTGTAATAAAATATTAAATAACAAATTGTGTCAATTCATCTTAAAACTGGCAGCATATTAGAAAATCACTTTTATATTTAATTTTATTGAGGAACAGATTTATAACAGCTGTGAAGATAAAGGTTTACATCCCTTAAGAACAGCAGCCACGTTTTTTTCCGATTCCGAGTCCCACAGTTTCAACTTTTATGCAACTTTTTTTTATTATTAAAAATTTAGCATGCTCGTTTTTGCCTGTGACTGTTCTCAGTTCACAGCAGGAACGGAAGTAGGTGTCTTATTTGGCATGAAAATCACACACGTTATATCCAGTCATAAATCACAGAAATCACAAAATATATACACGCTGCCTTGTTGCATTGGAATTTGCAGGACCATTTACAGATTAAACACAAGCTTACTCTTAATATATACAATAAAAAATTGATTCACATTTATAAATTGTACGCAGACTTTCAGACATCGTGTGAAGACTTTGATTCATGCTCAGTATTTTGGATGTTGATTAAAGTGAAGTGAGTGACGGGTTAAGCCAGCATTGTCTGACGTGAAACAAGCGTGCGTTCATAAATCAGCGGGTAATGAGAAGAAGCGGGTATATAGTTAATCAGTAACGATCTCTTCTTAATACTTTCAAATGTGTTAACAATTACTGGTTTTAAAACACCTCCCAGTCGCTGGTTTTAAACTATGGATTCAACACTAATTTTTACAGTTAAATGCTTTTCACATGCTTTATGGCCTCAGTGAGTTTCAGTTGCCTGGTTCCTTAAATAGACACCCTTACACAATGACTTCCTGTTTACCATATATGGTGTTTTTAAAATAAGCCACACTTCAGTAATAAGCAGTAACACCTGATTTTTCACAGGATGATCTTACAATGTTAATATATATTTGATCTAAGCAGAACAACGCACACTCTTTGAAAGAAATGTAGGCTAGTAGGTTAAGAGGCTTCTGGCAGTTAGTGGAAAGACTAGCGTAATTTTTTAAAGCTTTTACATGAACAGAATTAATGTAGCCAATATCTTATTTTACTTACTCTGGGGGGCATTAGGCTGTGGCGTTTGTCTCAAGTCCATCTCATTATCTAATTAAATTAGCAATATTTACCCAAAAAAATGTAGATATCCTTATACCAGTTAGATTAGGACTTGAGACCTAGTATGGCGTCACAAAAAACGGATTATAGAATGTTTGGTCTAAGTCGAAAGGCATTTCCTTTCTGCAGTAGCAGTGTTTGGGGAATCAATCATCTACTGTGGAAACACTGAGCGAAATCTACCAGTGTCCCAGACTGACTTGTGTGCATTCAAAAAGCATGAAAACCAGAATTTAGCAGTTATTGAATCTGAAGTAACTTTACACCCGAGTACCAACAATGGCTTTCCAAACGCAAAGTGAGACTGAATCGCATCTCCATGCCAGAACCATGAGCTTGTTCATTTTAGCCACTGTATTGGATGATATTTGTAGTTTCTATATCTGTGTTAAGCGTGGAGACAAATTTAATTGCATATAGTCTCACAATGAATGACTTGATCTGTTGAGTCTTGTAATTCCAATCAAACGGCACTTAATATTAAAACGGAAAATTAAGGTACTCTTTTCCCCTGCTAACTCTGACATGAGAGCGACAATCTGTGGCCTGTCTGAAGAGGCCCATCTCCAGTGTAGTTTTATTATATACACTACATGGCATGTGGAGTTGGCTGCAACAGCTTCCACTTCTGGGAAGGTTTTCCTCTAGATGTACTGATGCACTGATTTTTGGCGATAAGGCCTGGCTCACAGTCGATGTTCCAATTCAGCCCAAAGGTGTTTGATGGGCTTGAGTTCAGGGTCTTTGTGCAGGCCACTCAAGTTCTTCCAAACTGGTCTCAACAAACCATTTCTTTAAGGACCTTGCTTTTTGCATGAGGGTTGTAAATGTTGGAAGCAAAGAATTGTATAGAATGTCATTGTATGCTATAGCATTTAGATTTCCCTTCACTGGAAATAAATGGTCTAACCCAGACCATTATTCCTCCTTCACCAAACTTTACAATAGGCACTTAGCATTCGGGCGTCCTCCTGGTATCCACCAAACCCAGATTTGTCCGTTGGATTACCAGATGGAGCGCTTCAGCACTCGGTGGTTCCGTTCTGTGAACTAGTGCTTGAGCTGTTAGCCTAACACTCCACATCTGAGCTGTTGTGGCTCCACGATGGTGTTGATAATCACTGATCGTTTTTCGGTACGGGCCACTCTACTGCCAATGTTTGTTTATAAGGATTGCTTGGCTTTCTGCTCAGTTCTTTTTGTATTTTTTTTTAAATACACCTGTCAGCAACAGACACATTCTCTTCCATGTTTTTGGAGAGACTGTGTCTAAGGTGCGCATCATTTTAATTTGGCCAATACAGACAATAAAGTGACACTGACATAAGTGTAGAAAAGCATACTACAGAGGCAACACTGAATGCAAGTATAGAAATTGTTGAACAAGTTACTTAGCTGTTTAACACCATTGCTCCTCTTCACTATTCATCATTTCTTGAATACAATGATAGAACTGCTAGGATATTTTGGATAGTGATCATCGGCAATACACATCTGTACATTCTATCAGTCATTCATAAATTTTCCAACAACCACCAATCCAATTCATGGGGCAGCAGAACTTATATTTCATTGTGCAGTAAAATATAAAAAGCAATGGAAAGGCCTGATTGAAATAAATATATTTAAACCACAGTGCTAAAAACCTGACCAATATATTATATTTTTATATCGTTTTGGTTGGTCATAAATATTAAGAGCATTTCACTGCTAAAGAGTTTTCTGCAACTTGCCGCTTCGTGTGTGTGTGTGTGTGTGTGGTTTCACTCTTAGACAAAGAACCGTGGTGTGAACAAAAATGCAGGGACACTACTAAGACATAATTAAGCAGTAACTGAGCAGGTACCAATGGGGACATACCTGCAGTAATATGTTCAAGCTGATCTCACTCTCTCTCCCCCCCACCCTTAATGAATTCCTCCATCTGACGGCCTTAATAAGGTTCAACCCACTTCCTTCCCGCCCTCCTGACTGATTAAGCCAGCCCACAAAGCCCTGCACAGCTTGTTACAGGCTGCCTAATGATGGCTACACTGGGGACCTCTAATTAGCACAGACTTGTGTTCACACAGGGGGACGTTCCCTGTTCACCCAGCATTCGCTTCAACACAACACTAAAATCAATCCTTTGGTGTCAAATGGGTGACTGTCTACTTGTTTTATTTATGCAATTCTTTTTGGACTATGGCTGGGACCAAATCAAAACTTTGGCAATCTGCAAATCACAATTGACATAACTGCAATTAGTAGTGTTTCCCTTCATTAACAGAGGAAAGAAGATACTTGCACAAATGCTATTAATATTTATTGATAATTTTATCAAGTTTTTTTTTTTCTTCCACTGAGTGTGGCTTGTATTCTCATGCTACATTTAGCTAGTGTACATTTTCAGATATGAGAAATATGAGTGTGAAAGAGGGGGTTAGAATATTCTCAGATACAAATATTTAGTAACAGTGACCAGTTGCAGTCAGTCAACGTAGTTACATAAATCATTAAAATTGCAATTGAAGTAATAAAAATGACAAAAATAACAGACCTTGTTGGACACTTAACTAATGTTTATAATGCAATACAACGCAACACATTTATGAAAAGGTAATGTATTTAAAACTGGAAAAAGCATTGATTTCTAATATAAATGATACAAAGTCAATTAATACAGCAATTGCCAGTATAGGTCCTACAAACTTATTTGCATATAGTAAATGCACTTTCCCAGGTTTTTCCAGCCCAGTTCATTGTTGATCTGTGGCACATTTTAGGCTCAGTAATATAGATTTATCCCTCTGTCTTAAAATTTAAGGGCTGCAGGGTTTTTATTTTTTCTCCCCACTTTTTAAAAATGTAACTACTGCCAAACCATGAGTTAAGGAGGTTTTACCTTGTCTTTGACTGGCTAGCCAAATATTAAGGAAGTACCAAATGTATACTGTCGCATTTTAGGTTTTTTTAAATAAAATAACATAAATAGAATAGCATTTGCCAAAATGAAAACCATATTGTGGTTAAACCGACCGGCTTTATCCTGGTGTGCACTTGCCTATGTGGTGTGTTCTGTCTCTAATGTATTTGGTTGGAGAATGAATAGGTATTCAGGTCAGGTTTTTAGAGAAATTGGCACATTTAGAAGTTTATTGAAGGACAGCGTCAAATCATTCTCCTTCCGGTCATCGGTCTGTTCTATGTGGCTAATATCATTTGGGAGACAGGATCACAGCAATAAATACTCATAATATTAATATATCGCACATTTCGACCAACTTTCTATTGAGTCGTATAACAGTTATGAATAGCACAATATCAAATTCTATTAAATGTATATTATTTTTTTTTTATCTAGGTTTATTTTTTTAAATTTAGTTTAGACCCTCAAACACTGACACGAGTTAAGAGAATAGAACAGCACAGTCTGGCACTGGGCCTGTGGAACAGGAAGTGTTACCAGTGGATTTCCTGATGCCAGACACATTCTTAATTTAAACATTCTGTCTGACGAAGGGGAGGGAGGGGAAACAATTAAAGAAATCAACGCTGTAGGATTGAAATAAATTGAGTGAACCACATTAAGAGAAAGTTGTTGGGGCAAGAGGAAGTCGGTCCACTGTCGAGTTAATCCGCAGACAATGCTACCCTCCAGGCGTGAACCGCCCAGGCCCAATATCAAATAAATTCAATATGTCACCAAATATTCAATTACATGTCGGATGCTTATAAACAGCATTATCAGATTGCCTAGTGGTGCCTCTTTGGGCTGTGTAGTATTCAATCCAGATGCAGGATATAGTCCACAGTGCAAACTGTTTCGGATCTTTTTGACCGCAAAAGGTTAAAGAGTTGCGTGTTGAGCAGACGGCACACGCGCTGAACAGGGCTTTCGTCTCTGGGAGCATAGAGACCTGGTCCTATCTGACATCTCGTATGTGAGAAATTTGAATGCTCGATAACATGTTGAATTTATTTATTTTTGGGAACGGGGAGGTTTGGCTGCGTTACTACTATTGTGTCTGGGCATGAAGGAGTGCAGAATTTTGTGGTCTGTCGATTTTTGCCTTTGATTCTCTTCCTGCGACTGCTCTAAATCTAGAGCGGCTCCACTCTTTATGGCTCCCGATATAGCCGGTCCCTTGTCTTGACGTTGTCTGCTGCACACAACTTCTCCCAAGGCTGGATGATGCCTTAACTTGGGGTTGTGCACCATATCATTATAATTGTGGCACTCTGAAATCGGCCTGGTTTCCAGAATAAAGTCTTAAAAGAATTGGAAGCAAAGAACCTGGGACAGTCCGGTGTAAACCTGCAACATTATCAATATTAGTTTTTATAGAAAAATGGATGATTTAATCTCCATAAGATGTTAATAGGCTGCCAAGGGAGCCAAAAACAAGGTAACCATGAATCATTGTTTTAACCAAATATTTGAACAGATTGAGGAACACCCACGGCATATAAATATCACATATCCGTGTATTGTGAGCAAACCCAGATTGACAGGCAGTCTTGCAGAGAAATTCAGTTGCAGAAAGGTTTCCAATATTCCATCCTATTGTGTAGAAGAATAAACTTAATTCAACCACAAAGCACAATAATATAAAGAATAATTACATCTGTGTCCTATGGAGCTGCTGGAATATTCTTCTACGTTGCAATAAATGACTAGACTTCTGAAGTAAAGCAGGGAGGTATCCTGGCATGGCCATCCCTAAGAGAAGTTTCAGGGAAAGGGAAGAGGAGGAGCTTACTGAGAATTTGAGGGCAAAGCTGGCGTAAAAACCTTCTGTTTGGTGGTGGCTGAACTCGGGTGCAGAGTTTCCTGGCTGTGGCATGGTCCTCTGGTAGGTCTCCCGGAGCACTCGGTTGGGACTAATGCAGTTTTCACAACTTCTTCAGGCAGAATTTTAAAACGGGTCTCATGCAGGCGGCATATGGGGATGATTTGGGTAATTGGGCTGTGCTCAGTACAGGGGTATTACTGTATCAAAACAGCCCAGATCAAGAGCACTCTGCCAACTAATTGGCCAGAATATTTTACAAATGACAGCAGCCTCCATGGCTTAGTCGTGGACCAGACCTCTAGACACCTTGGAAAAGTAAATCGATAGCAATTCCCAACTTTTTTTACTGGGAGCTTGTAGGCTCTCTGTGCCTCTGACCTCAACCAATGACTGCCTTCCTGATCCTGAACCCCACTACAGCGTGCCTCTTCCCCGACTAACACCCCTGAGTTTTGTCAGTTTCAAAAATATGCTGAAACTAATCTTTAAAAAAAATATTCCCCCAAAAGAGGTACTTCATGATCAATTAGTCTGTTTTGTCAGACGTAATAAAAATCCTGTGGTGAAGTGAAAATATCACTTCAGACTCTAAACCATTATTATTTATATTGCATTATTCAAATTATCATGCAAAGTAACTGGAATTGTCATTTCAACGATTATTTTTTTTTTCTTCCCATGTTTCTTCTTGGGGACTCTAGCAGTCAAATCTCATGTGGGATTTTGTTGCCCTGTAGACGATATGTTTGTTTGGAAGAGAACACCGATCGTCCCTGTAATCCTCTTCTTTTAAAAGTCTGCTTCAGATTAGTCAGCTGAGGTTGGTTTTGATGCCCTGGATTATGTGCATGGGCTGGTATGTGTTTGTTTCATTAAGCAAGACTGACTTTTATTAGTAGCAAAGCCCCGTCGGATTTGGAAGGAAATTCATAGTGAATATTTTGGAAAAATGTATGAAGTGTGACTTGCTCCCACAGAGCAACCCCTTCCTCCACACTGATAAATCCTGTTCAAGTTCAGAAGGCTGGGCAGCTAAATGATGTAGAAAGGACACCATGAATCACTTAAAAATGCCAAGACTAACATGACCTTCAGCCGGATGTTTTTGTTTGCCATGTTATAATAAAAGGTAGCGGATTTATCTTTTACATCCAGATTCTGAGGGGCAGGAACACCAGACTAAATCTAAAGCTTAAGTGGAATATCGTCTGAATTTAGAGCAGACCTCCTACATTCATTCTACATCTTTTAACCATGTGATATGGCATGAGGGAAGCTGCATGGACAGCTAGTGGAAATGTTGATTGAATATTAATGTCTTGTGAAGCAATAGATTTTTAGGTTATTAGTCGAAGTTGCCATGTGTGAGGTGGCAGAACCAGGTTGAACTACATAGTCAATGATGCAAGTTGCGGCATAATGTGTTTTGTGCGGGGCAAATTGCAGCCATGCCGGGGTCCCCAGTGGGTAAGTGGTCTTAATTGACTCTGGGATCTCTGAGTCATAGCCTGTTATCATTAGGGTTTAAGTTTATTCTTCTGCAACTACTACTTTCGAAAGGTTTTACAAAAATGGCTAAAACTTCTAAGTGTATTGATAAATTTTCTGTAAATTTGCAAGGTTAGACGACCGTGTTCCGATCTAAAATTAAGAATTTTAAATATGGACTACAACTTTGACTGTTCAGCATGACATTTAGTGGGATTAAAGATTGACGGGACCCACAGGATGCCCTCATGGACTGAACCACCAAACCCCCCCCCCCCCCAAATGCAGCTTGAAGCCGTATTTGTCATAGAAACCGGAGGAGCAGTTTTAGAGTTAAAGCGCCAAGATAACCTCTGCTACTTGTAGAGCGGCATTCCTTTGAAAAAGAAGCAAGAGGAAGCTGAGAACTGTTGGAGGTGTTGGCTCAGAACAAACATCGCCAGAGCTAGAAGAATTTATATTACTAGGAAGTGAGGAAAGTTCTGGTTGTTATGGCTCGTCTGAAATCAAATTCCAAAATGCATCTTAAAAGAACCAGTCCTGCTATTATACAAATTCTACTTGAATCCAATGCACGCCTATCATTTGAATTAAGTGGTTTTAAATTACACTGTTGCAAAGGGGGGAAAACATCTTTTTTTAATTGCTTAAATTTCAGGCATTTTCTCAGATTTTTAAGAAATTATTTAGACGTAACCCAATCTATTACTGTGTAGCAAAATGGGAATAATCTCATTTTATATTAAATTTTATCTAGAAGTTTGAGACTCAATCAACAGATATATTTTGACTCCCAATAAACAGGAGGAGCACACCTGCACCTCAATTCAATGTACCCAAAGAGAGCCTGCCACCAGCACTTGACTAACTGCCACCAAAAAAGGGGTAAAACGAGTAGTTTTAAATAAACGCATCACTCATCACGTATTCTTGCCGGGGATTAGGATTATCTGATGGCTGGCTCTCTTAGAGAGACTGCTATTCTCTGGAGAGATTAGATGTATCTATATAATTAATCTAATTATCAGAACATATGAGAAGACTGTCTGAATGGAAAAACCCAAGGTGTGAGACTTAACCAATAATGCGTACTTGTATAATAATGTATAATCTTATGTGTGAGCCGTGGGTGAAAACATTACAAAACTCGGTAACGGCTGATCATTGTTAGGGGTAAATACAAATGTTTTGGTAACATATATGCAGTGGTTGACCGGGAAAGGTAGACCTTTTTTCTTTCAAAACATTTACCTGGAACCTGTACAAGGTAAAAGTTTGCGCTCATCAAAAAGGAAATCCTATAAGGTCAAATGTAGTTTAAAAATGTAATACTAGATTTTAATCCTCATAAAAGTGGCCCAGTTAGGTTTGTATATCATTACCATTAACTAACTTTTTCTCTTCTGCATAAAAAGTTATAATTGATGATAATTCTAGAGATATAGCTCCATACTTTGGTTGTGGACACTTGTAAAATACACTTGAAATGTGTTACACTAAGACTTTAGGTAAACTGGAACCATATGAAAAGGCTATTTTATTTTAATTATTTGAATTGAAATGTAATGTAAACGCAAGCCTTAACCCAGCCTAACAGAACAAATACATGCTGTATTTAATGGCTGCACCATACATTTATCTTTGCCTCTATCTTCAGGTGACAAATCATCAGTGAATTTAATTTATATTTTACTACTTCCTTTCCCTTAAAGTTGGTCAAAACTGAAATGTGTAATTTCTTATTTCAATTGCTAATGGGTTACAAGAGCTGTAAGGTTTCTAAGGCCTGCAAATCATTTTTAGATAAGTTTATTTTCCCTGGCCAACAACTTATGCATATGATCAAACATTACTCAAGTTTTCCAGAGTGGAGCCAGAAAAACGCACTTCCTCTAAGCTTACATTATTACTAATGGTAATATGGGGATGGGATAACATGATATTTTAATAAACCGCTTTATTAGGTTCCAGATATTACCTTACTATATTCAGTGATACTTTTAGTTATACACTGCAGAATTGGCCCATTTTGGTTATACTTTCTGGTAATGGCTTTAAACACCATTAAACTGTTTAATGAAACAAACCTTTTATAATACAATGTCTCCCCTGCTGTTAAACTTCTTTTTTCCATTTTATTTTTTGCTAGTATACAATACACTGAAAATCATCTGAGTACTTTTTCTCGCTGTATCAACTGTACACCGGTGTGTGATTTTAATCTGTTTGTAGCACGCCGACGTGCTTGGTTTGGAAATAATCGGTAAAACACACTTCCGGGTTCTCCGGTTTCTTGTCGGCTTTATTTCAATAATCAGAAAATGAACAATCGCTCTTCAGGGATCCCCCTCACGGGTTCACCCCAAACACAACAAACGGTAAATGCTGTTTGCAATTAGCATGATCCTCAGCTGGTGCTGATGGCGGTGCCCGGACCTCTCCTGTGCGTGTACTTGAGACGGACGCATGGCACACTGTTGATAGGAAATTATAGCTGTGAAAACTTTTGCATGGCTTCGTTTACCGTTTTTGGCTCGGGACAAGCTCGCATCACCTAGAACGCAATGAAGGAAGCCTTCTGAAACCCTTTTCGGTTAACATGTGGATGGATGAACAGGCGCATGCCCAAACTTCAAGCAGCGAAATGTACAATCGGAAGAATCCTACCCACAGCAAAGAAATGGCACGCGCATTCCAGATTATTCTTTAACATTTAAATAACCATTAGATATGTCACCACCTATGGGTGCTAAAGGGGGTACACACGCCATCCGCGACTACGCCCTTTTATTTTATTTTGTACGAGAGAAGAGCTCCGGGCTCAATAGACACAGCTTTATTTGGTTTACACTAGCCAAGCGAAACTGATACCGGGCACGAAGTCTGTTCAGTTCACACACACGCACAAGAGATTTAAATTAATTCCATACAGTTTTATAAAAGTAGCAGTGATCATAACTTAATACTCAACTGCCTAAAATGCCTTTAATAAATTTGGGCTACCTAAAATCCTAAAAAAGCTAGTAAAATATCCAGTAGTTTACTACTAAATCCTGTGCATAACCAAGCAATGTCAGTCTTTGTGCAAAGATACCGCATGGAAAGTCTAAATGCCTGTCTTCTAATTTTGCAATTAAAATACGATTAGTCTATCGGTTAAATTTTACATTTAATCTATACTTTATCGCCTTATAATAAATGGGTTTATCAATAATTTTATTAAAGTTCAGTAGGACAGCGGGTGAAATAAGTATTGAACATGTCACCATTTTTCTCAGTAAATATATTTCCAAAGGTGCTATTGACATGAAATTTTCACCAGATGTTGGTAACAATCCAAGTAATCCATACATACAAATGAGCTCAGCAAATTAAGTTGTGACATGACACAGGGAAAAAGTATTTAACACACTTACTGATATTTATTTAATACTTTTTACAAAAGCCTTTGTTGGTAATGACGGCTTCAAGACGCCTCCTGTATGGAGAAACTAGTCGCATGCATTGCTCTGGTGTGATTTTGGCCCATTCTTCCACACAAAGTCTTCAAATCTTGAAGGTTCCGTGGGCATCTTCTATGAATCTTCAGTTCTTTCCATAGATTTTCAATGGGATTTAAGTTGAGTGATTGGCTGGGCCATTCTAGCAACTTTATTTTCTTTCTTTGAAACCAATTGAAAGTTTCCTTGGCTGTCTGTTTGGGATCATTGTCTTGCTGAAATGTCCACCCTCGTTTCATCTTCATCCTGGTAGATGGCAGCAGATTTTTGTCAAGAATGTCTCGATAAATTTGCCCGTTTATCCTTCCTTCAATTATGTGAAGTTTGCCAGTACTATTTGCTGAAAAGCAGCCCCACACCATGATGTTTCCACCACCAAACTTCACCATTGGTATGGTACTGCGGCCAGACAGCCACCAGGATTCATTGAATGCACCTTAGACCAGATCACTTTTATATCCACTATAAAGCTGTCGGCTCTCTATAAACTGGAGTCCCAGGCAGTCCACTTAGGTCTGCTCAATCTCAGTGAAAACTAGCACAGTTGAAAGAGGCAGGACCATTGAGGGAGAAATGTAGCCATTGGACAGTCCGTTAACCTCGTTTAGCAATTTAAAAAAAAAAATGTTCCGTATACTGCACTTTGTGTATGTTAGTATGTATACATCATACACTAATAAAAATGAGGTGGAAAAGGAGTTAAAATTTTATTTAAAATGTTATGAAACATTTGAGTTAATAAATTTTAGTCTCTATACAGTCTGCAGCAGGGCCTTTGCAGTGCTGTACTAGTCTAAAGAAATTCTGAGGACCAATGGTCAAGAGGCACTCATTCTGTTTAATTATTCAAGAGGAAAAACTTAAACATTTAAATTTTTTCAGTTCATGCCATTTCATTCTTAAACATATTTGTTTTTAAATTCCGCCTGGGAAACCAAAATCTGCCTAGAAGAATACAAACCCTCAATCTTTAGTCCATTAAATATGCCTTTATTTTATTAGTTTATCATTTAAATTTACATTAGATTATATTGATCGTCATTCTTCCTTGTTTTCCTCTTATCTGCCATGATTAAGTGGTATGTTTACTGCGCAGACATATTAAGCTGAGCATTGACCATGTTCGCGCACACTGGGCGAAAAGACACTGAACAAACTGATGGGGCTCACCCTCTTTATATGGCAGCCTTTCATGCAGGTCCAGTTAGACCAGAAGTGCCCCTACCCCCTTTGTCCCGTCTCCGTTCTGATGCTGGAGATTTCTGCCATCTTTATGATCTCGCACGTTAAAATTAATCGTTGGGCTGTAAAAGATCATTTTGTTTTAATGCTGCCTTCTGGATTTCCTCATGCACTCCACGAGCCGTTGAGAAGCCAGTTTTTCCTCCTCCTTGAGCTGCTGTGAGGATTCCCACAACAAAGGTTCTGCCCAAATAACAAAGGCATCTTAGGGTAGGGTTTGTAACTCATGAGGTAGTTAATCACCACTCTTTTTGGGGTATATTAATACTACTAGATGACCACTTATGTGCCTATTTCTTGTCATAATACAGGAAGGTTTGATATACACGCTAAAACCACAGCTCATGGTTATTCATTACCGACAAATAAAGCAAAGTACATTTATTTTAAGTGGGGGGGAACGTCAGTGAAAAAATTCAGGAAACGTGAAACATCAATTGATTTGAGATCAATATTTTACATCAGCTACAGCTGAAATAAATATGTATATCAGTATTGTAGATCAACTGCTAAAACCACAATTATTTGGGACAACGTGAGAGTAACGCACTACTTCCCAGTAGCCTTGCAACATCGAATATTTAACAGGCAAATTAAAGCGGCTCTTTAAAAAAAATTGCCTGTTCTTAAAACCAGGTCCATCAAACCTAACCCTTTGATCAACCCAATAAACTCCTCCTTTCGCCCATTTTTACACCATCATTATTGGGACTCCTTGTAACGGCGAACCCTGAGCCCATTACTGCCAGGGGTCTGTTAGAGGACACACGGCCTCGTGGTCCATGACCTCCAAATAACTGAGATTCTATCTTTTAAAGGGTAGGGAGTGGCTGCCCCCTGCTCATTTAGCCATTGATGGGTCCCCAAAGAACTTCAGTCTTTTACAATGGGGACATCGGGATAATTTGCCCCCAAGTGGTTGACTACTCGTGCTACTCCTGTCCTCTACCTCAACCTCCACATATAGTACCAATGGGCCAGTAAAGCACCAGCTCAAAGCACATCATTGCGTTTACCACAAACCGCCTTGAGGTACATCTTGTGTGACGTCAGCAGAGCCAAGGGGTTGCTGTGCCAGGAGAGTAGTGGCTCAAGAAGGGCTTCCTCCATTCTGAATTCACCACTTAACCAAGCTCCACTAATGGGAAGATCATTTAGAGAGCTTTCAATCGATCAATCAGCTGATCTCTTTACTATTCGTGACGTTTTCAACGCCCACTGTTCTTTACCAATCCTCTTGATCAACGTTATTACTCCTTTGGTTGAATGAGTAATTTAAGAGGCACTCAGCTGTCCTATTCGCCAATAATGAAAAGGAGCCATTATCAGCTTAGGCAAAAAAAAAAATATTTTTTTCCCCTCCTCAGAAGAGACCTCACAGCCTCACCCATGTGCCCTTAATGTTCAAAATCGGTTTCAGCACTGTCCAGCTCAAATCCTTCTGGTAGGAAGGACAAAACATGACGCACGCTATCAAGCTAATTTCATAGCGTTCAATCTTTGTTTGACGATGAGGAAATGCCACACATTTGACTGACATTGAGTGGACTTTCCACCACAATAAGCCAATCCAGTTCTTCCTTTTATCTCCTCCTGGGTGCGACGTTGGACCCAGCATTTACAGCAGGGTAGGAAAGGGACAGGAGGAAATGAGCTGACCCCAAGGTCAGCTGTGGAGTCAGGGGCTTGAACAAGACTATGGCCCCGATGGCCTACTCACTCTCGACTAATGGAGGGGTGAGGACGGGTCGGGCTAGTGCAGAAAAGGGGAGGAAAAGCGAAGGAAACAACTTCAATCCTTGACCCTGGAGTCATGTGTCTTTAATTAAGGCAGATTTAAATTTGTTTACAAGCCCCACTGGTTTTAAATCTTCGAGAGCTACACCCTCTCCACCCCAGTGGCTCTTTTCATTTTAATGTGTGTCAGTCATACTTTTGGTTCCATCGCTGTCTAGCAGGGACTAAATGCTATTTGGGATTTCATGAAATTGAATTTCTTCCAATAAGGCAGTGTGCCACTCTTGGATGGGGCGTGGGTATTTTATGTCTGTCAAGCTTTTGACTTGACGGGGCACTGCCGACCTTGATCTGATAGTCAACGCTATACAGGATGATTATCCGCCTTCCTCTCACCCTCTGTCCTGTCTCTTACACACTTCACCCCATTGTTTCTCCAGCCCGAGAGTCCAAGAAATGCGTCATGCAACAGCAAGCCCCTGATTTAATCCCATATTTTTGCTATAGTTAAAATATCAAAACTGAAAAATTTACATCTTGTTTTCAGTCTATTATATTATCTAAGCCATCATGATTAAATGCTTGACCTAAACTTTCACCCTGTGCACCGCTTCATAGGAAGTTCAATTACCACAGACCTTTATATGTTTTTATTGAGGGCTTGAATGGCCCTACTTAATTGTGAGGTGACGTTCATGTTTTTGGAGTGTCTTGGTACAATTTTCTCACTGGGCCGAGTAGAGATGCGGTCTCTGCCAGGTGGCTGGGTCATTGGACCATAAAGCAGCCAGAGAGCTACTTCCAGAACTGAACACTTCCCTGTGCGACTGCACCAGTTATTCATATTAAATATTTACACGCAACTGTAGAACTGTTACTAGGGTGTTCTCCTCAGCTAGTCTGCAACAAAACCCTGCAGTAAAAGAGTTGTGGCTAATTGGTAGTCGTGGGTTAAGTAAATGTTTAAATTATCTCCTTGTGTAGGGGATGGCTGGAAATACCCCCAGTTTTAAAATGGCAAGCTGATTTGTTAATCTTGAAAGGTGAAAAACGATGAGCAGATTCCAACATCTATAAAAGATGATAGCAAGGGTATTGACAATGGAGAAATATGCAAGCCAAGCATTCTACTCCAAAGCAATAGAAATCCAATTATTTCTGGGGATGCACAAATCGATAAGTTCCAAAAGTACCATAAAGAAAATTGTACTTCCACATCCTATAATGATATGACTTTGGCTAGACGCTTCTCCCTACTGCTCCAATCAGAACTATATTGGACAAGGAAAAGGGAATGGACTGAAAACGGGAAAGAAACCCAGGCTGATAGAGTACCAAAATCTGCCATACATTCATGACATGCCCTTAATGACTCTTTGCACTCCTAATATGAAGAGCAATGAGCTAATCAACTATCAAGTATGCCCTCCAAAACCCATGAATCTACTTTTCATACTGTTCTATATTCTTCCTTTTAATTTTCTATCTAGAGAAAATCAAAATGATAATCTCTTTGGCAGCAGTCTAGTTCAATTGCCAGCTTCTGCTCTAAAACATTTTAATGAATCAAATATTTAGAATGGTTGTCTTAGACATGAATGTCACTTATGAACCCATGTGACAAAGGTTCCTAAACAAAGTGGATATCAATGTTTTATGTCAGGAAGATAACGTCTCCTCTCCAAGTGCCTATATAAACATGTGTTATCTTTTTTTTTTTTTTTGAGGTTTAATATTTGTACATTTATTTATTATTGTTGCATGGTACCTAAATAACCAGCAAATGCTTTGTTTGAATATTTAGGAAGTTTCTACTATATTGTTTGAATGAGGAGATCATGGTAAACATGTCATTGGATGTTTGCAGATTATTTAATTTTTTTTTCCCCCAGGTCCAGTCCAGAGGTTTGGAAATTTTAGTTTTTTACTACAAAACTGAATTTTAAGGGTAGAGTGACGGAAACCACTTTCTCTGTATAGTCGACCTTAAATGGTGCATGCAGAGGAAGAAGGTCAGGTAATGGCCAGAGGTTGCAAGCCAATAAATTTGACCCTTTGAAGGGAAGGAGATAAAAACGGAAGGGTTGAGGGACTCGGGACATCTGAGATGAAGGGGCTGGCGACAAGGAGGTGATAAAGTTTTTGTGCTAGTGGAACTACAGGCTGTGAGACCCGGTCTGGGTCAGTTCAGGTCAGGTTTCACTGGCACTGCAGGTCCACAGAGCCCAAAGGCAGGCCAAATGATGAAGCCATGGGGGGGGGGCAGGAAGAAATTGTGCCGTTATCTCAGGCCTGTCTGCTCCCCTACAGGACATGGTCTGTCCAGTCTGACTGTTACAAACCACTCTTATTTACCAGCCCTGGTAAAGCGTTCACTTTTGACCCCAAACCCGTGAGACCTCTGACCGTATCTCTCTGCACGTGAAGACACTGAGATGCAGAGAAAAGGACTTTGCATTTCAGAGGTGGAAACAGAAGTGATGAGACAATCTAAACCCTATAGTCTTCAACATGCAAATGATATGCTCCATGATAAGAAATGCAACATTAATCTGCAACTCCATATAGATTCTGAAGCTCCATGTTAGCTCTCCACCTTGAGTCTACTCTTCCCTTAAACACACATCTGGCATTACTCTACTGAAAGCGTATGCAGAAAATCAACTGGGAATTCCGCCAGCTCAGCGCCAACCATATATTTTCTTTTGGGGAAAGGTCTCTGATCACTTTGAGACACAAACAAGATGATGGACATGCGTCTGTTCCTTGTATAGTTGTGTGGTTTTGCTCTAGGAACCGTTTGTCATCAGGAAATGCAATGTATTTCCCCCACACTTTCAACAATGCAATTAACAAGGGAGGAGACGCGTGCCAACCTAGCAATACTAATGATACATACAACAACAACAACGACAACAATACAACCACAATGGGCATGGCCGAATCGTTACGCTCATTAGGGTCTTGGACGTACATGAACTGACATCACCTCAATGGCCCCCCCACAGTATCAACAGCTTCCACCCTAAAACTTTAGCGTCAGAGTTACGGCCGTCTGTGAGTGCCGCCTCTCTCCTGCACACAATTGCACCACTGGGGAAAGTGAGTTACAAAGGTGAAAAATGTCACAGGAGGCACACATTGCTTTAGACACCGAGAACAAATGACTTTTCATCAAGATCTTTACAGCTTCTTTAAAATGGGCCATTTCAGCTCCCTTGGATGTCTTTCTGCCAGGCATCTGTTGTGATACATTGCAGTTTTAGGGTTGCAGCCTACTTCCAGTCCTTGATGAACGTGAGGGCCTATAATGCCTTTTGCAAAGTCAGTCCTGTGCGTTTAAAAAAAACAAATGAGCCAGTATAAAAATGCAATTGTACATGCAGAAACTGTATTTGAATTGTACAATAAACAATTTATATGAAGATTGAATTATTGCGCTTTGTATTACACAAAAGCCTTTGCCACCCTTCAGAGTCCAATGGCATACCACAGTTAATACACGGTAGAATATACACCTGATTGTTTCTGAAAGAAGGAAAATGTCAACAGAATGGGAAGAGCATTGACTCGAGTGGAGTTGGTGTCTAGTCAACTGAAATCCAGATGTTATAATAAAGAATGAATTTGTACTGAAGTCATCCATAATACTCAGTCATTGCAATTCATTTTTAACTTGAACACCAATTAATGAAAGCCAAGATAAAATCATATTGCTAGCAATATTCCATGTTGCGCAACCAAAAAAAATCAGAACATTCCAAACTACTGCCTGTCCGTTTTTTTTTCCTTTTTGCATTTATTTTAACAGGTATCGGAAGAAACCTTATGAAGACTTGAAGCCTGGTTGTTTGTTATCCATTTGCAACACGTCACAGGGTTTGCCTAGCTGTGGTACCATTCCTTTCTGGTTTCAGTGGAGCAGCCTTGCAGAACTTTGAACAGAACCTGCACAGATACAGGCTCCTTTCTTTCAGGTTGATCTAAATGTAACAAGCTGAAATAACAGAAGACGGAGCAAAGAAAACAGAACGGCTTCACGCTACGATCATACAGGCTCCTTCACTGCAGTCTTGAGCCAGTGGGGGGAACGTTGAAATCTTTTTAAAGCTAATCTGAAACATACTGTTACTTCCCTTCGCTGTGTTTTGATGACTCGTAACTGCTAAGAAATTTAATCTGGCAAACTGAGTGTGGTGGCGGAAGTTTTCTGAGCTTCGTGCAGAAATTTAATGGTAGAGACGGAAGTAGTGGTGACTGAAACAGAGGGCCAGGACTGGACAGACTTCCCCAACTACTGCACTCGGTGTCAAAACACCGCGATAAAGATGGAGCCGTTTAACCGTGATCGCCACAGTGTCAGTAGAAACAGAATACAAGAAAACTCACACAGCTGGCCTACAGGCCACTTTAATAGGGGGATCAGCTATCAGGACACAATATTGCCTTTCTTCCCCACTGTTTAAGGGTTGTTTCATAGATTCTTCCAGGAGTGTGCCAGGGTTCAGGGAGCAGTCGGGGGTAAGGAAGGGTGGAGAAGGGCACGGGGGCACAAATCATGCTAACAGCAGAGCGTCATCCATCAAAATCCTTGTCAGAGCTCCTTTTAAGCATAGCATTGCTGCACTTTCATGCTTGCTAAATTCAAATGCATGCCATGTCTGCCCCAGTTTTTCTCTAATCACATACATATTTGATAGAACAGCGCCTGTCACTGAAACCATGTCATAAATCTCAGTAATATTTGCTTGACCACAATGAACTGACAGGAAAAATCTTAAATGTGTAAATGCATTGAGGCTCGCTTTCATGGTCTTAGTGAGAAACGTAGAGAAAACCAGCATATGAAGGGAACATTATCATTGTATGCAAGCTGTGACGTAAAGAATATATCTACTGCTATAAAATATTTTTTTAACTTTTGGAAAAGAAATGGAAAGCTTGTGTTTTGAGGGTACAGTGGTAATATACTTTTTTTTTATTTATATATATTAGAATATGGACATAGATGAGAGAACGGAATGACAGACAGCAGGAGAGGAAAACCTGATGGGAATCACTGACAATGCAGAAATTAGTTTTAAGTATTTTGGCAGTGAGTCCGGGGGGGGGGGTGAGGGTGAGCGAGCGCGCACGTGTGTGTGTGTGTGTGTGTGTGTGGAGAGGCGGGGGGCTGTAATGTAACACAATCCTAACATAAACCGTAATCTCCTCTTTACTCCAGTTAATGACCACAGAGCAGCGGCTGCTGACCTGATCAGAGTCAGATGGGAGCGGGGAAGGCCCTGAAGAAAAAGCCCCGCCTGGCACCCTTTGTTACCTCCAATTGAGCTGAGACCAGCCCATGAACCATGTAACTAGACGGTTTCCAGGTTAATTAAAAGCTGCACCTCCGGGCCCACTGTCTGCCTGGACGTCTGCATTGAGGGCCACGTTTCTGCTCCCGTGTAAGAGCTAACAAACTAATGGAGTGTGGGTGAACGGGTAACTAATAGTTTTCACGACAAGGAGGTGATGAAGAGCAAATGCACGCTTTTCATTTAACATGCGCCAAGTTTACAGTTATGCTCCATTGGATGACAGTATTTAACAGTTAATGTGGATTTTTTTTTTGTGACCGGGGATGGGATATGTTCCTTTTTTAATGGTTTAAAGTGTTAGACTGGTAAGTTCTTATCAGCAACAGAGGCTAAAAGGCCAAACGGAAGCACCAAATATATAGAATTTACCATAAAGCAGCTGTAACTTTTCTTCCAAATCCTCTTTGCTTTCCAAATCTCCGTTTCCTTGTTTTCAGCCTTTTCTGATTTGATGGCAGCATAAGGGTGGGGGTGGAAATCACTATTTCTGGCTGCTTCAAAATTTAGGCAGTGAACATAAAAGTGTGGGCCAGGTACTAATAAGAGCCATTCCCCCAAAACGGAGGTGAGCTTTTGTCTGGCTCCTTCAGAGCCCAGCTCCAAACCTTCCCCACTAATAGATTTCAGATCTCGCTCAGTATCCCAATTAGTGTGTGTGTGTGTGTGTTTGTAAATGTGAGAGACGAAGAGAGGAAGTGAAGCAAGAAAATTATGTTTTTAATTATCGATTTTAAGATGTATGGTGGACATAGATGTCAAGGTAGATCATAAAAATTATTTTTCAAGATTTATAAATACGCAAATTATTTGACGTCTTTTAAAAACCACTTAATTTATGAGTTTTCTTGTTTCAAATTTTTGCATAGAAAATTAAACTGCATCCAACAGTACTGAGACTGGAACATTATTTCTTGCAAATGAACTGACGAACAAACCTATTACGACCATACCATCTAGGAATTTACAAAACGGTCAGGCCATGGATGTAATATCAATATCCAGAGCACCAGGTCATCCTCCACAATAACATTAGGGCAGGTAACACAAAGGTAACTCCCACCCTTTCGTCTCAGAGCTGCCCTTCCTTGTGGTTGTATTGCTTTCAAAGAGCCACCAGTCCACTCAAAGGGCACACAAATAAGTTTATTAACCAAGAAACTGCAGCTGTAAATGACAGACAAGCTACAGAATTTATTGAAAAATCGTGGGATTTATGGAGGGGGTTGCTCTCGTGTCGAGCCAAAGGTCCCGGCACGGCCGGCCCGAGACCGTAAAGCTTTAGTAGCAGGCCATGATCTGTTTACTGCGGCCATGGGCCGGGTTTAAAGGCCTTAATCATTTTCTTACCTGAACCACCCTGGCTCCCTAACAAGAAAAGTGGCACTGAGAGAGTGAGGGGAAACTCCCACAAATATATCCTGTATCTGCTGTCTTAAAATAACAAGGGTGGGATACAATTATATAACAGGGTTAAAATCCGAGATATGTTTTCCCCCTCCCCCCCTCTGTATAAAGTACAGCGTGAATTTCCTTTTTCCATGCTGGTGTTCTTTGCATCTAACGGAACACACCAGAACTGTTTTGGCTTGTTCAGGTGAAAAAAAAGCCTTGAAACACACTTCAACGGCAGTAGCTGTTGCTATAAAAACATAACCCAATGTGTGATTCAATTGTGTGACCTCGTTCTGTCTGCAAAAGAATGTAAAGTCTCATGACACATGCCATACAATGATTTTTCTTTCAAATCCCGAATTTATCCAAAGATTCATGATTACTCAAATCAAATGCGCAAAACTGACTTCCTTTAACTGATGATTTGCAGTTGGTATTATGCAATCCAAATGAAATGTAACCGCCTTTTCAGTCAGATGACTGCAGTACGCTACTTAGCCTATGTTAAGCTCCATATTTACGACACACTAAATGTTTGTTCTTCTGCTCAAAACCAGCAATAACCTATCATTTTCTTTTCACCATTTTATGCTGAGGACGGTTGAATTAATATATGGAACAACTTCATGTTTTCAGTTTCACACTGGTACAAACTAAGCATATTTAAGATCAAGAACATTGCATACATACCCACAGCAAGGCTCTTCAAACTCCCAATCATCAGACTCCAAGGTAATTCGTTGGGTATTTTCTCACTGGTAAGAGTAATGAACATTAACATCCTGTCTAGTGAGGAATGGGTCTGCTGATTCCCAGACACCAGGGATATCAAATGAGCCTCCTGCTTCTACTGTTAGAAGTGCCTTGACTTGGCTTACCATTAATGTTTTACTAAGAGACCTAGTTTCCACAGTAGGCAGAATTCCCATTTGAGTCTGATCTACACTCTACTGTTGCTTACAATAATGATCATCACTACTAAAATGTGAATTTAGCCTGAACGGGAAAATCTGGTTGTGATTCTGTGATATTTTACTATTGGATTACTACGAGCGACGCATTCTGTGCTTAGCTTTAAACTGGGGCTCTAACGTACTATAACCGGAACAGGACTTCCCTAGGGTGTTGTGGTACACTGACAGCGATCAGGCATTCCAATAAATGTGGTCAGAGTGAATTGGTTCCCTCTGTCCAGGAAGATCTGGATTTGCACACATTGGTTTCCAGAGGGTTACGGGCAGTATTGAATGGACTGCATTGGACCCTCACAAGTTATACTGCTGTTTATCACCTACAGGAGGGCTATTAAATCTTCAGGGCTTAGGGCACGAAGACTTCAATAGTGCAGAGCTGTGTTCAAACACTCAGTAAACCCTCATCAGCTGAGCTAACCCCCCCCACACCTGTGGCGCATTTAGTGCTTAAGGTGGTGACCTCATGTACTCCGAAGCGCAGACGCACTTGAGGCACTCTTGACGGCTTGCATTCAGCAATTTAAGTAGCCTTGAGTTTCAAAGTGCTGAGACTTGCCATTTTCTGTGGCATCGTTATTTAAAAATACCCTTAAACAAGATTTGGCATCAATTGAGTTAACGCCCCAGCCCATTTTGTTTGTCGTTTCTCAACACTGTCCGGTGCGAGTACGTAGTCCAAGTGAATTTTCTTTCAGATCTGTGGTGTCCGTTTTTGTTTTCACATACCGACTCAGAACCAAGCCCATGTATTTCTTGCCTTGCATAGACTTGACAAAAGGGATGGGAATTTTGGGATTTTTGTCACTGGCTGGTAGGTTGAAATTCCTTTTAACCCAGATTAATTATCCTGTTCCATGTCAAATTTTAAAATGAATGAAATCGAAAAGTAGCTTGTGAAAATCATTATGCATGAAAATAAAATCTATTAACTATACAATTACAATACTTTTACTATCTATGTAAAAGCCAGCATTCCCCTCCATGGTGTCTTATGTTATTTAATTAATGAAATGCATTCTGCCCAACTCTGATACTTAGCTCCCTAAATATTCCTCGTTGAAATGTGCGCATGAAACTCAGAATATAAATGGTGCGGGTTATGACCCAACCGCTTATTTCCTGTGAAGTTAAACAAGTGTTTGAAATGCAATTGAATTGAAGGTTGAATAGTATAACATCTCACTAGTGATACTGGGATAGATTAAAAATGTTACTGTTTCTTTTTAGGGGGAATTATTGAATATGGTTTCTCAGTAAGCAAGAACATTCTTAGTCTTGCACCTAAGATCATGTGTTTATTTATCTAGATTTTAAACGTAAAATATTCTAAATGTTTAAATATGACGTTAATCATTATTGGCCAGATTACTTCATTTGGGGTTTATTTTCAAGTGTTGAAGCTGTCTAACAAGCCATGCCACTAATTTGAAGGGGGAAAAACTGGTATCCTTTTACTATTTTTGTTGCCATGTAAATGCAATACTATAATACCACTAAACAACCTGTGTTGTATGTCATTTCCTATTGAGGCGTGTTCAGATAATGTATTAGGGAATGCTAAGCACAATACTCCTGTGCAGCTGGAGTAGCTACGGGATTAGTGAACTGGACTGTCTCCAAGAGAAACGCGTACCCTTTGGAGAACCATGCTTTGGGATATTTTGTCAGGAATAACAAGACCATTTATTTTGTCCTTTTAGACCATTTCAAGTCTCAAAAACATTTGGGCCAATCTATTCATTAATCACCATCGCCTGTGGTTGGGAGTTTATCACTCTTAGTAGCATTCCCTTGCTTTTCCTGCAGAGGTGGGAACTCTAGACACAGCCATATATTTAATCAGCGAAGGCAGACCGTGTCTGAGGCCCTGTTTTGTAACCCCCACGCCAGGGACTTGATTTAAGTTGTCTTGCAGATTACTTGTAACAAGATTATTATTGCACTGGACGGTAACAAAGTTGATTGACTCTTCGACAGAGTTGAGTTGGACCATAGCCATTTCAGTATGTCATAACGTCATTCAATTCATTTTGGATGTTTACTGAACTCTTTGCCCACGTATAGCCAACGGAGAGTGTCCACCTTTGTTAGTCCATTGGTCACAGTAAATGAATGTTGCCGTATCTGTATTGTCTTTAGATTTTTCTTAGTTTTAGCACAATTAACTCACTTTCTGAGATCACTATCACTGTTGCAATCATACATATAAAACATGATTCGTTGGCAGCTGCCACATCAACACAGCCCTCCCCTTAAGTCTGACCAGGCTCTTTCTTGCCACTCTTACGTGCTTTTGGGGAGTCAGGCCTGGGAAATATTGTATTGTCCTTTATTGTAAAGTGTCTGTGTAGCACGCTGACGTGCTTGGTTCGGGAATAATCGGTACAGGCACTTCCGAGTTCTCTGGCTTCTTGCCGGCTTTATTTACGTAAACAGAAAATAAACAATAATCGCTCTTCGGGGCTTCCCCTCACGGGTTCACCCCAAACACAATAAACTAAAATAACAAACCAAAATGATAAACTAAACAAAACACCGATCTGATTAGCCTTTAAACAGAGACGAAATGTCGGCATTCACTTCGCCTGAGTCGACTCGTTGTTCCGCCTTTTTGGTTTCCACCTTCCCCGCCGTTTTCTCGCCCGGCTCCTTTACCAACTCCAGCACCTACTGAGGGATCACAGGTCGTTAACTACTTTTTGCAATTAGCCTGATCCTCAGCCGGTGCTGATGGGTGTGCCCAGACCTCTCCCATGCGTGTACTTGAGACAGACGCGTGGCACATAGCTCCCCCACCAGAACGAACCAAGAGCTCTGGAGGGGAGCATGGTCAGTGACCAAGAGAAACCGGCGACCCAGGAGAGAGAACCGCAGGGTCAGGACAGCACACTTGATGGCCAGACATTCCTGCTCGATGGTGCTGAACCGACCCTCCCTGGGGGAGAGCTTCCTGCTGATATAGATGACAGGACGCTCCACCCTGTGTTAGCACGGCTCCCACGCCATGTCCTACGCGTCCGTCTGCAAGATAAAGTCTTTGGAGAAGTCGCGGTTAACAAGCACCGGTCCCCCGCACAGAGCCGCTTTAATAGCCACGAACGCCGCCTGGCACTGCTCCGTCCACTGGACTGGGTCTGGACTCCCCTTTTTGGTGAGATCCGTCAATGGGCAGGCCAGGTCAGCAAAGTTGGGAATGAATCGTTGATAGTACCCAGCCAACCCGAGGAAAGATCTCACCTGTTTTTTCGCCTTAGGCGGGGGACAAATGGAAAAGGCCGCCGTTTTGTCAATAAGAGGCCGAATATGGCCCCCACCTAAGAGGAAGTCCAGATACCGTACCTCCCTCTGCCCAATCACACCTTTGCCTGGGTTCACCGTGAGCCAAGCCCCACGCAAAGCACCCAGGACCGCCCCAATCATTACTATAAATGACAATGTCATCGAGGTAGGCGGCAGCATACTCGGTCCATGAGCCTCTGGAAGGTGGCTGGTGCTCCGTGAAGCCCAAAAGGCAAAGTGACAAATTGGTCCAAACCAATCGGAGTGGAGAAAGCCGTCTTTTCCTTGGACATCGGAGACAGGGGAATCTGCCAATAGCCCTTGGTCAAATCCAGCGTCGTGTAAAAGCGAGCAGTGCCCAGCCGATCCAACAGCTCATCCACCCGAGGCATGGGATAAGCATCAAACTTCGAAACTGCATTGACCTTCCTGTAGTCAACACAGAATCTCACCGACCCATCCGGTTTAGGGACCAACACCACCGGACTGCACCAATCGCTGTAGGATTCTTCAATTACTCCCAGCTCCAGCATTTTCTCAGTTTCTTCCCGCAGCACTTTTTTCTTGTGCTCGGGAATACGATAAGGCCGTGTCCGAACTACGGTGCCTGGTGGGGAATGGATATGGTGCTCTACAATGTTAGTACGACCTGGCAGAGGGAAAAACACATCAGCAAACTCACAGACCAGTTGACGGACCTCCGCGAAAGCTGGTTACCAAGGGACACCGGGAGACGAGTTAAGGACCTAGCATCAGGACCCAAGTCATCATCCGGGGACTCTGGTGCCGCCAAGTGGACCACGTCAGCTGAGTGCCATAATTTTAACAGATTAATGTGGTAAATCTGTCGCGCACCACCTCATAGTCAACATCCCCCACGCGCCGTGTGACCTCAAAGGGTCCTTGCCACTGCGCCAACAATTTGGAGCTGGACGTGGGGAGTAATACCAGAACCATATCACCCGGGTCAAATGTGCATAGGTGAGTCCCCCTGTTGTACGCCGCACACTGTCTGTCTTGGGCGACGAGCAAATTTTCCCGTGCTAACCGGCCCAAAGAGTGCAGTTTTGCTCTGAAGTCCATGACATACTGCACCACGTTCTTACTGGGGCTCGGACCCTTCTCCCATGTTTCTTTAATGAGGTCCTACACGCCCCACGGGCGCCTACCATATAACAACTCAAAAGGGGAAAACCCCGTGGAGGCCTGGGGAACCTCCCGCACGGCGAACAGCAGGGGGTCAATAATTCGGTCCCAATTCCGCTTATCGTCCTGTATAAACTTTGCCAACATGATTTTCAATGTGCGATTAAACCGTTCCACCAACCCATCAGTCTGCGGGTGGTAGATACTGGTTTTAATCGGCTGTATCTTGCAAAGTTTATACAGTTCCTTTAATGTATTTGACATAAAGGCGGTGCCCTGGTCTGTGAGAATTTCTTTCTGGAAACCGACCCGGGTGAACAGGTACAACAAGGCATCCGGAAGCTTTTCCCCTCCACAACGCCGGTGCCAAGAGCGTTGCGGAGGGGAAAATCTTCCGGATATCGAGTCGCAAAATCAACAGTGACCAATACGAATCGTTGCCCCCGTGCGCTTTTGTCAAACGGACCGACGAGATCCATGCCAATTCGATCGAAGGGAATCTTGACTAATGGTAAAGGGCACAAGGGTGCTTTTGGTATGGCTGGTGGGTTAATTTTCTGACACTCCGGACACGCCCTACACCATCTCCGGACATCGTTCCGAAGGCCAAGCCAAGAAAACCGTTCCGTGACTCGACGCTCTGTTTTGTCCCACCCTAAGTGTCCGGCCATCGGGCTACAATGGGCCGCCTTGAACACCACTTTCCTAAGGCGCTTTGGAACAAGCAATTGCCAACGCACTTTAGTGTCGGGGTCCATGTCTACCCGGTACAAACGATCATTTAGACACCGGAAGTCAGGAAAGGCAGCAGCCAGCGGCGGTCTCACCCTCCTAATCCGTTTACCCCTAGTCCTACCCGCCAGAACCTCCCTCAAAAGTGCATGGAAACCCTCCCAATCATGACCGAGAACCAGCGGGTAGGGGCAGCAGGGACTAACTCCGGCCACCAGGCTATGCTTTTGGCCCCTCAAAAACAAATGACACCTGCGCCATTGGATAATAATGCACATCCCCCGTGTACACAGCGAATCCCCACCCTCTTGCCCTTAACTAATGCCTCGGGCGGAACCAGACGCTGATGCACTAGGGAGCGATAACACCCCGAGTCCAGGAGCGCCCAGACTGTATCCCCCTGTATACTCACCGGTACCAGATACTT
>JAOVYW010000034.1:2905106-2925850 GCA_025775045.1 Hiodon tergisus
TCTTTCACAGAGCTGCCAGTGAAACCCTCCTCTTTCACAGAGCTGCCCATGAAACCCTCGCTTTCACAGAGCTACAAGAGAAACCTCCTCTTTCACAGAGCTGCCAGTGAAGCCCTTCTTTCACAGAGCTGCCAGTGAAGCCCTTCTTTCACAGAGCTACAAGAGAACCCCCCCCCCTTCACAGACTGCCAGTGAAACCCTCCTCTTTTACAGAGCTGCCAGTGAAACCCTCTTTTTCACAGAACTACAAGAGAAACTTATTTCAGAGAGCTGCCAATGAATTATGAAACTGAAGATGGTAAAGAATGAAATGGGATTTATACATGGCCATGAGTCAACTCAATGGCATTAGTGAAATATGTAGCCAGACGAAGAGAAACTAAGACTGAACACAAATGCACTATGGGTATAGGTCACGCCCAAGTCAGCTCTGATTCACACCTTTTAATGTTAACTTCCTAATTCGCTCTTTAAAAACCATGTATGCATGGTATTGTAAATTAACGCTCTTTAATCCACTGTCCAGATGATCCGCTAATGTTTCAACAAGATTATAAAAAAAGAGATTTAGTAAAAGATAATGAGTGTGCGGCAGATTCCTTGAAACACATGTATCAGAGTTAGTCCAAAGCTCAATGCAAAGGCATGTGGATCATCCTCTTATTTAGATAATTCCCCCTGTGATGGAAGAAAAGACATTGATTCCATTTGTCAAAATTCACAGATCCTTTACCTCACGCTCAATGCGTTCTTCATGCTCCGGACAACAGACTGTACCGATTCCTGCCGTTTAGCGTTTAGCGGACGTCCCGCAACCTAGGCTTCCCCCTTCCTATCGAGTGCATTAAAGCAGGACTTCTCCGCCAGCCAGGCGGAAGGGTTCCTGGTAAGTGTTTACCGTTTGCATCCTAATCAATAACAAAAGAACGAACTGACTCCTCCCCCCGAAAGCAGCTTGGCACCATCGCAGAGCAGCCTGTCATCAGCTCATCCATCACACACCATGTGGCAGGCCATAGAACACAATGCTTCTTTGCACAGGACAATGCTAGAGAACACATGACCGACATCATTAAAAAGAGGCGATGGCAGTCGGCACGGAAACAGCCATAAACCCACCCAGAACAGATACACACAATACAGATGACTTATGAAGATTAAATATGTTGCACTTTATTCCAGAAATGTGGGCAGATAACATCCTTGACAAACAGGCAGTCCCACAGAGTAAACAAATTTCTGATTTGTGCCGATAAAGTGTCAAATAAAAGACGGCATGCCTGTTGCCACGCGATCAGTAAAAAAATAATCTTGAGTATATGGAGAACCACCACTAAAAAAACACACGTGTCGTTAGTCAAAAAGAAGAAGAGGGCAGAGACAGAGCTGTAGACCGGGGAAAGGTTACCTTACCATCCACGGTGCTCTGCGTCCTCCCTCTCAAAGTCACACTCTCTATCTGATCGGTCCCAGTCCCTCTGCCTCTGCTTAGCCATCCAATACCGTCTTACTCCTCTCTCTGTCACTCTGACTGTTTATATTCTATTCACTTGCAAAACCAGACCCGAGGATTGGATGACACGCAGAACCTCAAACACACATACGGGGGGGGGGGGGAGAGGAGACTAGCGATTTAACGAGAAAGGGAGCGAGGGAGCGAGAGAGAGAGAAAGAGAGAGAGAGAACAAATCATCCAAACAAATATTTGAACCAAGGGTAAAGCCGTTGCCCTCTCAAAATCTCCTCTACAACCAATGCTGATCCTGGAGCAGCTGCTCCTGTTTCCTTCTGTCCCTCCCCCCCCCTCCTCTCCCGCCCACAAAATTTACTCCCATTGGTTAAAAATGTGTAGTGCAGGTTTCTTGAGCGCTCACTACGGCATGAACCGGCACAGTATCTACACACAGTACATTTACCAGAAAGCGGAAACTTGGTGACTACAGTTGGCATTCAGCCAAAATTAATAGAAAAGATCATGTTGGTACCAGGAGTTCACACACACAGCACACGTCCATCAACCCACAGAACTAATTAAAGATCAAATCAAGCTATAGTCTGGAGTATGGAGTATGTCTTTTTAAATACCGGCTCCCTGCTACTGATCCACATTTTTAAAAACTTATTTTACGCATCGCTTCAGAGCTTCAACCCCACCCTCCTTTCTACTCCGTTCTTGTCTTGAAACATTATTTCATTATGATTGCCCCATTTTCCAATATTTATCTTCTCTCTGGTTATCTCCTTTGTAACACAAAATCCACCCTCCCCAGGGCATAGGATCAGGTAACCTGCCAAATAAACAGATTAAACGGATAATGGGGTCAGATTTAACCAAACATTAATCAGAGGAATTATCAATAAAAGGACCCCCTTCATCAATAAAATTCATGTTGGTTTTTTTGACAGACGTTGTTGCCTAGTGCACGAAGTGAGTAATCCAAATAGGTGCAATTAACTAATAGGAGGCTGTCAAAATTAGAACTTTGGGTTGGAAAGAGGAGAGTCAGCTCATGGTTATACCAGACAGCTGGGTGAGTTACAGTAATCCTCAGTTTCAGGCTGACAGAGGGAGCCACACAATCCTGGTAAGGGCCCAATGCAGTTGATAAAATATGAGTTTTAAAGGCGTTTATGGACTACTTTACAAAGCAGTTTGCTAACGGCAGCGCTAAAAATACACAATAAATTATATTTATACATTATTATTGTGTTAACAAAAAATTTCATTTGTTCACCTTTGAAATACATCTTTCTAAATGTATTTTTTACAATTAAACCTGCTAATTTAGTTTGAGTACGGTTGAGTACGGTCAGATATAGCTAATAGTAAGGTTCCTGGGAGATTTGTGGCTTTATAATAAGCCCTGACTTAAATAGCCGTATGCTGGCGAGGCAGCTGGCTAGACAGCAGATTTGGTGTGATCCAAATAATTCAGCAACAGCTACATTATTCTGGTCTCAAAACTCCATGAAGACGTGATCATTTGAGATTTGTATCGATTGTAATTTTATGTGGCTGCAAAGACTAGCAGGAAATGGCCAATAAATAAATATCGAATGCCTGGTCAGTGCACCATTAAACACTGTTAATTACAGTTCCAGCTGTACATCCATGTTATCCTATTATGTTGTCCAATCCTTCCTTGCATTTATTTTTCCGATATATTACCGTTAAGGGTTTTATATAATACAATTTTACCGATTGATAGTGAGTGCTAGTGGTAAAAATTATTTGAATAATGATTATTTATTATTCAAATAATTGTTTCCTTCATCCACGGAGCAGCCCTAGGAAATATATATATAGCATAGTGTATTAAGGCTGCATTTTACTAATAGAAACATGACTACACAATCATCGCCATTGAGGAGAAAGATCAAATACAAAGGCACGCCTTCAGAAACCTGCGGAAGGGTCTGATCGAGCCGAATTTCTCCACTCTGGACTAAGGAACGAACACACGCTACATCAATTTGATCTACCCCACAATCTCACCCCGAGAAAGACGTATTATCAACTTTTACGTTTAACCAAAAGCGAAAGTAGAATGGATCTCGCGCTTAGTCTTCTTTTCAAAGACCTTTTGCAGTTTCTTAAATCACACAGCGGATCATGTATATCGACACGACGGATAACTACAGATAACTTTTTGTAGAATCTATATACAGCCCATTCTAATCCATGCACTCATATCGGAAGCGTTGCGTGTTAGGTTTATCTTTTTATTTAGAATTGCCCCCCTCTCTCAACTAAACCTGCACGAAACAAATATCAAACTAATATAAATTTTATTGTCAAAAAACTGTGTTTTCTCCCTGCCCACCACCAATTTCCTACATCTAAGGAACTTAGCTACAGATAACGTTTGACCAATCGGTTCAGCCCAAAAACAAAGGTCACTTAGTTCTACGTTGCATTGTAAACGGAAACAAGATAGGCAAGTAGGCCTATGTTTTGGGATGTGTTTAGGGAGAGAAATAGATTGCAGGTTATCATAAATACTTACTATTATATTGAGCTACATTTTTCTTCAAAAGTATATAGACCAATTAACTATTCTAAAACTATTCACTAAACCAACCCCATCATCTAAAAAAAAGAAGAAAAAAGCCAATTTCAGGGAAATCTAACTCTCCAAATGTGGAAATGGATGTCTCTTTTAATCTGGGACGACTCGTCACCTCCTAGTAACGAACACAATGCATGACAAGCGTTATATTTAGATCGCCGGCGCCTATAGTTTTTGGAGGCAGTTTATTTTTGATAACTGATTGCTGACTAAAGACTACTTGTTTATATTTCATTTTAAAAAGTATAACATCCCTCCTGCTAATTACTGGTTACAGACGATAAGGGGTGGCATTGTCCAGTGATAGCCGGTTAATGCGAATTACCGATAATGTTCCGATAATTATCTGCACCAGTGCGATTTTCCATCCCGTTAGTGGATATACGAGGACGAAACGCGTCAGTCCACCTTTAAATTGTCATTCATATTCAGCATATTAACTATGCATTAATAGCTATTTATAGAATGTATAATTCAGTTTGCAGAAATTGGCCCAATTGTCAAATTACAGCCCGAATAGGCTACCTGAAATTTAAATTCACGACGATTCTTGGCCTACCAAAGGTAGCAAACTCCGATAAATACCCCACGAACATCCCTACATCGCCGTACATTAAACATAATTGATAATTGTAGGCTACTTTAGTTTGAATTAGTGATCCGCTGTAAACAAACATATAAAACATTGTTTTGCCTAATAATACTACTTCTTAACCTTTTGGTATGCCTACAAAACTATTTTTGTGACGGATAATCCTGCACTTGATGGGAGTAAGTTATTGTGTGTTTGGGGTGGGAATCAGCCAGAGGTGGGACCAAGTCGCAAGTAAGTCTCAAATCTTCTCTTCCGGGTCTGAAGCAATGTCTCAAGTCAAGTGCCAAGTTACTTTCTCCAAGCCACTCAAGGAGTCTCGAGTTTTAAAAAAAGCATAATATGGCAAACGCAAAACATTCCTCAAATACGTAGCTAATATGTTTTCCAATATAACAACGTGCATACTACAAAGTAGCCAAATAACAATACCTTTTTGCTCAACACAATATAATATACCAAATAAATATACGATAATATATATATATAGACCTAGTTAACTATTTTATATAAAGCTACTGATTTAATTTTTCTCAATTCCAGTAATATTTAAACTTTTTTATAGCTTATGGGCCTTGTGTGCGATAAATTTAAAAATAAAACGACTGCTACAGTTAACCCTTAAATTTGTCATTTATAAGACTGCATCCCACCACTACTCCCGTGGATAGATTATAGCTAAAGCTTGTTTCAATTTTGCAAACTCTAACGTTAGCGCCAATCTTCCATAAAATTGGTTGCTTCTGCATGAACCTGAACTCCTCCACCACATTGGCTAGTTACTGCTTTTTCATTCAGCAGAACGAGTCAAGACACCAAGTTGTAAATTAACACGATTCCCTTAAATATAATAACGTTGGGCAGACTCATGCTTTCGTGTGCGATAAATAGCTAGCTAAAAGCCGTAACGGACTACAATGGTGCGTTAAAGCTTAGCCATCTAGGGAGTTATCATTCTTTGTGCGTTTTCAAATGCAGCACGAAGTTGGAAGTGGTAGAAACTGCAGTAATTTTTGAGCCGCGTGCTTTGCACACACCAACTCTCGCGTCTACAACAGCGATGCAAGGCGTAAAATAAATAATTAGGAAATAAATCGACTCACAGCTTTAGCGTTGAATGTGATGCGATTGAATCTGAATCGACCGGTGGTTGAATGTCGTTGCTAAAATTGCTTAATGAAAAGCAATTCATCAGTAACATAGATACATTTTCTGCTATACATCTAGCTGTAGCTTGCATATGCTAGCCTATTTAGATTTGTCCAGTCACCAAGTCAAGGTTAACGAGTCTTAGGGCAAGTCCAAGTCGAGTTTCAAATATTTTTTTATGTTGCCCAATCTCAAATTGTCAGATTTATGACCCGAATCAGACTCCGGTCCAAGCCAGTTAACTCGAGTCAACACCTCAGGTATTAAGTGTAAAAACAATGTGGAGATAGGAGGCAGATTTTCATTAAAAAAGAGAATCAAACAGTATTAATAGAATTATGTAACCTTCCTAGAGATCTGTTCAATTGACACATAAGGTTAACCAGCCAGGGAAGGGCTCTTTGAAATGAGCGTCCTGAAGCTCTGCATCTGCTGAAAAGAGTCAGTTTTAGCAATACTACTGAAGTGTAGATATGGTAGGTTTTAGGAAAATAAGACAACAGAAGAAAAAACCAAACAGGCATAATACCATCTCTTGATAAATTAACCCCGCAAGGCCAAAGATGGGGCCAGCACAAACAATGGATAATCAGTTTTTTTTAAAAAGTAGAAAAAGACCGTTTGTTCATTGAATTGAATGTCCATCTCCTACTTTATAATTTTTTACAGGTTTAAAAAGCGCCGCATGGCTTAGATTAAAGCCCTTTCTACTTCAGCAACGCAAAACGTTCCTTTGTCGATTCATGACTAAATCGGTCAAGTAAGGGTTACGGTGGGTAAAAAACATTACAATAAAAATAATTACGACAACGACAAATCTTATCACAATTACAGTCCACTTCAGTTGGGTCAGTCTTGTGGTCGGCCACAGCTGCATTCAGTCTTCAATGATCATTGGTTCTTCGTACACAGGTAGAGTCTGTGATGGACAGGGCAGGCAAGGAAGGATGGCGATCGACTGGCAAGGTCCCCCCGGTAGCTCTCTCAGTCTCTACAGTGTTGAGAGAAGCCAGCCGGTTTTCCTGCAGGGAAAATAGCGTGTTGTAGAGAAGGAAGTGAAAACATTTGAAATCTGTGGGACCAGATTGACAAATTCTCCCATCACCCTTTAAACAGTGACTCTGCTGCACCTCCGTTAAACGTCTGAGAGTTAAGGGAAGGCCCAGCTCGTCACCTAGTCTCTCAATTTGCCAGGAAGGAGAGGTCACCGCAGGCCTCAGTCCAGCTCATGCACTGGCTCTTGCTGGGGGGAGGAAATCCGCCCTGGGTCAGACGTCCGCTTGGACAGGATCTCCCATTGGGGTGCCAGGGTTTTGAACTTGGCCCCTAAAACAGAACGCAAAGTTTGATTACACATACTAACACACACTTTTGATTTGGTAATTTCCACATCTCTAGCCCAGCCCCTACGTCAAGCAGACCGCAGAAATGGGTGGCACACAAAGCCTATTGCAATAACAAAGTTATTGTAATAAAAGCGTTAATCTCTGTTTTATGGGTGCCAGTTCACCAACTGTTGTACACTGCCCCAAAAAAAGTTTCCAAAAGTGTACATCACAGGAGAAAAGATATTGTCCGGGACGTAATGCATGTACTACTAATTATCTATAACTCATGTCAGATCAAATCTACCCTGCTAATTATCTATGATGCATCAGCCGTAATGTTAATGTAAAAATACATATTAAATCTGATATTAGCCCAAAAGTAATGACAAAGAATACACATCTGCTCGCTCAAGTAATTTAGATTGAGGGGACATAAAAATATAACTTTTTTTCCCTTCTCAATCTATTCAATTTGCATACCAGATGCTGCATATTTGTCTGGCAAACCACAAAGTCAGGGAAGGACACGTGTGACAAAAAAATAGCAGACGAGTGCGGGGAACTCGGGTCAACCCTGGAGCATCCCTACAACGTGACAATGACGGAGGTTCACTGGAAGCCATGCCTTCTACTAGTCTGATGCGTGTTAGATAAGTTCTAATGCAGGTAAACCAGGTGACTAATCTATCAGGCACAACCACAGTTATGTTACTGAACTAAATTTTTATAACTTTTTAATAAAACGTTTACTTAAAAGGGAGATTACAGATCTCGGAATGCTTTGTTCTGTTGGCTTCCTCTGACAAGCAACGGGAATCGTGGTTGACATTCTCCAAGACGAATGGTTTAAAACTGCCTGCAGATGCCACCAGCCAGGTTCATCCCAAGCCTCACTTCTCCACACGCCCACACCCTGTTCCTTCAGGCTGTGCTCTCAGATTGGCAGAGTGGCCTGGGTGGGGGCGGGCCGTCACCCACTGGATTCCTGACTGGGCTTCATTCGGTGACGGAACAAGGGCTGCCCCAGTGTTACCATGACAACACAGTTTGTGGTCTGTCACCACCTCAAAAGGAGTTAGCCACTGCTCTGAGGACCTGAGAGTGAAAGAGAGGAAGGGGGTGGCGGCACTGCAGAAATAGGTACAGAGCAAGAAATAATCCTGAATTCACAGGAATAAGTTCTAGCAGAATACCCAGCACAAAAGCAGAGAGATCCTTCAAGGTTGCAGACCAAAGAATGGAGGGTTTGCAGGGAGACGCAAGACGATGCGGGCTCAGTTTCGAATGCCAACGCAGGCAGTGTCCCTCCACATCAAACTCCCCTGTTAACCCACACACTTTAACTACGCCCCAGGCTCCTTCCCCACCCGCGGCCCTGTCTACTCACCTTCCAGGCCGTTGTGCTGCTCATAGCTCCTCTTGCCCAGGATGGTGGGGGAGCCGTGGTTGAGGATGGGCGGGGACTTGATGGGCGTCAGGCTGCCCGTGGCGATGGTGGAGCCACGCGGGACGCGGGGTTTGTGTGGGCACGGGTGGGCCTCTGAAACCGCACAGGGGGTTTAACTCTCTTAAACAAGTCTTTCCAATAATTCTGTTTATTTCATTTTGATTAAAAACCTCAATGGGTGAATATCAAAAACAGATAATTATGGCCTCCCGAGTGGCTCAGAGGGTAAAGGTGCCCTATGAGCTGGAGTGTGAAGGTTCAAATCCAGCGCATGTCAATCAACAAAGAGCCACTTAGGATGAAGTGGGTGAAAAGAGGCAGCTTCACTCAGCGCGTCGCTAACCAGCATCTCCACTCGGATTCCAGGGCTCCTGCAGGCTAGAATAAATGCTGCCGCATATTTCAGGGATCAATGCGTATTGGATTGGATTGTATCGCTACTCAAACTTGCCCCATGAGAAGCCACCCAGGTTGATCCATGGTGTTTGAGTGTCACCTTACCCAGATAACTGACCACAGACTCCAGGGGTTTTCGCATGGCGTTTCTCAAAGGAGAGGGCTTCTTGGGGACCTCCTGCAGCCGCGCCGCACCTGTCGGGACAACCCACCAAGACCGAGTAAGTCCAGCACAGAGGCTGGACCAGAGCGGCTCGGCGCCAGGAAAACCCGCTCAAACCCACAGTCTGATCTCTACCTAGAGTGACACAGACTCCCGTTTTTATAGTTTAATATTTACTGGAGCAATTCAAGTTATGTGCACATCTCCAGGGTACAACGGTGGTCCCCTTCCTGGGATCTGACACTGATTCCAATGGCAGCCCACAACATTAGCTGCTCTAATGGGCAAGCCTGAGGTACCGCTGGAATCCAAAACACGTCAAGCCGACGGCCCTGCACGTCTGTCCCTGCATGGGCAAAATCGAGACCAAGCTCCTCACACTCGGCCTTGATGGTGGTGATGTTGACGGGCATGTGAGGGTGCCGGGCGAGGTGTTTGGACCGCAGAACGTCCTGGCAGGCCCGCCTGGCGGCCCGGGTCAGCTGGGACGTCTGCAGGTAAAAGGCCGGCTTCGTCTTTACTGCAAATTTAGGGTTCCCGCCGTGTCTCATCGGCTGACCGTGGGGACTCTAAGGAAACGGAGAACGAGGGGTTAACACAGTCTAGCTAGCCAGACGGAGCCTTAAATACTAAGACCAAGAAAGCACAAAAACTCTTATATGCAAGTGTGCAGGTCATATCTGAAAGAAAGTCTTTCTCCACTCTGTAGGCGAACATGTTTTTAAAGGTATCCACCATGCTGTTTCGATTGGGCCCTGGCCGTTCCCCATCTAGCCGCGTTGGCATCTTCAGTCCGCCGTACTTTTTCCAGTATGTCCAGCAGGAGGCGCACAAGCGGCACTGCATGAGGGGCGGGCCCCAGGAATACCACTGGTACGAGGTCGAGGCTGCAGACAGAGCAGTGCATGAAATAAAAAAAGAAATGAAAAGCTAACGCCACCCTAGTAATGTCCAAATACCCAATTTACTGCCATCAACAGGGACCGCTAACGGGGCTGGGTCCCGGGGCTCCGTCCCAGAGTTCTCCTCACTCACTGTAGCAGCTCTCGCAGGCCCGGCTGGCTGCAGGCGTGGTGCCCAACGGACTCGGTGCCGCATCAGTGCCGTTCACCACGGCGGGCTTCACACTGTTTGTGGTCAGCTGGTTTGGGTTGGGTTTGTTGCTGCAGCAGACAGAGAGGGCGGCGGAGGGGAGTCCCGAGCGTTAACTACGCGTTTGGCTGAGAAGCACGCGCACAGGAGGGTGTGCGACAACCCTGCGTTACGCAACACTGAGCTGCACATCAACATGTCATTACAAAACATGCGAACGGGAAGACCAAGCGGCTCTCCGCTTTCAGGTACTCACTAGTTTGGGATGTACACCTGCTTCAGCTTGCTTTCTGCTTCAGCTGCTTTTAACCGTTTCTGGGGAAACAATGGAGGAAACGCCAACAGGGCAGTCAGGACAGGACAGGACAAATGACCTCACCAAAGGAGCTCACAAAGCAATAATGAGCAATGCCAATTGCACCTGTTGCACGTATCTGTCCGTTGTCTTCCACATGTAGTAGTACTCAATAATGCTGGTCAGGGACTTCCATGGGAGCTGAAAAAGGGGAGCAGTGTAACGTTGTCAGCGGAAACTGCCAGCTTGGTCACACCTACACAACTTTGCAGGATGTGATTACGATGTTTCGCCAGCAGGTGGCACACAAGCCCTCAAACATCCATCTGAGGATCGTCACAAGTCTCACACCGGTGGACGAAAAATCGCTGCTACTAATGATGAATATAGATTAGCTGTAAGATTTCCCGTTTATACAACACCTTACCTGAAAGCCTGAAAACGGCCCTCAAAAGCTGCACAAATTTGCAATCGCATTCTGTATACGTCATGAATTAAAATACTTTCCTCCTACACCGGACAATGAAGGCATTTAAAAGCACTGGGTGTCACATTCATTTTATACCTGGTTAGGCGTCTGGAGAACCACACTTTTGTCGTTTTTAAAGGCATTCCTCACTCACAAAGTCCTGCTGGATGTCAGTGAAATCCTTGCCGTACTTCTCCAGGGCTTCCTCGAACAGGCCGGCCTCAGAGGCACTCCACTCCTCCATCTCGTCGCGGCACAGGATCGGCCCCCCCTGCGGCACCAGCGCAGCGATGGCCCGGGACATGCTGTAGCCCGTCCTGTGGAGGGTGTCCATGGCGTGGAACTGTGGAGGAGGTCTCGCTTTCAGAAATGCCCTTATAATCATTCAGTGCATGGCAATACTATACAATAAGATTATATGTATTACATCTGTCCTGCCGGTGGGGGCAGTAGAACCAGGCCAATTACCATCATCATTATGTACATATGACTTCACCATTATCTGTGTGGGATCGCAGAGGGGGCCAACAGGGGGCAAGCTCACCAAGGTGATGTCCCGGGACGCAGCGGCGGCGCTCATGTGGAGACTGGGTTGCCGGACCGAGCTGCTGCAGTCCAGGGCCCGGGCAAAGGTGCCCACCGACCTGGCAGGGTGGAGGTAAAGGATGGAGGGAGGAGAAGTGAAAGAATATGGAGGAGGGGAAACCACTTACACCAGTGTTAATCCACTCCCATCTCTGCTGTTTCTCATCCCAACTGATCTCTTAATTAATTAAACAAATAACTACTTTAAAGACCTCCAGTGTTTTCAGCTCTTAAACAGGTGACTATAGTGAAGATAAGGAGCTTGATTACATAACTGACGCAAACCCCAACGAATACCAGCAGACACGGGGGTGCACCGGGACTAGAATTAAAAACCATCGACTGCCACAGCACACGCTCCCTTACCGAGCCACAACCAGAAACTGGTCAATCTGTTTCTCCGTCAGAGGGCTGCTGGGATCCCACACCTTCTCCTCCAGTTTGGACTGGTCCTTCCCATCCTCCACCCCTGGGGATCAATCATTTATTAAAAACAAATCAAGGGTCCCTGCTTGGGCTGAGATGAATGCTTAATGTCCCAAACTAGGTTCTGATGCTAACTGACAGACTATGGGTACACTCCTCTCAAGATTACTGTATCCACCAAATATTTATCCTCAGCTACAAAACAGCTACACATTCCATACCCCTACTTGGGTGCCTGAAGAAGGCTTATTCCTTTACCCTCCACAAAGTCAGGGACGTCCGCCTGGTACTTGCCCCCGACCCGGATCTCTCCCTTGTCTGCCAAGAGTGTCTTCTGCTGAGGGTCATACACCAGAGAGTAGAAGAAGAAGTCCTGCAATGTGGAGATGGAGGAGGGACACGAGAGAGAGAGAGAGAGAGGGGGAGAGGGGGAGAGAGCGAGGGAGAGAGAGAGCGAGGGAGAGAGAGAGCGAGGGAGAGAGGGAGAGACCAGGTTACTGCAGACGGGCGTCTGCCACCGAGCTGGCCGTTAATTAGAACAAGTCGGGAAAGTGTTCCCCGTTCGTTTTCTTACTCATGATCTGCGACGTGCGATTATCTCTGGATGAAACTGGACTTGTAACTGACACCAGAGCAAACAAACGCACCTTGTAGACGCATAAACACAAGGAGAGACCATGGGGCTTTTTACCTCTCGGTCCAGGTAAGATGTGAGGGCCTCTGTCTCGTTCAGCAGGGTTACAGAACATTTCCCTCTGTGGACAAATTACAGCAACATCTTTTCAGATAATTCTATTGTTCAGTTATGTTGCTACTTAAGTTGGGGAATCTCCTCCATTTGAAATGACTTGGATACTGGGCGTGTGTTCAGGGTAGGTGAGACCATGTCTACTTCCAGGTCGGCAAAAGTGAACGTAGTGACAGAAAATGAGCACTAATGGGAGTGGCAGGGCGTGGTGCGAGGGGAGGGGCCGAGACGTTAACTGATGTGTGTGATGGGCAGGGCATAACGTGGGGGGAGGGGCCGAGACGTTACCCGATGTGTGTGTGATGGGCGGGGCGTGACGAGAGGGGAGGGGCCGAGACGTTACCCAATGTGTGTGATGGGCGGGGTGTGACGAGAGGGGAGGGGCCGAGGTGTTACCCGATGTGTGATGGGCAGGGCGTGACGAGAGGGGAGGGGCCGAGACGTTACCTGATGTGAGTGGCAGGGAGAGATTCCAGCTGACGGGACAGAAAGAGCTCTCTGTGCCTTAGCTGGTGCTTCTGCTTCTCAGGAAGGTCCACCATTTCTGGGTTCTCCGTGTCCTCCTCCATCTCTCCTGGAGGAGAGACAAGGCTTACATTACCATCGGCACAGTGAAATTTTACTGTAACTCTCCAGCTCTGCAAGTATGGAAAGTGAGAAATTCACAGTGCTGTCGTCTCAAGGTTTTGTTCACTCCTGTCAAAATATGTTAGCTTTCATCGAGACATTGGAGACTTAATAAAGAAATATCTAAAGAAAAGTTAAAATACACAAGTGTTCAGGATTCATTCCTACTTATACACACTCCAATTAAGCCAACTGACTGCGCTGAATTACACCAGGACTACATTACCCACTGACTGGCTTCATCTGTGAGAAAGAGGCACCCATACTGATGTTTAAAGATTTTTTGGGGCCATATTAGGCCTTTTAACGTTCCCCTTTTTGCAAATAAAAAAGAAAGAAATAAAAAAGTTTCCGCTAAATTGGTACTGGCAATCAAGGTATTGGTAATTGGGAAGGGCAGCCTGATTCCCAGCCAGCTCTTAGCAGATTAAAAACCCGAGCCTGACTGTGATTTAAATCTAGGCTGTGAGAGAGATCGACGAAACAGAAGGAGCTGCGATTTGCTCTGTCCGTTACAGACATTTAATTAGATACCAGGCAGACAATAGGCAATTACAGCATCTTTAGAGTAGGCCTGCAAAATCATTAACACTAAAGACCCCCCAACCCCCACCTCCCCACTCTCCTTCGCAAGCCGCCACTCCTGCACATGTGATCGTGCAGAGGTCTGCAAAACCACAAAACACGCATGTCCCTATGCAACAAAAGCAACACAGAAACAAGATGGCTGCACGGAGGCTGTAACTCACATGCAACATTTCTAAACCTGGAGAGGAAATTTCAGCCTCTATGTAATGTGACACATAACAGAAAACCGGGGGTGACCCCCCTCGGGGCGCACTCTCAGAGGGGTACGGAGAGGGAGAGGGGCGGCAGCTGATCGCTCGGCCTCCGGTGGTGGGACGCCAGAGGCAGGCAGCTGCAGACGTGGGCTTAGTGTTGGAGCCAGACCCCGCTCCTGACAAGCTGTCTGTCTCTCTGTCTCACATGTCAAAGCCAGTTATTAATCACTGATGAAAACAAACAGTCATCGCTCTAACCTAAAAAAGGTTAAACAACCTACCAACCCAAAACAGAATTAAAAAATTGTAGAAAACTAATTAAACACAGAGTTCAGTGTACAGATATAAATTGAAATTTTGAAATGAGGCTGTATTTAGATTTCCTTTTAATTCTCCACTACTTAATTTAGCTAATCCGTTCCACCAAACGTCTTTATCTCCCACCATTCACTCACCAGCGGTTTCAACAATAAGCAAGTCATTCATCTGCGTTTCTAAAAAGCGAGGACACAAACTCAAACAAGTTTCACCTGGCTAGCCGCAGGATTCAGTTTAACGGTAAGAAATTAAAGAAAAAAAACTACCCACCGGGAAAGGGAATCTGAGAGGGGAGGGACAGAGAAAAGGAGAGAGGCCTGGAGAAATTACTTTTTTTAGGTGCCTTATAATTACCATTTTAGCGGTAGACTGATTTGTTAGCTACGGCAGGATAGAGACATCCCAGCACAGGAAAAATATATTGGGTCACCGGACCAGCCAATCCTCCGTTTCGCCGCAGCAACGGCTACTCTGAATGGCCAGCTGGTTTTGTTTAGTGGTTATCCCTCCCCGTTTCAGCGCGACAGGCATCAGCCCTGCCTCAGCGGAGAGTGATAAAAACAGGGAGGCTGTCCTCGTCCCCCGTCCCCTGTCCTCGTCCCCCGTCCCCCGTCCCCCGTCCCACTCACTCGCATGCTTATCTGCAAGGGCGATGAGCGTGCTGGAGATGTCCCGCCGTCTGTAGAAACACACCACCTTGGCCTCCACATTGCCACTGACAGTCTGCAAACAGATAAAAGCAGCTTGTAAAACGAGACAACGGTCCGCATGCGTTTCTGTTACGCTCCGGACACTGTGGTCGAGGACAAGACAAAAAAGATGTGCCAGAGAACGGCTGTTTCGCCCACAGAAATGGGGCTACACCTTAGAGTAACATTATCTTCCATTGTAACAACACAATTTACCGTGGTTGTCAGGGGTCAGGGGTCAGGACTTTAAAAAAGAGCAGGAATTTCCCCCAGCTCGTTCTTTCATTTTTGTAGCATTCGAGCACCATTTGGTGTCAAACAATTTACTGTACGTTAATTGGAAATGGTAAATATCCTCCAACGAGGGTCTGTGAAAAATCTTATTTCCCAACAGTCCTGAAAAGCTGACTTACCTTGTTCAGTTCCTCTATCCGTCTGATCAACAGGGGATTACTTGAAGAATTTTCAAAATAAACATAGTCTGTTCGATTGAGAAGGAGAAAGAGTACAGTCAGATGGTATATAACAGAATGTCAGCATTGGTTTTTCGCGTTTTTTTCCCCTGCTACATGTTAAAGCTGATTGAGCTCAGCCAGAACCATTCGCTCAGACTACCAATATTCAAACTACAATAAACATGTAGTTCTCTTTCTTAATTTCTGCCCGCTTTTGCAATTCATCTCCGTTTATCCGGTCAATTCGGACATTTCTTCCTCACTATATTATTTTCCCAGAGACTGGGCTCGGTCGTATTGTTAGTATTTTTGTAAATGAGTGACAGGTCCACTTTTATAATAATTTACTATAAAGTGTGAATTTTTTCTGGATCTGGAGGTAAGGAAACTTAGCCCAATTTGGCCTGAATGGTTCTGGGACCGTAATTCGCAAACCAAGCCGGCTGCCAACACTAATCGGATTTAGGTGACAAAATGACTTCATTTCTTACGTAATTTACATAATGAGTGCAGTTTGAAAATGTTAGACTGACACCAAACCTCTCTGCTGGTGTAAAAGTTATATTAGTTAAGCTGGCCGTAGTACTTCGTACAATTATTGTGAAAATAGGACATACGTTAAAACAGAGCTTATCTCATAATATTCAATTTAAGAACACAGTTCGTGAACTTCGGAAAATGGTTGTGAAAATTGTGTGAAATAAATACATGCGATTGATACCACCATTTCAAAAGTGCGTTGAATAACGATACGTCGCTCATCATAGGGGGAAAAAACTGTCCAATCACTTAATCATATTTTATCTGCAAGGTTAAACAGGACAAAAACCAACGCCTTGACAAAACGTCCTTAGCGTTTGTTTGTGGTATGTTGCAGGTATGCATTCAAGTCAACTGTATATAGCCTGCATAACACAAAAACCATGGTCCATTTGACAACTGGCCTGTATTGAGCCAATCAGTCATTTTGTTATATTTAAGTTATCGTTGCATCCAGTAAAAGGACACTATATTGGTCTCTATCCCATGTTAATATTCATTGGCTTCTCGAAACGGAAGAGATTGAAAAATGGCACATACATTCACATTCTCCACAGCAGAGATTATACAAGGCACTGACATTAGCAGCCCCACAAAGAGTTAATAAGCTAAGCAATACAAGGCACACAAGATGTCATTGGGAAAGGGGTGTGGCCAACCCTTGTCCCAGAGAGCAACCGGATCGGCAGGTTTTCAAGCCACCTCTCGACTGGCATAAGATTTGCAACTGGAAAAAAATAATGACTCCAATTAGAGTTAGGGTTATTGAAACACTGCAGTTAAAAACACTGCAGGCGCTGTGGCTCTCCAGACACAGGATCGGTCACTCCAACGGCTGGAACACGCTGTATGCAGACAACAGGGCTGCACGTGCCATCACAGAACATGACATCACGGCGCAGAAGAATAACAGCCTGTGATGAGGCCCCCCTACATTTCCCCCCGTCAATAAAGACAAAGCTGAAATTTCAGGGTATGGGCAAGAAACCATCCTGTGAGTTACCTTGCCAGGACTCCCCTTTGTTTGTCCAGCTGTGCCCTATTACGGTGCCAGGATGATCGTGACATCACAAGGCTATTTAATTCTCTGCCACCCAATCAGGGTGGGACAGCTATTCCTAAAATCAGATGGTCACCAGATTCACGCTTCTGTGCACATTCCTGAGTAAACCGAAACACTGCCACACGTTTGGCGGTATACATTTGTAGTTTGTACTAGGCTACCTACTCATCTACTCTAGATTGAAATTAAAAAAGGATTGTCTTGAAATGCAGTAAAAATTAGGCAGATATCTATCACATTGACAGGAATTGAATCGTCGTCAATCAGGCTGACAACAAAACCACCATGAACTACTGGACAGATATAAAAATAAAAACAGATGTACATCAGTATTATGTATTTATAGTTATCAGGGGACTCAAACTGCAATCCTTGCTGGCTGCAGGTTGAACGGATTTTTGAGCAACCCCACAATTAGTATCCAATCTTCCCCTGGAACACCGGATGAGAATTCAAAGTGATTTATATGTCATTGATATCCACACAAAATTGGCTGAAATTAAACTATTACGAAAAGCCACAGACAATGCGGCAGATTGGGACCCCTGGTTTACAGAGCGCAGGAATGAAATGAATTGTTTGCTTTAAAGGGGAAGTCGCGGGCTTCAGTCATCAATGTTCCGTCTCCCCGATGATGGAAAGTAAGAAGCAGAAACAATAAACAGCAGTCGATTTTCCCTCAGTAGGTTTTTGGCCATCTATGTCACGACATCATGGGGATCACACGTGTCTTCTCTGAAGGCCTGCTGCAAAGGTTTCCATCACAATACAGTCCTCCAATTCACGCCAATACTGATGCTGAACAGAAACTGCGGCCATTGGCACCATAAAACGTTCACCTACGTGACTGTGCTCAGGCTACAAGGAGGGCAACGGAGGGTTCCTTCAAAGCATTCTTCTGTCCTAAAAGACAGGACTGTCTGGAAGGACGATGTTCTGAATCACTGGATGAAGAGGCACGCTCCCAAAAATACTGGACTTAGCCAACCTTCTTTTCTAATGGAATGAGAAGACACAGGCGGCTCCGGGAAAGGGTGCCCCGTACTGTGGAGGAACCACATAAACCATAAAATTGTACACATTAAACCTGGGACTTTGCCCGTGTCGTTCCTTAGAATTCAGCCAGACACGTGCAGATGCCTATAAAATACCAAAAGGGGAGACTTGTTGAACAACTCCACATTCCTCCGCTGCCCAGCAGTCCAAAGACACCATCTGTAAACCACTGACCTCAGTTTTCCACTGATGCCCCCTGCATCATGTACGTTTACAGGCTGGCAGCTCCTCTTGACAAATCAGCAAATCACAGAACCGGTGCCAATGAAGCACCGGCGTAAAGTCCCGCAGCAATTGCACCCCAAGAAAAGAAGCAGGGGCCCACAATGTCGGCATTGCCTGTGTTAGGAGGTTTTGGCACGTGCGGGGGGAAAGGCGGACTGACCGACTTTAGAGTACAAGCTCTATTGATAGAGAAAGAGAGAAACAACCCTTACATTTGCACCAGAACAACACACTCCGGAAAAACGTCGGATTTCTCCAACATCGTGTCACTGTATACGGAATTATAGTCTTAGTCTGTTAAATAGAGAAGACTGAAATTAATCGGTCGTTTTTTTTTTGTTTTTTTGTAGCATGCGGTGTTCTGTCTTGTTCACTCAGTTTAGTTCAAAAGCAAAATTGCCATTTTTCTATAAATATAAAACAGCACATTCATCACTGAACATTCTTAGTATTTCCTACATAACTTGTGCCACTGCTAGAATCAAAATAATTACAAGTAATACACTGTATATAAAAAAATGCCTTATAGGTCGATATGATTTATTTGACATTAAACGAGAATCTCTGCAAAAACCGCAAACCCACTGGCAAACAAACTTCATGTACTTCTTAATTACACTTTACGATATTTATTATCTAGATATTTTAATCTTTTCTTCCATCTGATTCCTGAGTTATAGCGGTTTTAAATGTGATTGACTCAACTAACTGAACTTCAATGATACGTAATTCTAGCAGATACCGGCCTTAATGACACCAACTACTAACAAATAACTACCGTTTTACCAGTATACCGCGTAAATGCTGCCGGAGCATTACACGAGGAAATGTCAAAATAAGTAAAGGTTCTCTTTTAATAGTTAAGGCAGCTTGCCAACTTTGTTAAACTAAAGGAAAAACAAATAGTTCCCAAACGCATTCAATGTGTTAATTTATAACGTCATTTGGGGGGATCCAAAAACTGAGTTTGCAGCTGGCTATAGTACAAGACCTCGAGCGACCTCGCCGAAACGCAGAACCACTTTAAACAAAGATAGCTACCTTTACTTTAATATAACTGCTATTTTACCATTCGGGGAAAAAAAAACTTGAATCTCAGACTTACTGACCAAAAACTACACTGTAAATTCAACAAAAATCCTGGCTTTCCAAGCACTCTTCCTCATCACATTCACCACCATCACAATCTTCTTCTTCTTCATCATCATCATCATCATCATCATCACCCTCCTCCTCTTCAACTGTGGCAAACGTTACTAACTACCCGTTAGCTGGCTACGAAACGAAAGGAACGATGCTAATGACTATGTGCGTGATAAATGGAGCGCGTAGACAAAAAGTGTCTCCTACCTCCGACCCGGTACATGTTTGCTGCCATGACTACCCCAGGTACTGGCGGCTCCTAGTAGAGATAACTAAATATCTGACGCCTTCGTCGCTGTTACTACTTGCTACCGCTGTTCAGTTTTTTGGAAAATGGTGGATTCGTCAATGTGAAGTGCACCAGCCAGAAGAACTTAAAGAGACAGTACACATATTACACCACGCCAAGTCTGCTGTAATATTTCATGCCGATAGAGAAACCCGCGTAAAATTCGAATGTTTTTTTCACCACGACGTGGGAGCCACCGCTCACCCCCGGCCTGAGATACATGTAATAGTCACAAACCGTTGCACAGTCTGAATGCGATGTCAGTAATGTAAGACAGATACCGGAGAGAACATTTTCATATATTTTTTTACCACCAGCCTTTTAAATTATTTAGAATATATATTTTAAAATTATTAGCAACTTTTGCAAGCAAATTGTTGTATACTGTTACCCTGTTCATTAAAGTTTTGTTTAATTAATTTTGTAAAGCAAAAGATCAGAGCTATCTTCCGGAACTACCCAATCAACACTGAAAAATCCATAAAGTTTAACAGAATTACATGGATCACATTATAATTATGTCATGTTGGGATGTGAAAATAATCTCCTAAACAGACTTTGATCTGAGACTGCATTGCTGTGACAGCACATCTCTATGCAAGAGGTGTTAACTCAGCTTCAAGATACAGCAAATACATCTTCAACATTAGGCACAGCAAATACATCTTAAACATTAGGCCCAGCAAATACATCATCAACATTAGGCACAGCAAATACATCTTAAACATTAGGCCCAGCAAATACATCATCAACATTAGAACCAGCAAATACATCTTCAGCATTAGGCACAGCAAATA
>JAOVYW010000034.1:2934199-2945967 GCA_025775045.1 Hiodon tergisus
GTGAAGAAAGGGAAGAGGGATGGGAGGGAGGGCGGGGGATTAGGCGCCCCTCTCCGACTACGCTCCGAGGTAGCTGCACGAGACCGAGGCGTCTGAGGATCCACTGGCCTCCCTGGTTGGCGGCGGGGACCCTGAAAGAGAGAAGCCAGGCATGAATGGGCCAGTCAGAGGTCTGCAGCAAGGAGTCCACCCAGGGTCCCATTGTCCAGCCTGCCTAAGCCTGGGGCTGATCCTAACTGGCACAAGCCTCTAATGAATAGAGCATGTATTAAAAGACAAAGCACACGGCCAGATTCAGAGTTCTGAAGTGTGAATAGCGGCTTAGAGCACATGGTAAAGGGCAGACAAGAAATAAAACAGTTCTTTAAAAATGTTATTTCAGTCAAACATATTAAGCAACAGACTACTAAAATACCGACAACACTAGAGTGTTACTCTAGTGCAGCGGTTTGCAAAGTCAGGGGCTTTCCCCATTGTGTGTGTGTGTGTGTGTGTGTGTGTGTGTGAGGGGGGTGCATTTTCCACACCCGTTTTCATGAATTGGGGCTGTGGCAGCACTAAAGATTCGATATCTACCTTAGCATTATAATCATAACTACATCCTACCTGGTATAAAATATATATTATATTATTATAAATAACATTTGTGCAAGCAGTCTGGTCTGGCCAGTAAGTTATTAGTTAAGGCATAGTCCTTAACTAACCAATACTGTAGACAGATGCCAGCCTCTTTAAATCCCCAATAAACCTACAAAGCAGATTGAGCCTCTCCCTTATTATGCCCACTCCATGCAATTTATCAAGGTATTTCGGTAAATCTGAGCAGGGAATGGCAGTAAAATTGTTTTTAACACCGTCAGGTTCATCAGCGTGAGCTATGCGCAATACCGGCCCAAATATGTTGTATAAAATATGATTTCTTAACCTGTTAATTCCTCTCAACAGAAACCATCAATCAGCACTGTCAGTGCTTACAATCCTGGGGAATCCGTTATTTAAAAAGTTAGCGGTTGTTTTTTTTAGGCAGCATTCTTGCACTGAGATACTCAATGAAGTCCATAATACAGTTACTGCCCTTAAGCAGCTTCATCCTAAGTAGCAATTTAGAAAGTTCAGTTGTATTCACAATGGGGTATATATTCAACATAGGCTAGAAACTGGAGTTTGGTTTCCCCTAAACAAAATACTTGGAAGTGGCCTCAGGTAGTTATTTTTTAGTATTCTGGCTCCTGCCTAGTCAATTCGGTCCATTAGGATATTTTACACATTTTGTTATTTGAGCTTATTAATTCTCCTACCCCATGCACGTTTACGACGCCCACTTCCTGCAATGTTCTCATAAGCAGGCGTTAACAAAAGCCCCACTCCCTAAACCACAGCACAGCAATAAGAGAAACTGAACTGAGTAATCTACAAACTACACGATAAAGCAAACAAACAAACAAGATGGACGCACAACAGTCACAAGTGCTCTCTTCACAATTGGCTCCTTCCAAAGCAACTTTCCTTTACAGTGAGTTCAATACAAGTTTGTTGAGTTTACCTACTACATGCTATTTAAAAAAAAAAAAAAAAAAAACTTTCAGATATTAAGAGGGAATAATAACTGCTCACATAATTTTAACCCCTTCCCTGAATTTACATTTTAAAGCACTGATCATAAATCTAGTGTAAACAATAGAACATCTTTTTACATCTCTTATTTCCCACAGGAGGGACCAGAGCCACTTCTATTTTAGTTTTAGTTTTTACTCTAAAAGCAACTCCAGCAAACTTTTTTTTGGTTGCTCCATGTCATAAATGTATTTTACTAAAGCTGTAGACAACATGCATTTTAATTCTCAAGGGGGAAGCACAAAAATGTAAACAACGCGCACCTGATTGTTTTAACTCGAGTTACTGGGACAGAGTGTGATAGGAAGCTGAGAAGCCAGTTTAACAAGTGGGGAATACCCGTGATACCCACGTGCAGCTGGCTACTGGAGGGGTTTAGCGTTTGAGTAAATGGGATTCCATAAACTGGCGGGTGGCACCTGAAATACTAGGTCGGCCAAGAGAACATATCGCAGCCTACTCAGTGCATAACATTAACTGCAAAATTTCGAAAGGCGCACTCAATTCCACTCCGCCTGACTCACTGGTTCACAGTTTACATCTTCGAAAAAACGTTGGAAAATGCATTATAAATTCTGCACACTGTAGATTCAAAGATATTTACTGCTAAAGCGGAAATTGACAGCAACTTCCAACTATACCGTCATTTAAATAGTTGGCTGCATTTAAAAAACTGACAGATTATTTACAAATACTAGCGTTTCTGCGGTCCAAAGGATACATAAAGAACTAATAATAGCGGTGTTTATAAATAATCAATTAATACTTAATGCATTCAGATAAACGAGTAAGAAAGTTAACCAAACAGTCACTCGACACTAGATCTAGTTACATATACAACTAAATACTCTTTTTAAAAAGGTACTAAATCGAGTTGCAGAACTAAGAGTTTTAATCCAAACAGCCACAAAACGCGTTTAATAGACTTGTAACGTCAACCTCGATTATCTAATCCCCGCCAGGGTCTTAATCTACAGAGAGAACCTGCAACAATTTGCAAGGTTAGAGAACAAAAAGTGTGTTTCAAAAAGGACAATAAAACAAGCAGCACTACTACATCCGAACCCTTCCAGGACCCCTCTGTCGCCAGCCAGCTCAGCGCTATTTTCGAAACATCTTTTGTTGCAGAAGGATTATCTAGTGACTAATGCCATGGCACATTGTAGCTAATAGTGAAACAACAAAACGAAGCTAAGTGAGCATGTACCGCGGGACAAATCCGCAAATAAATAAAAACTGGTCACGCCAATTAACTCGTCTGCTCAATATCATATTTTAGAACGGTCTTGTACGAAGTGGGCATTGGAAGATATGTCGCAAACGTGGTTAGCTAGCTAATACGCAGTTGCATGTAAAATGCATCAAAACATGCAATCCAATAGGGGAATGTTGTTTTTCCGAATGAAGCCGACCTTCGGCTTTTGTTACACAGCGAATAACTAATAGATTGAACTTTGCTTGATTAGTATCGTCCTTTAGATTACGGAAGTAACAAGATAAAATACATTTATATAAGCCTCCGGTTCCTTTAACAACTCTTACCGTTACGGCTAGATTTTTCTCTCGCTTCCTCGAAAGTCCCAATAATAGTACAAGCGCTGCAAGCTCCACGCATCCAGTTTGCAATCGAACAGTTTACTGCGAGCATTTCCAGGTTCGCATCATGCCATGAAATCATACTATATTTTTTCTTTAAGTGTAAATAAATATATGTTGTACTGAGACACCTGCAAACCATTGGTTAAAATCGAATAACACAAATTAATAACTATATTATACGGTTACAAGTTAAGCCGTTCCCGGGTTGCACATTTCAGACAGAGATTGCGAAACCAGCGAAGTTCGGGAGGGGGGGGGGGGAAGAAAAAAAAAAAAAAACGCCGTGACTTCGCCCTTCCTCACGAACCGAACGCGTGCGCATACTAACACAACATTCTTTTTCAGATCAAGTCTTGTGATCCAACCCAGTCAATTCGCCACACCCACTTCCATAACCATATTTGGTTTTTTCCGTTGCATGTGGAGTCCAGTAAATTACAGTATACCCTCTATCTGTCCCTGCAGGGAAATTCCGCCAGTCTAGTGAGGCCTACAAACAGATATTCCTTGCGAGACCGTCTTGTAAACTTAATTTTCTGGTTCCGCGCACACTCATTAGAGGTGCAACGTTTCGTTCGTTATCACGTTACATTAAATTAACAAAACTAGTGGGTGACTCGATGGCTTTGAGTATTTCTAAGCATAAACCGTTTAGACCTTTCCATTCAATTTACTTTACAAATAACGTAACTCGTTGGGCAAGGAACAGCGTTTCCTATGAAGTAGTACTTTTACAACTGTAACATCAGTGTAAGCAAGTATCCTGAGCGCATTTTATTATTTATTTTTTTAAACTAAAAAAAAAAAAACTCCTTTTGAAACCTGGCAGTCTAAGTAAAGATGCACATCGTTAAGTCGTTCTCAGTCGTTTTTTTCCCAACATAAAAACTCAGCAATCGCTGACAGAAAAAAACAATACTCGGCCTGGCTATAATAAATTTAATCAGAAGACTACTTGATATCACACCCTGGACTACTCTTTGATCTTTTCCCATATTTTTTACGTCACAAATATTAAAAACGTAGTCACCGTCAAAGACTGTATAGCTTTAGGATAAATGTTTCACAGCCCCCAGTATATCTCTATGTGGGTATAGTGCGACCTGCAGTTGTCTTGGTAACAGTGATGCAGACAAACACAATTGTTGCAATTACGCTAATTTTTGCGCCAGCAAAGACCCAGCTAGCCCGTAGTTAACCCAAGATTATAACGGCGTTTCCTCTGAAAGTCGCCTAGTGGTTACAAAACACATCTACAACAAGTTCGATCTGATATCTAAATGACCTAAAGTGTCATAGAGGCAGTTAGGATTTCCCATTTACATTTACATTTTAAGCATTAGCTTATCCAGAGCGACATACAAAAGTGCTGTAGTTTTTGGGGTTAAAGTAATTTAGCTAGATTAAAAAAATAATTTGTTTGTTATATTATATGAGTATTTTATTTTGTCTTAATAGTGCAGTATATAAAATCTTTGAAAAGCTCATATCAAAAGATATTAATAAATCTTCCATTAATAATTTGTCGTAATTGATGCAATTACTTGGGTAAATGAGTATCAAATCATATATCACTAACTAGCCAGGCAAAACAGTTAAGAAGACATGAATAGTATATTAATAGTAAACAAGCCAAGCATCCATATTGAAAGCAAACAAATACAACCCAAAACTTGCAAATTTCCTCTTGTCGGGTTGGAAAGATTGTAGGTAGAGTTCAGTAAAAACCAATTGCCAATCTATTGCTCCGGTCATAGGAAAAATACATGACCGCTTAGTGGTAGCTGGGTGCCTGGGACCCCGAGTGCAACTTTTTACATCATATAAACAGTTTCACTACAAAGCAATTTATTTATAACAACTGCAGTTCTGGTATTTACCTGGGGAATTCAGTTGGTCCTGATGGGTGTGCTAAAAAGAAAAGATAATAGAACCGGCACTCCAAGGTTAATTGTTACCTATGAGTGCTTCTAATTTGCACTCATAGGTAAATGCCCATTCTGCACGCCATGCTGAAGATATATACCGTCTGATTTAAAACAGCATCAGTGCCTCCCATGGTAACCATAATCAAGTTGCATTAATATTGCCATTGTTACAGTCATGTTAATCAAGAGGAACACATCAGTGTTTTCCAAAGTTGTTTTTACTAAGACAGCAAGAGTTAAGAAGAAAACAACTAATGTCTTTGAGACGTTTTTCAAAATGATTTGTCATAGTTTTAAATGTCAACAAACGTGCATTAAGACATGCCTTGCTTGTATTTAAAATAAGACTTTGCTAATTAAAGAAAATCCATATGAAAACTGTGCAACTGCCTGGGGTTCATTCCGTAATGTTGTTTCTAAATGATTCAAGGTGTATATAAAAAGAAAGGCCACTTGCATTTTTTGCTTGAGTGTGACCTGAGTAAGAGTAGAAACGACATGACTGATCAGAAGCAAAAGAAAGGGCCGTTGAAATACCAGTCTCTACCGCAGCGTAGGCAGAAACGTACTCAAACTCGCGGAGTCAGATACATACATTGTCTAAAACTGGTTTCGGGGCCATGTCAGTAGTCCTACTCGGCGCAACTGCTGATTTTGTGACAACTCTCGAGTAGATCTGCTTCATTGTAAATAACTGAACGCACGATGGGTTAATTCGCATTTTCGCCTTCCTATTTACGTGTTCTTGGACTTTTTTTTGGATTAATTTTAACAAAGAGACTCCGCTAAAACGAGGATTTACATCGGGCTGCGAAATAATCTCCACCCTTGGGCTGGCAAGAAATCTGCCACATCCCCCTCCTCATGCACGCTGAAACCCACAGCGCGAAAATGTTGCCATAGCAGAAAATTCGATAAGGCACGGCAACATACATATCATACTTCAGTCTGATTTTATTTTAAACAGAGAGGCCATAGCGGAGACGTATATTATGCGCTTCAACTAGCTGCGCAGAACATTTATTTGTCCCTTCCTTTTCCGAGCGCCTTACAAAATTTTCTTAATCTAAAGATACACAATGAAACTACTGCCTTCGCAACCCGTTCAATTATTTTTTTAAATTCCGCGTGCAAGCATTTGACACACATCCCAACTGTAATTTTAATGACGGTATACATACCTGTACACTTTTCAGTTCCAGTCGAGAGTTCACAATATACGTTCTTCTATAACCAACAGAAAACTTTTCCCCCTTACTAGGCGTCACTTCCTACTGTTCTCTCCAAGCTTTACTCGCTGTAGTGTGCGAATGTTGCACACTGTAACTCCGGTGACGTAGAGCATTCTGTGTTGGAGTTTTAGGACTATCAGTTGCGTAAAAAAAAAGGTTTTAAATAGTACTTACGTTTACGTCGGTGTACATCAGTCACTAAAAAGTACAGGTCAGCACATTCAATTCCTTGGGGAATTAAAACTAAGGGTTCGAAAACAGAAGACATTTATTTTGCCGTAAATACACGGGCTAATTTCCCAAAACAGAAAATTGGCACCCATTGTTTTATATGTTCAGCCAATGCCTAGGCACACATTCATGGTATTTGTATAGTTTTTTTTTTTGTTTGTTTGTTTTTTTAAGTGTGAACTGGAAAACATGATATCTCCTGTAGTAGTAAAGAGAGGGGTACATTTTTCGGGTATGTCGACAGTTTATTGACAGCAGAAGTAGGATATAGGATTGAGATCAGCACTGACATATTTCACCCCTCGACATATGAGGTTTTACAACAACACCAAAAGGTCAGCATCACATTTTGGTAAAATATATTGCAAACTGAAGGCATTTGTGCGGGCTGCAAGGGTACACACCCGGCTTTTCACTGGTCAAACTATACGTTCAAGCGTGAAGTCATAGAAGTGGCGATATATCATATTATGTATTATGTAGAATCTGTGGGAACCCAGCAACATAGCTAATTTGCATAAACTGCCTTCTCCAGTTGATTCAGTTAAATGCAAAACGATGTCACATCGGATCATTAAAGGGTGATTGTGCTTCAATCATGCCCCTACAGGGGTAAAAAAAGAAGTCAATGTGACATTTCACCAGAAATGCTTTCTGCAGGTTACTCGATTTAACTACATAATTGAAACGGTTCCCTAAAAACGTTTTACTTGGCGTAAAAACCAGGCACTTGTTTTTGTGCACGCGGCAGGCTCGTCTTTGTGAGCAGCTCAGCAAAAACAACAAAAAACAATTCCGTTAAATGGTTCCGAGTGGTCTCCATAGGTTCATATTCAGGTTTAACCCTTAAAACGTACGTTAGAATTAATATATGTATCTCCCTTTGATACAGTGTGGAAATATGTTCTAAAGAAGGACAACTCGACAGGGATCGTTCATGTATGACTCCAGTGTGCAATGTACTATGGTGAATTTTCCGTGAACCGGATAGGCAGGCTCTGCAGTGGTTAAGATGATTTCAGTTTGATAAGGATTTATTGCTTTAGCTTACTTTAGCATGATATGTTGTGTGTGCGTGTGTTTTAGAGCTCATTTAATGCATGCTGGTGCATTTCATTCTCTCTCTTCCTCAAACTCAAATCGAGTTAATTTATTTTTTCGATATGTTCCTACAAGAAAGCAGAAAGTCTCTCTCTCTCTCTCTCTCTCCCTCCAAACATCTTACCAAATAGCTGTCACTACCTTCGCAACTACGTATGCACATTTTATGCTGTTCTGGAGTAAGAGGGCCTTTAAATCAGTGTATTATTGCCAGTTTCAGTTTCACTTGGCCGAGGCAGAGAAGTGAAAGGATCTCCTGGAAACCGAAAGACATGGCGCCGCTCCACCCACGCCTTCGACACGAAGTATCTACACAAGCCGACAACCTGCATTCATGCGCCAAGCCCTTGGCTCGGAACGAGTGCAAACTAGTTAATAATTCGTCCTGCAATAGACGTCCTCGACCTTACAAGGTGTGGCGTACTGATCGGTATTGTAATTGAAAATGACAGGCTTCCTTTGGAATACTCGTTCAAAAAAACACCACTCCCCATTACAGTAGTTCAGTACACAGGACATTGTTTAAAAAGCTACTTTCAAAAGGATTTTTGTTTTGTTTGTTTTGTTTTAGCTCTGAGACAACTGATAAAAAAGAATGTATGGGGAAACCTTTGATTATCTATCATACCTGGAGTACAAGACGATTAGGAGAAAGACCGGGAATACAGCCACTTAGTGTTAATTTCTGTTTTATTACTTTAAAAAAAAATTAAGTCTCAAAAAGATTACTCGTGTATCTGATTGGTTTGATGTTCTGACTAGCTAGCTACGAGATACGTTTTAGGCATGAAAGCTAAATGAAAAAGAAAAACACATACCTTTGCCAGGTTCCTAAAAAACCCATTCTAGTGGAAACAGTGCAGGGCATTAGGGTTCGACCCTTACAGATTCATTCTAAACCTCTTTTTTGGCCTGGTTGTGATTTGGTTCACACATTATGCTTTACGTGGAAACACAGATAACCTTTTCTCCATCATGCAATGTTTGTGCAGCAGGTCTTCATTGTTAGAAAAATAACACAAATCGTAGCAATCATCGCTCTTTCCAATTGTGTGTCCCGGTTTTTGTTTTCCCCACTGCAGAAAAGAGAGAGAGAGAGAGAGAGAGAGAGAGAGAGAGAGAGAGAGAGAGAGAGAGAGAGAGAGTGTGCACGTAGCTTTCGAAACACTACGTAGGTATTTTGTTTTAATGGCACAGTGTAGCTTGTACTGTGTGAATCTAATCAGTTTTACAGTGTCAGTGATTCTTCTCAAGGCAGTGATTTTGAGAAATTGTGACTGCAAAAGTGTGTGGCAACCAGAGTTACGCACTGCCTGTGAGATACGTTTCCACTGTATATTCTATTAAACCTGCTGACGTGACCAGATTTATTATCCAAATAAAGAAAACACACAAAATAATCAAAACCTTAACCCAATAAATCTATCAAATTGTGGTAGTAAAATAAATTTATTAAGGAAATAATTAAACTTCCTCTTAAAGAAACAATATAAATCTAACCGGAATTCATTCCTCTAGAGGTAATTTACAGAAGCGTATATTCCAGTATTACCCTGCCATTAGCAAAATAAACTTAAGAGCGCTTCCTTAGTGTAGCAAACGCGTGCGTGCAGAATTGTGGCGAAAAGTGCCGTATCTGAACGCATTTACAGAAATAAATAAAAAAATGGCCAGCTCTCCTCCAGGATTGAGCCTCAAACGCAAAGGCCTCGGTCCTCAGTGGCTCACTGCTTCGAGACGGCCCTTTCTTCGCTCCCAGTATCCCAGTATACCCGTAGAGACCACACCGATGATACCAAACACCACATGCAGTGCGCATCTATCCACATTAGACACGGACCCCAGCAGTAGGCGCCCGCGGAGATCATCGCCGTGCACTGTGACCAAACGGCAGGCCCAGGGGGGCACCCGGAGGTCACTCACTGCGGTTGTAATCTCAATAATCGACAATAATACATGAGGGCCCTTGGTATTGAGCCACACCAGCAGGGAGTGCCAGTATAGAAGACCCAAGGGGAGGGTTTGTCATTCTGCTGCCATCAGGCTGCCGTCTGCTTGAAAGGGAACTAATGTTACGCTGCCTAATTTCTAACAAGGAGGAAGGAAAATCAGTCGGGAAAGGAAGGAAACTAAATTGGAATTCTGAGTTCCTCTTTGGACCTTCAATTAATCCTGAAAGAACACACAAATGTATATTACATATCAGTCACATGTCTGTGATAAGTCTTATTGCAGATTCTACTTCAAGCCCTGACATTTACATTAATGTAATATATTAAAGACTTCAGACTCATTTCAGGAAAACATCCATTAATTAAGGAGGAGAGTTTTGTTTTTTTCGTTCGGCATGCTAAAATCAATATTTTTTTATTAATAACCAGGTTATAAAAATAAAATACAAAATGATTTTAAAACAAAGCAAAAAAAAAAGCAACACTGTACATTGATATGGTACAAAAGAAAAATAAATTACAGCCGTTATGTACAGTGCAACTCACCCACCTGTTACATTCATTCATGTGTAACTGTACATTCACCATTGTAATATAAAGCATGGCAAAAGTAAATGAAACGAGCTGTACAGGAGACTGGTGGATATGTGACAGTACTTTACATGTCGGGTGTAACAGACTCTCTGAGAAGGGGACCAAGTCTCCTGTGGAGCCCAAGGCTAATGTAGCCTCTAGCTGTACGCACTGTATAAAGTTCTGGCTTCGGGCAGCGGGTCGATCAGTTTTTCCATCCCGAGAATAGCGTCTGGCACTCACACACTACTGACCTGCTCGACCCCCCCAGTCCCCCCATCACTGTACCAGTGGCAGCTCAGAGGGGGGCGCGGGGGCGGCAGTGCGGGACTGACTCTGCTCTGCGTCTCCCTGGGCCGCCCCCCTCACCGTGCTCTTAATCTGCAGCGATCCAAGTTTACACAGAGTGGAGAATCTCCTGCTTTCAATCATTGACAGTTATCGCAAAACTGCAGAAATGTAAAGTATGGAGGCTTGCATGTATATTTAACTAACATCTTCTCATATGAAGTATACATTTGTCTTCTGACAGCTTTTGTGTCCTGCGTAGTTAAACCGAGCATTTACCCAGAGCATGTTACTGGTGCTATAATATTATCGTTATATATTATATAGAGCATTATGAATTTCTAATCACTTTAAAATGTATATAGGTTAAATTAATAATATCTATAGGTTTCCATTACTGGAGGTCACCATGATATGCAAATATTAAATAATGACATATTTATTAGTGGTGGTGGTTTTTTTGTTCAAAATTAAGCAGCAATATAAAAAATAACCCGGAATAAAACTGCTGGCTCTTCACAGTTAAGACATGCTTTTTGGCACATTCCACATTGGGTGATCAAATCACCAAGCAACACTTTAAACCTGCAAGTTAACACTGACAAGACTTATCTCTCCTACCCCAGGGTGGCAACGTTGATTTGCTTGCTAAAGTGTTGCTCGCTAAAAACATACAAGGTTATCGCCCCCCTTTCTCATACTCCTGACATTGTATTCAGAAATATGAAAGGTGTCGCCTGTAAATATTGGTATCCAGAACTTAAGGCTTTCAATAAAAGCTTCATCTATATATCGCCCGTGTCCTGGAAAACCCATGCATCTCCCTTTTTGGTATTTTTAATGCTTTTTATTTTCATTTTTATGTTTTAAAGCGGTCATCAACTCATGTACTCATGTTTCAGAACCCCCAACGTCTCCAGGATGCAGATGAGTTTTTATATATATGCTTTTAGGGGATACCTAATGTATCTAAAAGCAAAAAAAATAGGCAATAAAATGCAACAAGTTCTCCCAAATCTCCCGTCAATCGCAAGGCAGTCAAAAGTCCAGCTGGAAAGTACAATATCGTCCCGCTTGGGACACCTGCAGGACTGTGGCCCCGGTTGTGGTCAAGCAGCTACATTATTACAAACCACTTCCTTCTCTGACGAATCCAACTACAGGTCCCGCTGACCGCTGACCGCTGATCGCTGTGGATGGCTGCTAAAGGCCCACAGAAGCCTTGAAACGGCCCGGTTTGAACCCTGAGA
>JAOVYW010000034.1:2975311-2995218 GCA_025775045.1 Hiodon tergisus
ATCGTTAATACGTGTACTGTAATTTATTCTGTGTAATACAATGTGTTATAATATGATATATTTTTTATTTTATATATCATTTATATTATTTATCCCACAATCGGAGTGATTGTAATCGTTGCATGAAATGATGACTCGGATGGTCTAGTCTGACAAATTACTGTTTCTAGTTAAAGTTGGAATCATTTTGCTATAGTAGGTGTCAAACATATACGGAGTAATCATATAGGTGTTTAACTGGGGGATGCGGGGAGGGGGGAGGGGCAGGAGGCAGGCTGGCTAAATTGGGCGGACACATAAAAACTGCATTTAGCTGTAGATGCCTGAACAGTTAGCGTGAGTTGCCTTTGAGTGCAGTGTACTGCGCTAACAAACTTATGGAAACAGGAACCGCGCTACATCTTTCCACCGGCTGCATTTGATTAGTACTATTCCCTTTTGGCCGGTCGTCTAGTGGTCATTTTTAGGTGGACAAAGAGGAACTCGTCTACGTGATTTAATGGCACCTTCATATCTCTCCGAGGGCTTTTTGCTGTGTGTTGTCGAGGTTTGATATTTACCTGGAGTTCATTTTGGTTGGAGAATTCCTCTCTGTGTCCTTTTGTGTCATATTTACCGAAAATCTGAGGATAATACCTGGACCGCTACTAATGGTAAGCGCTGAAATGACCGACTTAAAAACATATCTTTGTGAAAAATCGCTGTTTCTAATTTACGTCGGAAGCAAATTCCTTAGTTTAGACTGTAACAAGCCCTTTTGTATTAAGCTTGTGTTATACTGCTGTTGCATTTTCTACGTTAAATAAGGATAAATTGCTACCGCTCTAACCCACAGATGTGTACACAATTAAACCCAATTTAAAAAGAGTTCTTCTAATAGCGCAAAAGAAATGTGTTTAGTTGTTAAACCAATTCGAGAGATTTGATGGTGTTCTTGAAGTACGTTTGTTGTAAGTTTATTTTTCATTTAAACGTCAAAATTGTTCAAAATCTTTACTGAAATGTGCGGTGTGCCCAGAATGAGTGTACGTAGCCATCTCTTTGGCTGTGTGCCGGTGTACACCTGCCCGCAATGGCTGATGTGACCGTTTTTCTTCTAACTGTTTTGAGTTGTTAGACAGTAGCCTTGTTTTTAGAACTCCGATGGCAAGGGTGTTGAGGACACCAGCCTTTTCTCGTGCTAAGTGCTGACATGCTTGTTTTCCCTTCCCTAATGCAATTGAGTCCCACATGTATCAAACCAACTAGATTATATGCAATGTATTAAAGGTTGTGTATTTGTAAAGATAAAATATAATTTTCATAATACTCACCAATCGGGACAATAGTTTCATCGATAGAGAAAAACCTGGTAATAAAGAGCTCCTCCTGTGCCCAGTTCAATTCGCACCTTTTCACTGTAAAAATATATAACTGTTCAACAGTTTAACGCTGTTCTCTTTCCAAACAGTGTGTTTTGTTAACACATTAGATATCTATCGTGTGTTGAAATGAAAACCCTGTTCTATATTAATATTTTGCTGTTTGGAAATTATCGATACTGCAAGGGGATTTTCTACGTAAACAGTGATAACAGTTTATAAATTTGAAAATGCCTTCAGAAGGTGTTGCTGTTACGTTTTACTTGTTGTGTGTGTTATTGTTCGTATTTATTTATATTTTCAGTCATAACCTTTGAATTGTACAAATAAACAATTTTAGAAAGCCCTTCCATATTTCAATGCAGATGGAACACACGACTAAACTCAATGTGTACAACAGTCACATTCAGAGTTATAAAAGTTGGTTATTAAATTACGGTAAATATGCATAAAGTATTTCTTCACAACAAATTGTATTAGTGTAAATTCTATTTTGATATAATTAATAGGTTAATACATGATACAAGCTCGAGGTCTTCAGTTGCTGTTCTCTGAAAGCCGTGCGCAAGAAAAGTGCGTAATGGTCAGATCGCGTCTATTGGGATAGTTTCGGTATAGTCTTGATGTTGTATTGTCCATTTAGATTTAGATTGTCCAAGATTTCATTATATTTTCTGTGTATTCGTATGAATTCTAGAGATTCCTGTGAAAAGGTCAAAGGGATTACAAATTTCCATTTGAGGAAGGACATTGTAACATTCGGAAGATATGTGTGGGGGAAAACGTTTCTGGTCCTAATTTTAAAAGTTGGCCTCTGAGATAAGTATAAACAGACACTGTTATGCTGTGTCTTAAATGTCAGTGCCTCCGATGTTTAAAAAGACAAAAAGAAAAAAAGGGAGCAGATTTAAAAATGGAATCATAAGCGGTTACACATTATCTGGGCAAACTGCGGAGAGCGCCGAAACTGAATAGTGTAAATCAGCAGTAGGCTAGTTGACATTGCCAAACCAAACGGTTTTGTTTGGTCTTTATAGTATCCATCATTACATGGAATAAATAAAACATTTCATTGTTTTATTTGTTGATAACATATAAGTGTCACGAAGCAGTCACACGAAACGAATAACATAATACGTATTTGTGCATATTTTCACTTTTGTAACTTGCAACCGTATGTATTAAGGCGAATTTGATTAAATTGAAGTTTTCATTATTAATTGGAAAACAATGCTAAGGCGATTATTAAAGAACTGTTTGCAATCAACAAGACAGTACCCCTGAATTGACAGAGGAGAAAAAAACGTTGGCAAACGGACAGCTTTAGGTAGGGCCTGCTTATAATTTGATGTCAAACAGGGCAGTTATATTAGTTGTAGCATTATTCAGAAATAATGTCATAATTGGGACCTTTTCCTAAGTACCAGAATCTCCCCACCTAAACTGAATTAATCTAAAGGACCATCTGTAAGTACCAGTCTGGTCACATTGTTTTTGCTCTATGAGAGAGAGAGAGAAGCTGCAGTTAACATGGAGTGGGCGAAAGTACTTCTGCCGGGCTATAAGAAGCTAACTGTGACCTAATTTCATTGCCAGCTATATTTATTTGGAGAATGATATCCATTACTGTAAAATATGCATCAAATGTAACTTTAAATTCTTATTTCTATTTTTTTTAAGTGAACAACTGTTTGTTTATACATATCTTAATCTAATTGTGGTTGACATTTCTAGAACAGGGATGTATTTCTATTGATCAAAATCGACTGCTGGAAAACAATGGAGATTCTCTCAGTGATTATCATATCATGACTTTATCCTTCCTCTTTACTATAGTGTAGTTTTTTGGTATAAATTTAACTAATGGTGTAGTATGATGATCTATTCTTATTGTCATGTGAGCAATATGAGTTGCTATAATCATAAGAGAGGCCCCTTCTGTAAAATGAACATTTGTTTAAAAGGATGTGCAAACTCACAGCCTACAGGAGGGGATAGCAACCAAGTAAACCAGATTTACACCTCAAACCATGCCCACATTGCACATAGTCTAGATGCTACAAAGGAGAATGCAGGACCAAATGCTGGCCAACCTTTTGCAATTCTGTTTAAAAAGTGGTAAGTGATAAAATGCAAGACACGCACAAACACAGTTTTCTTGGTAATGTACTTTGGCCTTTTGTAATGGTTGGCTTGGCTCCAGTGCAATGGGTACCAAACGATAACAAAACACATTTTCTATTCACCCATTGATCTCTGCTGTCTACTCTGCATCATTCACCTGTTCTTGCTAGGTTCAAACAAACAATCCCAAGTGTATGTGTATCTTATCAATGCCTTTTAACACAGGTCAATTATGCAACATTGCTACAGTCATCTTACTTAAAATATGGTTATTACATATATCTTTAGAACAAAGGTTTCCAACCCTGGCCCAGGAAAAAACCCTTTGTGGGCAGGTTTTTTATGCCGGCTGAGTACTTAATCATTTGAATCAGCTAATAATTGCTCTTAATGAGCGGATCTAGGTTTTCTCACAGTATTGAGGTTGATGCCGACTTGAAGAACGATGGAAAGCCTCCTAGATGGGCAGGATCCTCCAGGATGAACAATCTTTTGTTTGAATTCGTTCAAGTTTTACCTCACAAATATCAGCCTTATTTTGCTTTCCACATGATGTTGGTTATAGGTAGAACCTCCATTCCTCATATGAAGATGTTTGCCAATCCTCGGTGTATGTTTTAAAATGCTTTTCAGCCTATCATTGCCCTGATTTTTGGAGCAGACGTCCTTTTGATGTGTGCTTATAAATGACCAGTGGTTTGTTTTGGGGTCTCTGAAAACAGCCTTTTAGGAATTTATTGTGACAAAAGCAGCCCAATTTGGATGCAGATTGATCCTTGATCTATACCTAGCTATCAAGTGTCATTTGAAAGTCTCTTTTCTCGGGAGTGCGCTTCTACTTTGGAGTAGAGAGGGCAAATCAGACCTGCTTGGTTTTTCCATTTTAAACATTAAACATGGTATTTTATATTTTCAGGATTTATCTTTGCATTTTAAAGTTGTGTGTATTTTTTGGTTTCTTTTCAAATTAGAGTAATGTATTTTAAATACTCTCTCAATCCAATTATGGCTTTGGTTCTTTGGAAGACCAACATCACTTTACTATGGTATTGCTTTAAAAGGAATGTGGTACTTTGCTGGATGTCATGGGTATTGATCATATTTTTCATTAGGTTGTTTCCCTTCTGAAATGTTTGTAGACCATCTTTTAAGAGAAACGTCTATGGAAAACAGGTTCACATGTGTGTCCCTTAACCGTCTGATATGTTTTTCTTACTGGTTCTCAAAGTGTTCCTCTGAATTCCAGGAACAAGCTTGCCCCAACATTCTGAAGGAGCCCCCCAGCACCACGTAATATTTCCTCAAGAAACGCCTCCATCATCGGATCCCAAGAAACATGGACTGTTTTCCCATGCTTTACTTTCTGTCAGTAAGTAGACCATGCCAATCCATTCTATATCATGTGACATGCTTGCCACAACTAAATGCACTTTTTATTGATGACCAAAAAAAAATAAAAAATAAAAAAATAAATAAAAAAAAAATATATAGTTACAGTTTTGTTTGAAACCAAATTCAGTGTATCAGTTTTAAAGGTGTACCTTTTATAGGGCTTTTTGGAGCAGTTATTTGTTTTGCTTTGTCTGGTCAGGCTTATTAGGGTCCTGGTCCCTTATCAAGTTAGAGTTTAGATTGACCTCAAGGCTGTACTTATTTGTCTAATCATCTTGGTGAGAAAGCAGGAGGGGTAAGATATGATTCTTCAAATTCCATTTTAAAACTCTGTTTTTATTTCGACACACTGTTTATGCTTTGTAGATGTTGAAGATCTGGACAGGAGATATCTGATCATGGAACAGTCGACTGTAAACAAGCCAGACAAAATCATTTAAAAATGTTTTTGGGGGAATCACAGGCCAGATTTTTTGTCCTTTGCCAGGTTAGGCTTGGGGTGGGGGTTGGTGAAAAACAGTTTTAAACAGAGCTCTTCTTTCCTTCTTCTTTTCCCTCCTTCTACCCTCCATCCAGAGACATCATGATTCCTGGTAATCGAATGCTGATGGTCATTTTATTATGCCAAGTCCTACTGGGAGAAAGCAGCCATGGTAGTCTAATACCTGAGGAAGGGAAGAAGAAAGTCTCAGGCCTGCAGGGTCGTTCCTTTGACCAGAGCCATGAACTGCTGCGGGACTTTGAGGCCACACTTCTGCACATGTTTGGGCTGCAGAGGCGCCCGCGGCCCAGCAGCTCGGCCGTGGTGCCCCAGTACCTGCTGGACCTTTACCGGCTGCAGTCAGGAGAGGCAGAAGAGGCTGGGGTCCATGAAGGCGGTTTTGAGTACCCGGAGAGATCTGCCAGCCGTGCCAACACTGTGAGGGGATTCCACCATGAAGGTATGTAAGAGCCCACAGCAGTACACAGTGGATTCTGACCTCAAACCAGGTCAAGATTTTAAGCAAATTCTGAGATTTGATAGGACACGAAGTACATGCTTATTCCTTTATGGTTAGTTGTACATACCAGCTAGTGATATGTAAATAAAATACACTTTTTTTATTGCAAGGTTTTAATGGTTATTATGTAGTCAAATGACCTCAGAACTGTGAAATGCAGCACAGGCATTTCCTAAGCCAGTTGACTTCTAATGTGAGACCACTTCCACTCAAACCAAAAAATAAAAATAAAATGGATGTGGTCACAAAATGTAAAAGGAGCCAAGATTCAGTCCAATGTACTTTACATCTTGAGAGTGCAGTCAAAGGTTGTTTCTTGTTTGGCTTTGCTGTTTGAGGAAAGCATACCTTGTTACTCTTTACCCCACCCAGCACTAAAGAACTAAAAAAGTCTCTGCATTGAGCTTCCGTCTCCAGTTATATGGATCTTTAGAGGGACCATCTCACCATGTAATTATCTTTAATGCTATACTGCAGCCTGCTAAATAAAGTCCTTCTGCCAAGTATGTGGGGAATCGGCAGGCAAGTCAGTAGACAAGTTGGAAAAACAAACGCTCTGAGCTAAGGTGATAGAGGGACAGAGCTACACAAAAAAGCCAAACACCTAGTTCATAGACAAACAGAAATACAGGCCCCTTGTGCATACTGAAGCACATGAAATAATTTTTCAGGTTTTTCAGACTTTGGAGAGGGGAAGCATATAGTATAAGTCTGTTTCATGGAGAAGAAAAGTGCAATAATTCAGTTTTAATGGAGCCTGTCAAACAAAGCATGCTCTTTTAATGACACAAAGCAATGAAGTCTGAGGAAATGTTAAACATGGGTCCCTACCTCATGATTAAGCTGGTAGCTGTAGATGTAGAAAATGATAGTCAAACTTATTTTGGTACACAATGCTAATTTGTTACATATCCCTGCTGGAGAAGGTTGGATGTGGTTTGAATTAAGGTATTGTTTATTCCTTAAACAATTTTAATGACATACCTCATATGTTACTGTGCAGGCAAAATACATTACAATACCAATTGTCTTTGAATGCAAACATAGGAAAAATTACAGACTTAACTGAAAACAGTACTTGATATAGCATCATTCAAATTGAGCACAAGGAGGTTTAATGTGCGGTAAAGCCTTGGTTTAATAAGTGTAAGAAGTGAATGCATCATAGGGAAATAAACAGGATTAAAATTATAAACATTTCATTTTAAGTGTTCCAATGTGTGGGAAAATATGAGGCAAAAATGTTTTTTTACACAAAATTAGCCAAATATTTCTAAGGTGAATTTAAATGATAGGAAGAACAGATTATTTTCTTTAGCTAACCATTTTGCTGCTCTATTTCTGCACCACCTAGCATCACTCTGTTCAACTAATGATTATTCATGATGAAAATGATAAATGTCCCATTTTCGCAAAAGTGCAGGCCCAATCAAAAACCCAGAAGGTTGTGGTAACGAGAACCACCTGTGCAAGATTAAGGCTTGGGTGTGAAATAACAGACCCTGATTGATGAGAAAAATGGTAGACACAACATTCCTCTAAAACAATTGCGATCTTGCCAGGAATCTGCAGTCTGCACATGGAATAGTTACCTTCTTTGCAGAGTAAGATATGTTTATAGCTGTGGTATGGTAATCACCACTCTCAGAGTAATCTGTATTTCAGCAATAGAGTGGGGGGTGGTAAAGACAAAGACATTGTAGGAATCTGGAAGATTGAGATGGAGAGATAAGCAATTAGACAATTTTACAATTAGTGTAAAACTGCCGGTTGTCCAGTACAAGCTATATATTTTGTTTGCAAACTGTTTGATTTATATTTAACATTTCAGTAACTCTGAAGTTGTATGTACATGTTTTTTAGTTACAAGCCCAGTGTTTTTCATTAGAGAAAAACACTCTTTGTGTGTAACCTTCCTATGAAGAGAAATGCTTTGCACTGGAACACCAAAGCAGTCAAAAAACATAGAAATGTCACAGTATGAAAGGAAGTGAGAATGAGGATAAACTGAAATGCAAGCACAGCTACTATGTATCAGTAATAAAGGCTCTGAAGCCAATTAGATCTATAACTGGATGTCAATAAAGTCTATTACTGTAACCACTGCATAGAGACGTGAGGAAAAAGAAAAGATAATTGAAACAACAAAATCCTAAAGTAAACATCTGTTCACAGCAATGGCTGGAAGAAAGTTCTTGCGCTCACGTTTGTTCTCTCTCTGTTCCTCAGAGCATATGGAGCAAGTGGTGTCAGGTGGCCTGGAGGACTGGACTGCCCCACTGCGCTTCCTCTTCAACCTCAGCAGCATCCCAGAGGACGAGCTGCTGTCATCGGCCGAGCTGCGCTTGTACCGGCAGCAGATCGAGGAGACGGTGCCGCACATGGAAGAGGAGGGGCTCCACCGGATTAACGTGTACGAGGTGCTGAAGCCTCCCCGAGCCGGGCAGCTCATCACTCGGCTCCTGGACACGCGACTGGTGCACCACAATACCTCCGGCTGGGAGAGCTTTGACGTGAGCCCTGCCGTGCTGCGCTGGACGCGCGAGTGCCTGCCCAACCATGGCCTGGCTGTAGAGGTCCTGCACCTCCATCACACGCCCCGCCAACAGGGTCGTCATGTGCGCATCAGTCGCTCCCTGCACCAGGACCCAGGGGAGGACTGGGACCAGCTGCGCCCTCTTCTGGTTACCTTTGGCCACGATGGCAAGGGCCACCCGCTGACCCGCCGGGCCAAGCGCAGCGCTAAGCAGAGGGGCCGCAAGCGAAACCGCAACTGTCGCCGGCACGCACTCTACGTAGACTTTAGCGACGTGGGCTGGAATGACTGGATAGTGGCGCCCCCTGGCTACCAGGCCTTTTACTGCCATGGGGAGTGTCCCTTCCCACTGGCAGATCACCTGAACTCTACCAACCATGCCATTGTGCAGACGCTGGTAAACTCAGTGAACACCAACATCCCTAAGGCCTGTTGCGTGCCCACAGAACTGAGTGCCATCTCCATGCTCTACCTGGACGAGCATGACAAGGTGGTCCTCAAAAACTACCAGGAGATGGTGGTCGAGGGGTGCGGCTGCCGCTAACTGGGACAGGAAAACCTAACTCTTACTGTCCAACACAACACCCAAGTATCTTCACTTGGACCTTTATTTATAACGTTTATGTTGAGGTGTATGTTTGTCTCAGTTTCTTGTTTCTCTGACAATATGATCATATATTTTGACAAAATATATATATTTATAACTACATATTAAAGTGAGTCCTTATTTTAAACATGAATGAATAAAAAAGCTGTACAACTTTTCATAATGTATATTAGATTGTATAAGGGTTTTTTTCTAAATGAGAAAATAGTAAAAAAAATTAAAAAGTAAAATTTATATACTGGTAATATTTATTGCTCTTATTATATACATTATACAACTAAATAAATAAATTGCTTCTACTATCACATTTGAGCAGCTGTGAAGAAAACATGAGCGACACCCCTTGTATAAAATATGAGCACTGTGTGACTTGATCCCAAAACAGGGAACATTTCTATATCAGTAACAGTAGTCTGGAATGCATATTGAAACTAGCCACTCAACATTAACTTTATCTGAGGTATTATTTGTGTCCTAAAATCTAATTAAATCTAAATTCCATGCCTATGTTGGAGTTAACAAAAAGAAAACACGAGGTGTTTGATAAAAAAAACATTTACGGTACTGTATTTTGTGATTTTGGTTTAACTTAATAGCCGCGGGTCTGTAGAAAACCACCCTGATCTTGGAATTCGTGATAAGAGATTACATTTAATCGATGACGCTCTTGGTTTCAAATGACAGATTTGCGTAATTTACGCGTAAAGCAAAACGATAAAATACATTATTATTTTTAATAGTCTGAAACATTAGACACTTATGCAACATATGGGGGAACTTAATAAGTAATGTCTGTTTTTAGTAGATTAACTACGTTTGTACTTCTCTTCTAATGACCATGTTGTATTTAAAGGAAGTTTTAACGGTAATTTTATGTTGTCGTTTAGGCAATGCCTTAAATGTCTGAACTAGATTAACTTTAGGAAATACAACGGGGTAGGATTGAAGAACCGTCGCGGGTTCATTGTTTAACGTAGACTGTAACCTGCCCCATTGTTGCATCATGGCGACATGATTTTGGATTGCAACTGGTTAACTGGTAACGTCTTAGTCCTCGTCGGCTTTTGTCGACTAATTTTGTCTGTCTTCTTTTTACGACATTTTACTTTGTTAAAAAAATTAAAATTAATAATTGACCGCTATTAAAATAAATATAAAAAGTCAACAATTCTCAAAGTTGAGAGGTGATTTGTTGAACGTTATGGTAGTTCATTATAGGAAACCTGCACCTCCTTTTAATTAACTTTGTTTAAAAGATTCGCAAATTCAAAATTAAGAATGTTACAATGTGAAGCATAGGTTACGTTAGAAAACACGAACGTTTGAGACTGACAAACTAAGCTTGTAGCCAAACTAAAGTAACGTTACGATAGTTATTTCCCAGCGTATGAAAATTCTAATGTTTTGACATGTTTTCAAGGTTGAGTAGGTTGAGTAGCAGATCTGTATGTTTAAACCAAATCCAGAGCACGTTTTGTAGATTCAACTCCGTCAATTGTACACTCGTGCCTACTCTGTGGTTTGAAGACAAGCCGGTATAATTATTTTTTTTTAACCACGAACCCCTCTCACCTCGCCCCAGTAAAGTTATCGTAGCCTCGAGGGAAGTGGCGGCTGCTGGCTTTCTCTTTGATGCCTGCATATCAGGCGTAGCCTCGCCGGAGAGTAAAAAAGAAAAGAATTTCATTTTGAAGTGGCTAAAGGCAGAGAGGGGGAGTTCTTTTCAGCGACTTGACAGTGCAATTACACACATTTCAAGTGATCTCCCAGCATTTAGATAACATCAGTTATGGTAATTGTCTGGTCGCCTATTATCCCACCTACCCTCTACAAAGAGGACACACTTTTATTAAAATTCCCCGAGAGAAATACGACTTAAGTCATAACATTTTCATGTGTTTTACACATTGCCCCCATCCCAGCTTAATTTGGAGTTCGTTTGTCAAACTTTGCAATATTTTTTTGTTTTACGGGCGCGCGTGTTGAGAGGAGATTGCAGAATATTGATAATATAGAACTTTCATGCAGTATTTCAAAATTAGCTGTTGAAATGCATATCGATTGTAATCAATTACTCTTGACGTAAATTTGGATTTATCGTGATACAGAAACGGATTTGGCGATTAGATTGCTTTGTTTGACAATGTTTTGGTATTTAAGTGCGAAGTGCCACCCTGCCTCCCGAGAGCGTTTCTCAACAATTGCAGGTGACTCAATTAGTGCCTGTTGACACTGCCCCACTAATTGGGTGAAGACTGAGCAAAGTTTTCAAAAAACTTCTTTGAACCTTCAACCATGAAGTTGGAGCGTTTATTGGCAAGAGAATAAAGAGCAATGATTTCACCAGTCTGAGCTTGTTGTGGTGCCCCTCACCTACGTTTTGCCTCCTGCTGGATTCCAGTCTCAATAAGGATACATATGAAAATATTTATTGGTTATTAATAAAAAGCAGACCAATCATTGTTCATTTGTGATATGACAGTTTTATTTGGCTTTTTAAAATGAATTAGCTGCAAGTTATTACAAAATGTATATGATGAAATTGTAACACAAATAGAAAATTGAGTATATGGTTCAAGAATAAAACAGTTGGGCACTTGCTTAGGCTTTAGAATAAAACCTGCAACCACTGTCTCACAAGTTGTGTTCCTCAAGGCACACTCAACACTCCGGGTTGAGCCTGGAGTTTTTAAATGGCAAATTAAACACCAATATTAAAGTATGATTTTGCCAAGTAGTTTTTATAGACTCGTCATAATCAGACTGGAATGTTTAATAAACCTGAGGCTATGATGTAACCGTAAAGTAGTGTCAAACAGACATTTTGTTTTGGACTGGATTAAAATAGCTCAGATGGGACCACCAAGGCAGACCTGCTCACAAGCCTGAAAAATATTTCTGCTGAAAATTGTGTTGCTCTGGGGCAGTAAATAAAAGTATAAAACAGGAAGAAAACTCCCAGCCTTCTTAAACAACAAATTTGCAAATGTAATTTAATTGAGCTCATTTTAATTCACTCAGCTTCAAATACATCAGTAAATTATGCTATTCTATCTGACAAGAAGTTATTCTGAAATATCTAGTGGCTATTTATATCTAATATATATTTTTCTACTGTACCAGTAATAGTGGTTCTTGACATATTTTCTTCCTATTTCAACACATTACATTTTTTCTTTCTCTCGCTTTCTAACTCTCTTCGCACTTCAATGGCAGCCCCCGCACACCTGGCTTGGCCTGACTTAATAAGTCACTTGATTTGTCTGAAAGCAGCAGTTTCAGATAAAAAGCACGCTTTCCTACGGTAGATTGGGTACTTAAAAGCCCCTGTTGTTGAAGGGGGCGTCGCCCTGTGCGGTCCCCGGCTCTAACCTGTTTCATCGTGCGCCCGCACCACCCCTGTTATCAAGGCCGAAGCGCTGACAGACGATGTCAGTGCAGCTGGAGGTCAGAGCCTTTCGTTTCACTCTCCCACTCACCTCGCAGCATTCACACACACTGTCCCATGCACAGAGGGTGGGGAGAGCCTGGAGTGTAACGTAAGAGCCTGCCACATCCTGACAGGGTTACTCCATTCACCCAGGCTGCACTACCGCAACACCCACCCCCCAGTCACCTCTTCCACCTGTCCACACCAGCCCAGCACACCGGAGGGCGCTATAAAATGGCCAACAAACGCACTGTCATCAGAGAGCACTCTGCCTGAGGGTCGACGTCAGCTTCCCTTTGTGACATTCATAGATGCAGTTACAGTGTAGCAGCAGTAGCCTGCCACTGGATAAAGAACAAGTTCCCCCCCTTGGGTTCACGCAGGTGATTGGGTCATGACCAATGGTGCACCTTACACCACCCTCTGTCTAAGTTGCCTGACCTGTCACAGGGCTTCTAAATAATAGGATAAGATAGTTTACCATGAGAGCTGCTCCACAATTTCCAAACCTGGGAGACAATGGTTGGAAGCGGTTGCAGAAGTGTCGTATGCCACTGTTGTTAGGTATGGTGGTGAACTGCCTTTTGCAGCTATTTTAGAATTGCTTGATATATTCTTTGTCTGTCTTAACTAAATAGAGACCAGTTGTCCTCTCTGTGTTTCACAGTTTAATCTGAAAAGGGTACAAAATGGGAAATAGGTGATCTGCAGATCTACTTAAGACATTCTTCTTTCTTTTTTTTCTCACATTCTCAGTCAGTCTGTTTCTTAAACTACAAACATTAAAGTGAATTAATTATACCTACTCACAGTTTTTTACTATTTACTATTTACTATGGCTTTACCGATACATTCAGTTAGGGAGATTGAGGTCAAGTTCTGCACGACATTGGTAAAGAACGAGATACATAAGCAATCATTTATATTCAATTTTTATTTTTGAGAACATAGAAAGCATCATGTTATTGCTAGGTGGCCAGAGAGACCCTTTTGTTGTTTGATACAATGCAATTTAAGGGGCTTAGATTAACAGCGGTGGAGCACTTTGCCATCACGGTGAAGTTTTATTAGATGCAGCTAATGAAAAGTCTCCCAGCACTACACCTGCCTACTGGCCTGTATTTAGGCCTAGCATCTTGCACCCCTCCAGCAGGTGTGCCTCGCCCACAACAGACACCCCTTTGCCTCTCATCTACCCACAGTAGGAATTTTACCTGGAGCCAAATCGCTCCCTCTCCCACCTTCAGGACCATTCCCAGGGATCAAGAGTCAACAAAGACGTAATTGTGGCAATTGTTGGCATTTAAAAGACCTCCCATAAATGATCCTGTTCCCCATTGGAGCTGGTTTGCCTCAGTATTCTCCGACCCAGTTAATGAATACAAAATCAAGTTAAAGTAAATACATTATTCGGTTTAGAAAATCTGGACCCAATCATTTTGACATTCTGTCTTTACATATTTATAACTGAAGGAGATTTTAATCAGATTGTGTTGGGTGCTCTGCTGTGTTTACGTATTTATTTGCCAGAGGGGTCTTTGTCTTAATGTGATGTTTTTCTGTATCAGTGCCAGAGAGAGGCAGGTGAATTTTCCCTGGCTTTTGGGCTAAAGTTTGAAAGCACCAATGTGAATCCAGACCTGAAACCTGACCATGTGGCAATTAGGCCATAATAGAGCTGTTCCTTCCTACCTTCTTTTGTCTTGGACATAGAAATGAATGTAAAATAAATGTTATTCTTTCAATAACAACAATAATAATAAAAAATCAAACTAAAGAAATTGCGTTGTGCAATGGGAAAATTGTGTTTTCATTGCTGAAGAGAGTCTGTTTTTCTTAAGAAATGGAAAGGTTAGGCTTTTGCCCGGTTCCCCTTTGAAGTCGTGTCACCTTATGCTTTTGAAGTGAGTGGATGGGAGGTGAAGAGAGGTGCAGGTTAATGGCGATTGTTTGCAGGAGTGCAGTTAGCCCTTTCCCATGTTTGCAGACAGAGAGTGAGGGGAGTTCTGAGACTGCGCCACCCGCCCTCCCCTCCTGTATTCTTCTCTGAATGGAGTGTGTCCACCGGATCTGCCTGGGATGAAATGTCATATCTCAGACTGATCCTTATCTGTAAATTGCTTCCTTTGTCTCCCATGATTCCCTGGGCCCTCCCTGGCTTCCCTCTCCATGGACTCAGGGCTTTGATGTATCAGGCAAGCGGTGTGTGTGGGGGGGGTGGGGGGTCGGGATGGGGGGGAGCGGTCAACTGCCCCTGTATGAGCTGAACCAGAGACCCAGGTGTCATCAAGATTTACTGGAACAACACACCATGGGAGAGGGGAAGGAGAAAAGAGCGCCTAAGTGTTCAATTTTTCTAAAAACATTCTTTTTTAAGATATGGTGTTACAATGCAAGCATGTGAGGTCTAAAGTTTAAATTGAATCAGGGTTTAAAGGTGTTCTTGGTTTAATTCAGCATTCCTGGAGGCCTGGGTGCAGCTCAACAATATTTGTTTTTCTTTTTCAGCAGTCTGTTCTCCAATGGGTTACCTGGTCTGGAAAGAGAGTGTCATGGCGGGCTGAAGAGCCGTAGAAGCAAGAGCTGTGTGTTATGTTTCAGTGGGACGTGGGAGGTCGAGGCCAGTGCCTGTGGGTGGGGAACGATGAGGGTGGGCAGCGGGGGTCGTGGCTGGAGGAGCAGAAGTTTAAATCAACACCGGCCTATGTGCCTCAAACAGTATGATGGCAGGCTGGCCTGGTTCTCACTCCCCAGAGCGACAAACAGATGTTTGCTTTTGTGTCGAAGCAGCCAAATATGATACAAATGTCAGGAATTTTACTGAGAGAGAAAAATATATAAAAAATTATCTTAATAAAAAAATACCCACACACAACACTTTTAGATCACTCAGACAAACCTGGTTTGCGAGAGACATCTGGGCTGTTAGAGAGAAGGGCCCAAGCCCCAGTGTTCTTCAGCTGTACAGTAAGACAGCAGGGAAGAGAAATAAGGAGCACGGGATGGTAGCCAAGCCTTTTGTGTTCCATTTGGGTGACTGGAGTCTGAAGAACAGGATCGTCAAGAAAAACTTCCTTTGCTGTGATGTGGAGACTGTGGGGAAGACATAAGCATCAAGAAGGAATGAGTTGAGCTAGCTTGGGCTAAAGTTCATGGATGTCCACTGCAGATACGGGCCACGAGTGGTGTAAATGATGTGCGGCCCCATCTGCTGGCGCAAGGCAACATGTGCGGCACTTAAGAGTTACCATTGTTGCCCCGGGGAGACAGACTAACAACATGGCTGCCCTTTAGCACTGCAGAAGTTGAGTGAATGCAGCTCACAGTCCTCTGGAGGGAGTTTCCCTTGTGTCTCGTGTGGGAGACTGGGCCTGTGTCCCTTCACATGGTTAAGAAGCACTGTAAATTTAAATTTTAAGTGAGTACTGGATGTCAGTAACACGCCAAGAACAATAGTGTCCATTTCAAAAAAATGTGTTGGCTGTGGATGGAGGCTGAACTCAGGCTTCAGACACCTGCAGCCAGGGTTCACAGTGGAAAAGAGGGCATTGGCAAGTGTTGGTTGTTTTAGAGAGGAAATGAAAACACGAGCAGAGAAGAAAAACAAAATCAACGTCAGTTTAGGCTGAAAATAAGTAGAGCCCAATAGTAAGAGATAGCGGATGAAAGGAGTTTGAGACTGTTAATTGAGTTGTCTAAGACACATGATATTAATTACATGATATTAATAACTAGCAACCAAAGTTATCAATAATGACAAGCATTTTAGAAGTTTTAAATTGCCAAAAAAAATAATAAAATAAGCAGATATTGTATAGCAGGCTATATTCTATTGGGATTATTCATTCACAAATAAATTGTAATCACCAGGCAAAAGGATTACCGATTTGATTTATCTTTACACATGATATTTGAGTTTCAGGACAAAACTACAGTTATATTTATCCACAGGTAGCTTGTTCCACAGGGCTATTGTGGTAATCCTGTATTGTCAGGAGCATCCGGTTAACCATGTAAAACACAAGAGTTTCCTATTTAACCTACAGTGCTTAGATATATCATTCATCCTTGTATTTAATTCATTATTACAGTGAATAGCTAGATTCAGGATAACAGCCTGGGTATAAATTTGAGGAATGTGTTCCACAGTGGATTCAATGAGATAACTTAAAATCAAGTTTTTTAAATTTTTTGTTTTCCTCCCAATTTGGTATTTCCAATTGTACTGATGCATCCCGGCTCAACGAATTCTGTCATAACACACAGTGAGGGTGAGGAAGTATGGCTAGTCTCATCCAGTCCTAGTAGCCTTCAAACCATCAGTCAATTTTAAGCTCTGCAGGCATCTTAGCCCACACGAGATGTTCAGCACCAATTAACCAATTGAATAATAGGCACACCCCTCTCAAGGGCAAACGGAGACACTGGTTTACTGAGAGAAGTCCAGCCGATTTCCACAGACCCAAGCCACTATAAGAGTGACCACTGTACTTTCCACAATTAAAATAATGGAGATAGTTCCCCCTCAGCTCCTTATAACTCAGTTCTTGCAGTCGGTATGTACATACTTTATGGTAGTCTGAGGCAGCTTTTTTTCTGCTTGGTTGTTTGTATGTAAAAAAAACCCCGTAGTAAACACTGTTGATGATTCTGGTCTTTGGTGAGGATGGCACAATTTACCATGAAAGTATATCTTCACAGACATAGGGCGTAGGAAACTATTGCTATTCCCTGTGAGTGAATGTTTTAACTTGGGCTGGGAAACAATAGTAAAAAAACAACACAAACTTTTAATTAAGTAATACAGCCAATCGTAAAAAGTGAAAAAGCAGACGAAACAAACAAGGTTATTGCCATGACAACACAAACAGCTCTTTTCATATGTGCCCTGAGGACTAGACAATGTTCCAGGTGTTGGAAAACTCACTAAAGTTTTATCAAGTGGTTGTGTATGTGTGTGGTGTGTGTGTGTGTGTGTGTGTGTGTTGGGTTGTGGTGCAGATTGCTCACATATGAATGCCTTTCACCACATCCGTCCAAAGATATCCTTCCCAGTCTCTAAGATGGATAGCCTGTTTACTGGAAGGCTGGTTTAATGAGTCTGTTCTGCTCCTCATGTGCCATATTGTGCCTGAAAAACATGAGGAAAGAACTGAAAAGAATAGCATCTTTTAAAAATCCAAAATAAACCCTTAATGAAGACCAGATATGGTGGACTGTTGTGTTATTCAGATGCATCAGGGAATTGCAACCATTCATACTCTTTTCAAGGAGAGGGTTGCATGTGTTTTGTTTTTGTCTTAGTGCCCTTTTTTTATACCTGTGCTACGATGGCCTGCATGGTGAGCTCATAATTCATTGCTGGCATGTCATGTCAAGTACCAGTATGGCCCTGGGGGACAGAGGGCGAGAGGCGGGAGAAGGTCTCTCCCTGACTGGTCACCATGTGTGTCAATGTGGCTGCTGGCCACAGCTGTGCCCGGAAAGGCTCGGAGCGCAGCCAGTCATTAGGAAGTGAAGATGTCTGGAGCAAATTAAGGGCCGGGTACTGTAACTCTTACAAGAACAAACTGGTATCCCATTCCATCTATAGATAAAGGAAGAGAGAGAGACAGAGAGAAAGAAAGTCAGAAGTAAGACTTTGTTGTGGGGTTGACTGCGGCCTTCGTCTGCTTGACCGTTTGTGGTGTTCCTCATCAACTTTTTTGGCTTACATTAGTTACGGTTGAATCTCTTCCAAAGAACATGATTCCTTTTGACAAGAGAGGGGAGGCTAATTTTGCATTGCAGCTGTAATTCTGGAAGCTTCTTATAGGTTTCTATCTCCAGACTCAAAAAAAGAAGAGAAAAAAAAAATTGGAAATGCATGAGGCCTGATCTCCATGTGGGTGCGTAAAAAAATACCAGCTGGGATAAACAAAAGTAGAGCATGGATCAAGCTGAAGTCATTGTGCTGTATACACAGTGGATGGCTTGGGCCTGTCAAAGATGACACTGTATGCTGTAGGTCAAAGGAGATATCAGAGGGAGACAAAAAGGGCCATGTCACCAGAGTGACACCAGAATAAATATCTCGGCAGCCCCCTTTGGCGACAATCTTGGACCGGCTCATCCAGGATTGGACCACTAGAGACGAACCAGGGGACTGCATTCCACCAACCTGATAACAACAACTTTCAAAACAGTGACTAAAATCACTCATTAATATGGCACAGACTATATGGGGAAAAGCTACAGCTTTTCATTACTTCACCTCTCAAAACAAAAACATTACACAGTATCTGTGTGCTCCCCTCTAACTAGATGTATAATGTCACTGGCCATGTTTACCACATTCTAATGCAGCTCTTGGCTCTTCCATCTTTCCTCTTCCATCTTCACACGTTCTGGCTTATATGTAGCTTAGGAATCCATCTGTTTTTCTCATATCTTATTTTGCTTAGAGTAGTTTGATGGTTGGTTTGTAATTAGATGCCTTGTTCTATCGATGAAAATCGAATTGGAAATACAACTTTATTGTAAAACCTTTACTATTTGGATTACATCATAGCTATATCGCTAATAAAATAAAAAACAAAAACAAAAACAAAAACGTTCTGATCAGACAAACTGATCAAAATCAGACATTTATTCCACATCCCTTTTTTTATACATATATTTTTTGAAAAGGAAATGGGCGAAATTAACCAAGACAATAGGAAATTGTTTTGCTCATAATTATTATATTATTATTAATAATTTATTTTTGAGTACTATATAGCAGTTATACATATAGCAGGTATGATGCAAGATCAGTGCTGCATCTGTTCACACTGTCTGCTATCAGCAAATCCTCCTGGATTATTTTGGGTGGGTTCCACAGAAAGAATGGACTCAAGAGTTTAATTTGTCTGTTCCGATATACATGTCTGCGACTCCTCCCAGCACTTGAGTTTCAAAATAGGTTTTGACATTTTGGAGAATAATTGTGACCTGAGGAAAAAAAAAAACACACAAAAAAAACTAGGGTTAAGGGTCATGGGGGTTTGGAATAGAGTCAGAAAATATCAATTCACAAATAAAAACACAAAACATTGAAGTTTAAAGTAAACAAAATGCATACATCCACAGCTTATTCCATGCCTTTTCACTGCAGAGTGGACCCTTTTCTAACAGTGAGAGTTTTTGAAACAACGTTAGCAGTGGAGGTCATTAGGTAGTATCTGTCAATCAATCATAAACTCACCTCATGTTTTGTTTGTGATAATAAAATTATCCCAGAGTAATTTTTACCAGTTGTTATGAACATTTATAGTTATATATAGTTATATATAGATATCTAAATATCTAAATATATGGCATTTAGCTTGTCCTAGTATGCATTCAAACAAATTCCCAGAAGATCAATCAATCAATCAATCAATCAATTTTATTTTTATACAGCGCTTTTCACATGTTGCCATGTCACAAAGACGCT
>JAOVYW010000034.1:3008096-3027255 GCA_025775045.1 Hiodon tergisus
AGGTGAACTTTTATCTGCGGTCAGAAGCCGTCTGTAACAGCTGATGTGGAAGCAACGGTGGTCTGAGGTTCTCCACGCCCCAAGAGAAGTATTGGACTGCATTTCACACGCTTGGGACCCTGGCATGCTCAGGACACAGAATTCCAGACATGTCTGTCCTGGAAGTATTATAATCAAACACAGTAGTGTTATCTTAAGCCCACTGAAGTAGAAGTAGTAGTACTCTAATCCCAATATACTGGATCAAAACCACCATGTTAGCTGAATTGAACAAACTGCAAACATTACAGATATAGATTTCTAAAATGTAAACTGGATCACTATTTGTAACAGCTACTAATGGGTCCAGGCCTAAAACAAGCAGGGGCCTGGCTTCCCTTAAAAAATAAGCATCTATTTTTAAATTGGCCTTCACAGTTCTTGCTTTAGGGCAAATAAAACTAAGTAAGTCAAATACGCATCCAAGATTTGGCTCATGCAGTCGGTGTTCAACATATTTCTTGCAAAACGTGTTCAACAGTTTTATGGCAGGTTTGGGAGCATTGGTAAGTGCAAACAATTCAGTTGGAAAGTAAAACAGAGTGAACATACTTAAAACCTTAAAAAATCATTAGCTTTTTTGCCTATTACTCCCTGTCTTTATATTATATCGGCCTGGACTTCATCAGTACTATGCTAACAGTAAATGCAGTGTAGGGGATGATGGGAACTCTGCATCCAATTGGTTGGCTGCCCTGTTTCTCAGACTGCCCTTGCGGCTAATGTGTGGCAGGCAGCTTTAAGTGACTTACTGACTGAATGATTTTGTATGCTTTTCGCAACGGCCAAAGTCCACAGCTGTTGTAGATTTATAGCCGGGAATAGTATTGTGAATGCCAGCCATTTATAGTGTGTGAGGTTAATCTGAGCTGATAGTAACACTGACTTCCTGTAAGCTCAGTGCAGTTCACAATTGTGGTATATTCGAAAGCTTTTTATGACGCACTTTCAATACATTTTTTTTTTGCACTGCTTCATCTGAGCCACAATAGCAAATCTATCTTAGTATTTTCATACAAACAATTAGTAAGTTTCACACAAGCAATTAGAGATGAGCTTGAGATACGTTTACGTGGTCTGACACTTTCTCTGTTAAACGGTCTCTTTTAAGGTTCACACATTCCTCTGACCGACAAGGGCAGCCTATAGAACTACACCTTTCCTAGAACGTGCCGCGGTTTGGAACCGGCACCTTTGTGTTACTTCCTGTAAGCTCAGTGCTGTTTGTTTATTTAACAGCCCTGTCACCAACCCATGGTATGGCGTCATAAACAATCAATCGAAACTTCACCTCTTGCATATGTGAATACACCCAATACAAAAGCCCCCTCATTGAGCTTCTTCCACAAAACAAATGTGCCTGCACAATTATAATGCCATACTAACATAATACTTATAATCGGGGATTTCCTCTGTGAAATCTCTTTTTAATGTTCACACATTCCTCTGACCTACAAGGTCACCGTGTAAAACTGACACCCCTCTCTTAGTATGTGCTATGGTTGGGAAAGGAGGTCCTTTCTTGCTTGCACACACTTTGTATATGCTCGCGAATTCTACGAATGTTGTTAGCTGAAAGTACGCGCGTGTGTCTAAACAGTGAGAACAAATAGCATCCCTGAACTGGTCTCATATTCACATCATTGCCCAAACAATGCCTTTCGCAAGCAAGTCCTGAAAACAATCTTCTTCAAAGTTTGAGTGTTATCACTTCCTGAGTGCCTTTGGGTTTCCTATCCATTTCCGATGGCAAGCCACCAACAGTGCACTGGCCATTTCACCGAGAAGATTGAGCCCAAGGACAGACTGAGAGTGAATCGAGAGTATTGTTAATGTCGAACAATATACAAGGTCTTCAGGTCTACCCTCAAAATGGAAGAAAATGCTAAATTCTAGAAATCCTGCATGCATTAGGCTGATTAGTGTTGACATGTGTGGTTAAATAATTAATGGCAAAGTTCATATTATTATGAATTGGGTATTGCTGTTTTAACTATATGATCTTTTAAAAGGACTGATTAACAATTTTTCTGTCCATCTAGTTTTAGCTAGGGGATATTGTGAAGGGTGTATTCCAAATGTCCAAGATCTGGCTTTCCTTTTCCCATGGAAAAGCTGTTATTTACCGAGTGGGTCCTGGTATGCGACTGAAGTACTATGCCAGCTTTTCCCAAAGAATCAGGAATATTTTATATACACATAATTAATATACAGTAATAATGCTTTTCCGTTTTTAGAATCAATTCAGGAGGAAGTCAGTCGCTGCACTTTAACCTGCTGGCAAATAAATGAGTGTGAATCCTCAATTTCTGGCCACAGCCAGAACACAGAACACAGAACACAGAACCCAGTAAAAGTTGTGAGCCCAGTCGAGAGGTGCCTGCCTTTAAAAAGTCAGACCATGCCTGCTGCCTTGGCTCTGCCGGACGGCTGTCTCCTCCGCCTCTAGTGCCATCTGGCAGCGGCGATGCAGACGATCGGGGGCCCCTCAGCACACGGCCGCCCGCACGTTCCATTAGAGTGGCCTGCGAAAATAGGTCAGAGGCACGACATGCTGTGCATCTCCAGCAGGAGCCGCGACTCAGTGCGGAGCGGGCATTATTATAGGAGTCCGCTGGGGCTCCCTGCGTGCGTGAGAAACTATGCAAAAATCAGAGGGGGAATGAAATGCAGAAATGAGTCGGGGAAACATTTTAAATAGGCCCTGGCAGGGAAACAAAGGGGCCGCTTAACTTTTTTCATCTCCCAGCAGTCTTGCCAGCCAGTTGTAGTGGTGGAGTGTGCAGATCGCTCTGCGTCTTCTCTCTCTCTCAGCGCTGTCATTAAACGGCTCCCAAACACAACCCAGCTATAGGTTTGAGAGACGTCAGAGACAGGCTTTTTATAGGGTAGTCAGTTCATCCATAACCAATTCTTTCTTATCGGCTGCTTAAAAAAGATCACAGGCCCTCAGCTGGTAGTGAGCATATTAATGAAAGCCAGGCGGCTGATGCAACACTGTAGCAAGGCTATTGCAATACAGGCCACCAAGCTCTGTTCCTCGCAGGGTGATTTGTATGAATTATGCATATCTAAAAGCCAAGCTTTTCTCCTGCTGCATCCCCTACCGTTTTTATGTATCCAGTGATAAAGATTTAAAGACTTAACGTTTCACTTTCTGTTTTTCTCGTTGCCAAATAAACTGACATCAACGTGTGGTTTTTTTGTGTGGTTTTTTTTACGCCACTGTTTTTTTTTTTTTTTAATCCACAGATTTTTGTGTGAAATCCAAAAGCTGTTTAATCTGACCCAAAAAGCTCAAAGTGCATTAAGTGGGTTGGGTTGAGGGTGGTTGAGAGTTAACCCATCCCACAACCTGTTGCCTGACAGTAAAGCATCCGAATCGAACCAAAGGAGAAGGAAAATAATAAGTTAAAAAACATATTGAAAGAAAACCAATTCCTCCAAAAACAGTTCCAAGACTAAACTGAAAGCCAGGGGCGTTTAGTCAGGTAACAAAGTAAACAAACTTCAAGTACATTTATAGGTAACCATGTGTGCACCACTTTTAGAATTTAGACGGAAACAAGCTGTCAAAATAGTTCACTTATTGCAAAATAGTCATGTTAAAAGGCTTTTTTCCTCATAATTTAAGCATTTTTTCTGGCAGAAATGTATGAAATGTGTACGTTATTTAATCAGCTGGTTTTGAAAAATCAGCATTCTGGGGTTTTAGTGGGCACAACGTGGTTAACGCCAGCTCAGAAGAGGGTGTGCCTAATCACAAACAGACCTTTCCTACTGATGGAGGCAACCCATACTGCTGTATAAGACACTGTCTTAAAAACAGGGAACTGAACATGAGGCATACATGTTGTATATTTACACTGTGCCGGCCCTTCAGCTGGCAGGGGCTCTCTGCAGCAGCCCTGGACCCACACCACAGTAATTAAAGCTGGATTAACGGGGTTCTCTCCAGACCAGCGGCCAAACATTTCGTCCCTGATTACAGTCCAGATGCGATGTAGCTAAGCTAAAGCTAAACACTCTTTGTTGTTCTGCGCAACTGTGATACCGTGAGTAGTCTCTAGGGGAGCCAGAGAGGCAAGACTGGCCAAAAGCAACAGCAAGGCCGAAGTGTTCCAACGAGCTCTGGGCCCAGTGCTCTTCCTGACAGGTGGCTAAGGCAGAGATCATCGGATAGATAGCCCCGGACCCAGAAAACTGTATGTCCGGGTGACATTTTTACAACCTTAATTTTTTTACATAATTTACTTGAGTGAACCATATTTCTCATTTGAATACAAAAATATTTCAAAAGTGGTATTCTTTCACCTTAGAAATACTGGTATGACACAAATAACTATGACATAAACTGAGACTGCTAGTTTAAGTTCCAACATCCATACTCAGTTATAGAACAGCACATTTGAGTTTTGTGTGTGTGTGTGCGTGTGTGTGTGCCTGTTTGTGTCTGTGTGACTGTATGTGTGTATGTCTGTGTCTGTGCGTGTGTGTGTGTGTGTGTGTGTGTGTGTGTGTGTGTGTGTGTCAAGTGGCTTGAATTGTCAGCAGGAAAACATGCTCAAAGCCAATCTGTTGGTCTCACACTGCACATTGGCCTCAGGCCTTTGATGGTAGTCCTCATGCCGCTCTGAAACACATTGCAAGTGCAAGTGCTGACAGCTTCCCTTTATCACAGCTGACCACAGGCTATTTTCAGACATACGCCCAGTCCGATGTGCAACTCCCCGTTCATTTCCTCTGCCTCAATGAGAACCGATGACAACCACTTAAACAATAAAATACTGCAAAAAGGCTCAAGTACAGTCTGGGGCACTCAACCTTCCAGGACCTCAGTGTCTGTGGCTTCTCACCACAGATTTCCATTTATTTGTTTATTTGGAAACATTACTTGGAATAGGAGTAGTGTCGCAGGTGCAACAGGATTCACAGTGACTCAGCAGTTCAGCCCTGACGATTGACGGTTTCCTAATCCCGACAGGGCCGGAACACCCCTGTCTACCGCTTTTGTTTCACTGATGACCTCATTTTAGCTTCCTCTGATTATAGCAGTTACCATACAGCTTGCTTGCTTTCCTCTCCCTTGCAGCACGTGGCAGTCTTCGCTAGAATTTGACTTGACTGAAAACGGTTCACTAGCTTGTGTCTCTGGCTCCCACAGTCAAAAGCAAAACGGTGTATAATAAACAGTGTAGAATAAATGGTGTAGAATACAGCTGGAATTCCTACTGATTGCACTCTCCCCTTCAGCTCTGCAATAAAATACCCATACCCACCAATCCCAGGGTGAGGTAGGTCAACTTGGCAACAGGCACGTGCAATTAATCCGGTTTACCCACCCTTCTTTGTTACTGGAATTCATGTCCTGTATCAGGCCGTTAAATTAACGGGATAAAAACAATGCTCATTCAAAGAAAGTCGAGATAAAGCAAAATCATTATTTAATTCTATTATTTAGGGCCTCTGCCTTAATTTATCCTTTTGAGGGAGTTCAAATTTGTACGTCCTCCTGCGCTATTAAAGTATTTTCCGGAGTAAACCTTGTGGAACTCTTTCTACTTCAAGTAGCAAGACATTTTACTGTTAGACACATTCTGCACGAATACCGCAGACATATGAAAACAGCAACAGTTTGAAACACAAAACAGAAACATAACATATAGACAGTATAATGCTTGACTATGCCTTTGTTTTTAGGAATTGCATAAAAGAAAATAAGGATGTCACACAAAATTCAACAGTGGATGGAAGAAATATCTTTAACTTTGATTCCACTGAGACATTTCACCTGGCTGATTGGGTTCGGGTTAGGGTCACCTGCCTGATTGGGACATGGGTCTTGATCCCTATTTGGACGTCATTAACGTTTTTATGAGAGGTAGATGGGTAAGATATAAAAACAGTATAAAACACTGATCAACGGGAGGAAAAACAAAGCTTTCCAACTTCTTAAGTCTCTCAACTAATCTTTTAAATAATCCAGCTTTTATTCATAAAAGCAATCTCTTTTAGACAGGCAACATGGCTTCACAATAAGAAGCTGAGATCAGATTTCAAAGAGCAGTGAAAGTGGTAGCCTACTGCACTTTTGAAAGTTGGCTAAAGTGGCCAGTTGCGTGTTCAGCAGACGTCTGGGGGAAGGAGAACTACTAAAATATTAAAAATATTTTTTAGACATAATATCTCAGCAAAAACCCTTGTTCGGAAGATGCTGGATGGATGATTGAGATCTATAGATGGTTAGCTACAGGTTGTGCGATACGTTGAATATTTAGAATTTGAAAAGGTCGAGCAAATATGGCTGGACGTTGTTTTGATTTTAAATTCTTTTTCATCAAGACACAGCAAGTGTGTGTAGTACCAAAGGTCAAACAGCCAAGGGCTAAAAAGCAAAGGTAAGGATGAAAAAAAATCACATGAAGGATACGTCCCCCGGCGAGGGAAGCAATGGGAGGATGGCAGTAATGAACACTGATGAAGATCTCAGATTACGCAAATGGTTGCAGAGGAAGTGGGTGCGGTTGAAAACCCAAGCCTTAGTCATCTCCCACCTGGACCACAACGATCCAGCCTCATTTTTGTATTGTTTTTTTGCCCTCCTCTCGCTCCATGAGGACCCTTCGGGCCATGCAGCAGGATGCCACCCATCTGCTGTTCCACATCCTGAGATGTGTGCAAGTTTCTCCACTAACGTCAAGGTTTTTGTGCCCCCAATCCATTCCAGACAGTATCCTAGCAGAGATCAGGATATTTATCACAAGAGGAAGAGCACCACCAACAATTTACTGCATAGTTTATTACATTGTCTACCGCTGGTCTTCAGCAGTACCACCTTTTAGGGATGAACATTTGATTGTTGTAAATACATAATTTTTAATCAAGACCAAATGAATCAGAAACCTTCAAACAGGCAGAGGAGTCAGCAGGCTCTAATGAAATCCTGGAACTGAATGGGATGTCTCTTATACTTCAGTGCAGTTAAAGCCAGTTTTTGATTTGATGCCTAACAAGATTATATATAGGTCCATTTCAAATGGTGAAAATTTGGTATGTAAACATATGAGTTTGTTATTTCTTGTGGTAAATAAAATTGTATTAAATTGTTGGAGTTAAGGAAATTGAATAGCCTCTGTATCTGCTTGTTTTGGAAGCTTACAGTAATGACACAAGTGCATTTTAAATGACAAGCAATAGCACTAACACCCACAGAGATCTCGCCAACAATGTATTTATTGCTATAGAACCCAGAGGTGCCTTCAATATTGTCCTGGGAAACCAAATATAGCATATTAGCCTTCAGGCACACTTAGCGCCTAGTTACAAGTGACGCTGTGCTGCTTCCATAGTGTCTGATCTGACATGGTCCCAGGAGCCTCCCCTATCTCACCATAAAACAAAATAAGGAAAGGTTTAGTGGTGCTGAAAGAGATCTTTACTAGTGCCACTTTACCAGTTGCACATTTAAGATGGGAATAGAGTTGGATTCTGTGACATCATGTTCATGCAGATGTCTGGTGCTCTCCTGCAAAAAATTGTTAGTTCTTAGTGTTAGATTTATGAACCCCTCTGCTAGATGGAAGATAACCAGTAAAATACTTTGAAAGTGTGCATGTGTCTGTGTGTGTGTGTGTGTGTGTGTGTGTGTGTTTATGAGCAGCAAAGGTCCAACAGGCTGAGGTGGCTGGAACAGGTCACACTCTGCACGTTTTTTTGCATGACTTTGTGTTCTGGCTGTGAAACCGTTCCGTCACAGTGCTTTGAATTCCCACTTTTCTTGCTTTCTTACTACTGTCACGTTCACTGCATCACCGCTCTCTCGTTTTACGACATTTTAAACTCTGAGGCGATGGGGTCATGTAGGCACACGGTGAAAAACCTCTACGGAGTGTAAAGGTTTGCTGAAGGTATTGAGCCTCGCCCCATCATTTCTGGAATGTTAAAAGTGTTGTGCTCGAAATCTGATGTGTTGAATGAACTGTATTGCAGGTCTCATTATAATCCGATGGAGTTTTTGCTATTCTTGTTTTAGGCTTTGTTAGTCACTGGTTAACGGTCAGAAACTGTTTATCTTAGCTTCTGGCCAGCAGGTTCTCCGGAATGCAAACACGGAAACTGTTTGCAAGTCACCAGAGTGATTCCGACCTTCTTATGAAATTATTAGAGAATTGTAAGGAAATCAGTCATTCAATTCTTTAGTGCTTAATTGCTGGGTATTTTCATCAGTGTGTTGTCATTATTTCCCTCTGAGTTGTCTGTAAATAGTGATTTTAAACTGTTAACCAAACATTTGAATCATAAGGCTACAGCCAGTTCTTGTTTGTGCATTCATCCATTTGTTTTACTATGATCTCTGGTTTTATCTTTCTTTGATTTTCATACATTGACAATTGCTCTGTGTTTTTTTGTATTGTCCCGAGGACAGCCAGGATGGGGGAGGGTGGAAGGGGGTTGGGGGGTTAGTAACAGGTGACATGGATACGAAATGCACTGGACCTGTCCGACGTAGAAACATCTGCTTGCGGAGTATGTGAGGACAGGGGATGCCAGCATGTTGTAAGTCACTGGACAAGGTCAGAGTGTGGGCTTGCGGTGCATGTGAGGAACTGGGGATCCCAGCATGTTGTAGTCACTGGACAAGGTCAGAGTGTGGGCTTGCGGTGCATGTGAGGAACTGGGGATGCCAGCATGTTGTAGTCACTGGACAAGGTCAGAGTGTGGACTTGCGGTGCATGTGAGGAACAGGAGATGCCAGCATGTTGTAAAACACTGGAGAAAGGGAGTGTGGGCTATTTATATGGGTAGAAAAAAATAGTTTACCCTAGTTAATTGCACGTGTCTGTCTGTAAATTTTTTTAATTAAATGTCGTCTGCGAGGGAAGGGATCATTGAGGAACGAATTTCACCAGGTTCCCTAACATGTACATGCTTACCTACATGCTGATTCGGAATGTTTGATCGCTTGTATAATCAATGATGCATTTTGTTGTCTGCACTCGCCATGATAAAACACCACTGAAAAGGAAACTCAATTCACTGGACCTCGAAGCACTTTAAGCCACCATAGAGAATGGAGCTAATGGTCTCCCCTAATGGTCACCATCCGAAAATAGTTTTATCACTATCATCTCAAACTTAAGCCTATTGTATTATATTACCTCATCAGAAACAAGTTACAGTGTGAACCACTGTCTAGACACTAAGCGTTTTAAGTGAGTAAACATTTCAGATATAGTACCCAGAAATAAATGCAACAACCACTGATCAGATGGTTATTGGTGAATTAGGAATTAACCAATTCCCTTGAATCTGAAGTTTGTCTTGTACATCAGTAAAGTGCCATGCACACACTTTCGTGCTTATATATTAAGTGTGTGTATAGCGTTGCAAAATACCAATACTGAGGTTAAACTTCTTTTTTTTTGATAACTTGGAAAACATTACAGTGTGTCTGTGTTTAATGTTACAACTAGAACAACTCCACAAGCTATTTATCTCATAAAGTCCAGCCACAAACCAGAAATGTTGCCTAAAAATAGTATAAATAAATATAAAAAAACAACAGACATCCCACCAAAAATCCTTTAAAACAGAGTAATTGCGCTTTTTAATTTAAGCATGGTTTCATGGAACGTGCCAAAATGAAAAGCCAAAACAAAACAATGCTTAAAGAGATGGGATAGACTAAACAACTGCACTGGAGGCCCAAAAAGCACAGACAACTTTAATACCCAGTCATACAGAAAAACAGCAACAACAAAAAAATCAGATTTTATGCCAGAATACTTTATTTGGAACATAAAGTTTTTTTTCCAGTTTTGGATTCCCAATTTTGTTAAACAGAATGTAGAGTATATGACCAGTGAAAAACAATGGGTGTGTTGTTCAAGGCAAAGCCAGTGTAGGTTTCAATTGCTGCTTACCACACGTACCAAATCAATAAACAAAAAACAATCGTTCTAATAAAACACAGAACATGGTTTACATTTCTGATGATCATCATTGCTTTTATTTGGAGGCAGTGCGTTCATTTCAACTTCATCCGAAAAGTCTTCAACACTGAATTTGGCCTTAGTTTCTTTCAGTTCCATCTGAATACACATACACACAGTCAGACCAGGGATAATTCAGTCTACTGAAATTTCTGATTGTAAAATCTTATTTTACATAATCCATTAGCACATGTACACTGATGCTACTTCATTCCCAGCGTATCATGATACACTTGAATTAGAGTTAAAGTATAATAAAAGGAAAATTCGAATTTCTTAAATTATTTACTTTACTCCATGATTCATGTATTTATTTTTAATGACTTTTGAAGAGATTTTGGATGAAAGGTTTTGCCGCAAATGGACACTTCCTTGGTGAGGGATATGTGGTTGGTTTCCATGATAATGTACGCAAATTAAAATGATGTTTCATGGCTTTTGCTGACAGCACAGATGTTGCTGATTTGGCAAAATGGGCATTTTAGTTAATAAACTAGTAAACCTTGACAGTAGGGTGCTCCAAAATTGATATTTGATACCGAGGGCATTATAGGGTAAACCGGAGTGAAGCGTGCAGTGCAGGTATCTTTGTTGGTTCTGCCTTGTCCCCGTGCTATCATCATATTCTAAATGAATCTTAAAAGCACAGGTTGAAGTTCAAGGCCTGGCTATCCCGATATCAGGTATGGGATATGAAGGCAATAACATTCTGTAGCACTATTTGCTTAAGACAGGGGGAAATGGAATGGGCATGTAGAAGTCGAGTGATAAGAACAAAGGAAATGCTGTCTTAAATACCACGTGCCAGCCGCATGGAATTCAAATTGTGATTCGTAGTTCGGTAAGAACTATTTTAGGAAAGGTTATGGATTCAGCACGGAATTAAAACGATGGAGGCAAACATTTTTGCAAGAATGCACGCTGCCTCTTGTTTTTCCTTTCACTTCAAACGGTCAGATCTTTAAACAAAGATCTCAATGTGCTCTCATTATTGTTTACAACCTTGATTCATTTTTGGCCTGCAATAAAGTACTTATCCAGCCAAGGATGTAAATGTAACAATTGCTTTGAAGCATAGAATAATACAGGCCACTACACTTTAGTCTACCCAACTAATAGTTAATAATAGTTTGAATAACTGTACTGCCCAGTAATGCATTTGAAGAGGCCAGAGTAAACACATTGAGCATCATGAAGTGCTTGAAGTTTAAGTCACTTATTGTCATGAACAGGGAAAATGCCACAGTTTACATTCGCCTCACAGTGTTAAAAAAAAACCCTGCCCACGGCAATCTTCTCCCTGATGGGGTCACCTGCACCATAAACCCAGAGCACATGAACAAAACTTGATTAGTCTTCATCATTTCTAAAATTGGACACAATTTAATACATTTGAATTCTTTGGCATGTGCCTTCCCCCTGGTGTGGTTGCTCCTTTTCCATGCCCCAATGATCTGCGGTGCCCCCTAGAGGTGAAGATTTTATTATCCAATTATCTGCAAGCTCAAAAATCCTGCAGACACTATGGCACTCCAGGACCAGAGTCACCTACCACTGCTTTAGTCTAGTTACTAAACAGAATACATCTTACAATCTTAATAATATAAATGTGCTCTTTACAAGCTACACAATTGCTCCCCTACAATCTCTGGAGGGGCCGTGCTAAGTATCCTTTCTGGGCTACGCGATCCCTTAACTATCCATTAAAAAAAAAAACATACCAACAACAATTTCAAAGAATTGGAGAATTGGTTTTAGGGAAGACACCTCTTTAAAATGGCCTCTGAAGGAGAATGGCAAATAATGCAGTGTTTACCAAGAACTCAAGCAAGGATTTCAGCACAATTACAATTATGTGGTTTCTGCAGGAAGTGCCCCTGACTAGCAACTGTCACTGTGGGTACACAGCAGTCCATGTGACAGCGCTTATCTTTTCAGACTCTCCAGTGCTGAGCCTTGTTTCTTTCATTAGATTTTTTAATATAACAATTTCCGGATTTATTCAGTTCTTATGATTTTAAAGAGTTTTTTTTCCTTTTTTTCTTTAACTTCTTTAGTTTGGCTGTCATGTTTTCTTGTTAATAAAAATAGACATTTGGCCAGAGATAAAAACTGAATTTAGCAATACGGTTAGAATAAAGTCGAAAAATCATAGATAACTGTTATTCAAGAAATAAACAAATAGTTTGTCAGAAAATGTGATGTCATGTCTCCAATAAGCGTTAGTAAGTCAAAAAGCACTAGTTATACTGCTCTGGTCAAAGTCAAACAAAATATGAAATAAACCCGATGAGCTAGACGGAAGCGCTTGTGATTTACAGCATTGTCTGGCAGCTCTCATTGAGTTTATTCATGGTCTGAAAATGATACCAGCCCATATAGCCAAATGCTCCCCTAACAAGGAGAAACAGGAGTCTGGAGCTTCAATCTAGTTATTCTAATCTAATTTCCCAATGATTCATTGGTCTACAACCTGGCAGTATCTGGATTGTCAGTATCACATAATATAAACCCATACACAAAATGATGCGGGAATTAGTGTATATAACGGTCAATAAGCACATTATTTCAACACATTTTTAAAAATATTGCATTTTAAAATTTTAAAATCGAGAGGTATTGTTTTTATTCTTTATTGTGGTGACAGAAAAGCATGTTTTGCTACCAATATGCAAAATTCTTGTGTGAGATTCCTGCTGGTAATCAACACTAATGATTTAATTAAGATAATAAACAGTTTTTTGAAATAATGCAGTTTGTTTCATTGTTCTAGGCAGATCAAACAAATCAGCTTGTTAATGTAACAAAAATATAGGTAATTTAACAGCACAAAAGAAAACTGATTTACATGAAGATGAACTGTTAAAACTGAGTAGCTCGGTAATGGAATCCGATCTTATGGAGAGAAAAAAACCACCTCTTGAAGGAGACTCCATTAATTTAAATCATGATCATAATGACAAAGATGTAGATTAGCTTTTCTGCTAGGAACTCATGCCAATAAAGACCCATGCTTGTTACATTTAAAACAGTTGGTGAGAAGAAGCCAGCTTGGGATGCAAGATAGACATCAACCATATCAAAGATACATCTAAGGTTTTATTCAGTGAGAAAAGCCTCAGAAAGTTCAGCTTTGGAAGTTCTGATTCTTTAGATAAGTCTTAAGTAGGTAGTGAAATGTTCAGTTGGTTTATTAAGAAAGAATAATAACAGATAACAGATGGGCCAGGGAATGTAATTTTGTTGAGATCTCTTATGACTCACAGCAATAAAAATCGCATTACTTGACATACTTACAAATTTACAATTATGTTACAAAAAATAAATATTAAATATACAATGCCTAACACAATTTACAATGGATTTTTATTTTTAGAGTTTAAAGTTGCTTAAAATATGATTAAAAAATTGCACCCAATTTAATAGGTAACATGAATGACTTATTTATATGGTCAACATCATCTGCTACAGATCAATCACATTGTAATTACTAGCAATAATTTTGGACATATTGCACAAGATTAGCTCTTTTAACAGTTCTATGTTTATTGTGGATCTGTTTATTTGCTTCCTTGCAACATTAAATAAAAATTAATGTGAATTTATTTGACATTATTGGCCCATTTATTGTTTTAGACCAATTTGTATACAGTATATTATTTTGCTAAAACTATTGGAACGTTGGTCTGAGATTACGTAAAGCGTGCACACTATTCCATATTGCATCCTCTTGCATGTGCTTTGGGTAGAAATATACTCCTGGGTGCTGCCCCCCGCTGTCCAGCTAATGACACTGCAGACTTCTTTCACCAAATCTGTCAGTGGTACAAAACATTTATCCAATCAAACTAACTTAACGATATAGAACAATTTGTTTAGGTTCTTTGTCTACAGTCACCGAATTGTTCAGGTTTTCAAAATCAAATAAATTTTTTGGGCTACTGGCAAAGCTACTGTAGCCATTGACTGTGTGCAAAGTTCTCTTGACAATAGCAGAAAAGTTTTTGTCTTTTTATATAGTAGGAAATTGTTGGGAGTTCCATGCAGTTTCGGGAAAGTGGTCCTTTATAGTAAGGAGATATGGCAGTTACCAGCCTCTGCTTTAAGCAGGCTTATTGAAAGGCTTCATTGAAATGATAGTACTTTGTGGCAACATTCTCGTTGAGAACGGGAAGCCACCCTTATTCAAGGCAAGTTACACGTTGTATAGCTTACAGGTTTAGTACCATGCTCAAGGTTACAACAGCAGAGTGGATATTTGATTTGCAACCTTCTGTTTTGGAGACTTATCACAAGGCCATGGTGCTGCCCTTCTATTGTTTAGTGGTAATATTGTTGTTATGGCAACATAAGAACTCCTGGAACCAAAGCCACAAAATAGGCAATAGTGTTGTTCCTGTTCTTTCTTATTATTAAAACAGCAGTCAACAAGGAATATTAACACCCATCGCACTATGGCCCTACCCACTAGCTTAATCTGAGCCGTCGGTGTCTAACATTTAAATACTTGAGTATTTGACTATTGACGTACATCAAACAAAGCAGTATTGCTAACGGGCATTATGTTTCAGTTTTGGTGTACTGGACTGCGGTTTTTGTGTTATTGCTTTGTGTAGATTGAATGGAGGAGGGACTGTTTATATTGTAATCAATAGATGTCCTTCCCTAGTCCTTTCCTTTATCCATTTTCCAGACTTTGGTCACTTCAGTGCAGTTGACTTACTGTACTAGATCACACAGGAAATAATCAAAACAACTCTTATTTCCTTATTTGTTACAATCTTGACATATTTATTTATGTAGTTTAATTTGACATTAATACTCATGGAGGTGGAGAACAAGCCAGCTCCTGAATCCGTCTCATCTGGTTTGACTGTGTCCAACAAATGTCCCATTAGGCCTGAAAAATTTGCAGTCAATCCCGTTCAATCAGTCTAAACCTCTCTGACAGAGACTGTGAAAATAAGCATGTGTCCATATGTTGCTATGCTACAGTGATGTTAAATAATTACATTGTTTTTGAAACAAACATTTTTTTTTCTTCAGAAGAGCTTTATTCCTTTCGGGGGTTTTCACAATATAACCATTCTTGCAAACTGTAACTTAAAGTGTACAGCAGTGACTGGAAGCATGCAAGATTTAGTAGTACACTGAAACAAGAGGATGTATGTGAGCTCTTTTCATTCCACAAATTAGGTTCTGTAGTGTTGTCATTGATAGAAGAATTCCATCAAAATAACGCATTTCTTCCACAATGCCAGCATTTTTAAGCTTTGTTTGTATTCTTAAAATTCTTATTTTAAGGTGGTGCAAAGATTTCAGGATGAATGTAATAAGAGGACAAGCATACATTCACAATTTTTACAAGCGCAAGAGTGCGATTATACGAATCAGAACAAGTTGCATGACTTCTAGAAACATTTGCGGTGGACAATGGAAGGGCCGGCTTCATCGTACTCCTGTTTGCTGATCCACATCTGCTGGAAGGTGGAGAGCGAGGCCAGGATTGAACCACCAATCCAGACCGAGTACTTCCGTTCAGGTGGGGCAATGATCTGGGAATGAAACAAGAGGACATGTGAGGTCACCTCCAGCGAAGGCCTGTCACATTAACAAAATAAGCTATTCTTTTGCATGCAGGTATAACCAGGAATTTGACATATGGTATGAAATAAAACAGCAACAATATGGTGGGTATTTACTCACACAATTTATTAAATACTTGTTATTAAAAGTTATTAAATACCATAATTTGTAATTCTCCCATAAACTGAAATATGCCAGTCAGCTGCCATGTTTTACTGACTTTCTGTGACATACTTAGTGCTTCCTTCATAGGTCTTAAATGTACTTCCCTACATACCTTGATCTTCATGGTGCTGGGGGCTAAAGCGGTGATCTCCTTCTGCATTCTGTCAGCAATTCCTGGGTACATCGTTGTACCCCCAGACAGGACATTGTTGGCATAGAGGTCCTTACGGATGTCAATGTCACACTTCATGATGCTGTTGTACGTGGTTTCATGAATACCGGCAGATTCCATACCTGAAGAACAGAGTTGAGAAAAACGACAAGAAGTAAGAAGATCGTGTAGGAAGCGACCACTCAAGATTGATATTATGCTTACACTTCAGTTTTGGTTCAAGTAAGAGTGAATTACTTTAAAGTGTTTCAATGAAATCCGGGTTAGTGGTGAATGTGCAAACAAATATATCAGTGTCAATATTAGTGCATGGGCATAACGTGGTTGAGACTCTTGGTTAGCTTGTGTTTTGTTGGAGTCTTTGGAACAAATTTTCTTATTTTAGAGTCGATATATGTTCCTTTTCAAGATGCAGTAACCATGAGTAATGATTAGTGAGTGACTATAGAATGTACCAATGAAGGAAGGCTGGAACAGGGTTTCTGGGCAGCGGAACCTCTCGTTGCCGATGGTGATGACCTGGCCATCAGGTAGCTCGTAGCTCTTCTCCAGAGAGGATGAAGTTGCTGCGGTGGCCATCTCATTCTCAAAGTCCAGAGCGACGTAGCACAGCTTCTCCTTGATGTCACGGACAATTTCCCGTTCGGCTGGACGCGGCAGAGAAAGAGCGGCGACATGCTCAGGTGCTGCGACTTTTCCGCGGTACAGAGCTCTGGGCCCCTAAGAGGCCCAAGCCTTGCGCCCCTGTAGCAGCCGCCTCACACGCTTAAGATGGCGCCACTCACCGGTGGTGACGAATGAGTAGCCTCGCTCCGTCAGGATCTTCATGAGGTAGTCCGTCAGGTCACGACCAGCCAGATCCAGGCGCATAATGGCATGGGGCAAGGCATAGCCCTCGTAAATGGGCACGTTATGGGTGACGCCATCACCGGAGTCGAGGACAATACCTGTTGAGGACATCCCATTGTGGTGTGAGTTTTCGAGTGTCTTAATGGCATGCGGGGCAGGTGAAAGTTAACTTGCCTGTGGTGCGGCCTGAGGCATATAGGGATAACACCGCCTGTATAGCCACATACATGGCCGGAACATTGAAGGTCTCGAACATGATCTAAAACGGGAGAAAAATCACCACTTTATTTTCCTCTTTTGAAAGGACAATTTCATGTAAGATAAACCTATGTAATGTATTATTACAGCTGCAAAATCACATTCAGATTGCATTTTCTACAGCTGATTATACATATGGAATGTGGACTTTCTATCCGTGGATTTTATCCTGAACCACAAAATCGCCACTTTATTAACACAAAGGAAATCCCAGTCCAGGTGAAAAGGTTTCAGGTTTCAGTTCTCTTTGCCTCACCTGTGTCATTTTCTCCCTGTTGGCTTTGGGGTTGAGTGGCGCCTCAGTTAGCAGTGTGGGGTGCTCTTCTGGAGCTACACGGAGCTCGTTGTAGAAGGAGTGGTGCCAGATCTAATGTTGAACACAAACACAAATCAGACGGGCCGAGTGCCGCGAGGAAGGCTGCATAGCCTCTGTGGCGGCAAAGCATTTGGCGGCAAAGCACTCGGTTCTCTATGGCTTTAGAAAGACATGACTCTCATGTAATTGCAGTTAACTGCATTGCGGTCCGTACTTTTTCCATATCATCCCAGTTTGTGATGATGCCGTGTTCAATGGGGTACTTCAGGGTCAGGATACCTCTTTTGCTCTGTGCTTCATCGCCTACATAACTGTCTTTCTGCCCCATTCCCACCATAACACCCTAAAGAGAGAGACAAGAGCACACATGACAAACTGTTATATGCAGGTGCAATCTGAGAATGACTTTGGCATTAGAAGTAAAGACTAAGGCTAGCGACCGAGAGTCTTGTCACCATCAGACTGAAAAGCTAAGGGACTACGTGAATTTAAAATGAATCCAGACAAAGCACATTTTTTCTGGCAAAAAGAAGCAGTCCAATGATAAACTTATAAAACGGTACAGTGTCGCCTAATTGGATAACAGTCCTCACCTGGTGTCTGGGACGGCCCACAATGGAGGGGAACACTGCCCTTGGTGCGTCATCCCCAGCGAAGCCTGCTTTACAAAGCCCCGACCCGTTGTCACATACAATCGCTGTGCTCTCTCCCTCGTCACACATTTTCAATTCACTTGGTTCTCTTCACTCAAACACAAAACACGCTCTGAAAACACAACACAATCAAATCAGCCTAGATGTCCCCGTTATTGAACATTACCACCTTCTGTTCTCAGTTCATTTCTCTTGGAGAGAAATTTAGATAGCATATATTTTTTCGCCAATTTATACAACGGAGTACTTACAGAAATAATTCAGCTTGACAATCTATACATATTTAATTACATTAATTGACATCTAAATGTTTGTAATTATATTGAACATGAGACATTTTTTGTGTAGAGAACAAACCCCCTTCAGGACATAAAGTACTAATGGTCTTGTACTGCATAGTAATCACATATTAACTGTAGAGCAGCCCCTGCTGATAATGCAAGTCTGGCTTTAAGCTTTCTGTAGCACCCTGACTGCTTCCTCTCTGCCACACTGAACTCTGACCCCTACCCATCTCTCCAATGGCAACCCATGTGCCCCAACAAACTTAACCCACTAAATAATTCATCTGATAAAATAAAACAACTTCAATATGACTATTTCACTTCTTAGTAGTTGAAAACTACCTCAGTTGAAAACTACCTACTGTAATACCCCTGATTTATTTTATTATCAATTATTTAAGAATTAAAACAAAAACGTTTGTATCTAGGTTTCACAGTGCAAGATTGACTTAGCAATATAGCAATATCAATAGCTGTGTTTTATATAGATATAAACTAAGCTTTTATTGATATTAGTAGTAAGTAGTAGTAATCATCGTTATTGTTATTATTGGTTATTGTAATTATCCTAATGTGCAGGGAGGTTCCAGTTAATGAGTAGATGAGTACAATCCTATTACTGCCTTATTAAGTCAAGTACACCCCTTTGACCTCATTTGTTAGAATTCCATAAATGTCATCTAGGAATTTATACTGTTTTTTCAAGAACCACTATCATAGCCAGCCAGCGGACTGTAATACTCTCCTTAATGAACCAATGTTGCACTGGAAAATCTCCTAATTAGGGAATGCTGTGGTCTGGTCTCTCCCTTTTTTTTTTTTTTTTTTGCCATTTTAACCCAACC
>JAOVYW010000034.1:3030492-3042992 GCA_025775045.1 Hiodon tergisus
CGCCCCCCCCCCCCCCGCAGCAGTAACCTTATGGTTACCAGCCCGATGTCTTAACCACTACACCACCAGCAATAAGACACACTTCTACTTCAGACTTGTTGCTCGCTGAGCACAGGGTATCCAGGCCAAATTTCTTTAGACAGCCATTAACCTCAATACTGAGAGAAATGGTTATATGTTAAATTAAATGCTCAGGTGGAATGAATACCTCCACATACTGCACCCTTTCAGAAACCAGAGTGAAAACAGAAATCCAAGTAGAAATATCATTGCACTGGTCAAAAAATAAATAAATAAAACAAATTGTCCAGCACATCCGGTCGTCAATTAACAATCCAAACAAAGAATGGATTAAAAGCTAGACTGGTACTAAAAGTAGACTACGTAGTGGATACCATAGGGCACTGGAAAACTACTCGGATTTTGAAAATCAGTTACCTACAACCATAACTTAACATTGAAATTAGTGTTTAGGTGACGTCGACACCATTAATACAAGCTGTTTGTCTTTTTATTCTAAACGTTTTTGGGGGTATGGTTCAAAAATTACAAAATGTGTTAAAATTTGTAATTGATTGAGTACCTTATCTTCAGTTATAAACTTCTATATATATATAACCTAATCAAAAGCCGTTTATATCGGCTACCACTGTGTGAAAGCGGCAATCTTCCTCCTATCCATTTCCACCTTACTCAGATTTCACAGTGTTGTCCAATCAAAAGTGCGCTTTTTATTGCCTTTGCGATTCAACTTGCCCGCGGGAAGCATTCAGGAAGTTTGTCCTATTTTGAGATCATCCATCGTTTCACGGACTCCAGAAGGATTTATTATTAAAAAGTCTGTAAGATTATATATTTTTAATTTCATGCTAAACAAAATAAGGAAATATACAGTTGGGTATTTCATCGGGACTTGGGATGTTGGCTTACTAGCTCGCTAAACTCTAGTGGTATACATCAGTTCGGAAACTAGCTAGCTAAATTCTGTCGAGATCTAACCATTTTCTTTTCTATTTGTTCTATAAAGATGCTTTAAAACATATTTGCAGAAACTATTATCGGTTTCTGCAAAGCTGATTGTCATCTTAATTCAAATAGTCGATATGACATGGCTAGCATAGCGAGCTAGCTTGTGAGAGCTGGCCCTGTGTGTTTACTTAAGGCGATGTAGTATTCTAACTAATGATTCTTCGCTATTTTATACATTATTGCCAACAATTACCGATGTTGAGTCTCTTGATGGTAAAAGGCTTATGTTTCGCAGTTTAATAAGAAAGTGAAATCCTCATCTGACTGGGCTAAAAAGATAGTTTAGATATATTCATAGTGGCTCACTTTATTTTTATTTATATATTAATTTAGTTGGCACCTGTATAGCCATGAAGCTTTCTCGCACAGAATACAAGGTCATTGCAAAATTTACGGAGCAACTAAGGCCAACGCGCCAGTGTATGAAGACACTGAAGGAGAGATTTCCAAAGTAAGGCGTTCTTTATGCTCTTATTACTTGTTTACTACAGTTAAACGTACATTTGCTTTGAGATTGAGAGGTGGTTTATGTGTTTAAATACTGTTTACTGTTATTTATAAGCAAAAGGTAGATATCATGTGCGCAGCCTACTTATCTGAAATCACACACTTTTCGTAAACTCACAAAAAGGTAATAACTAACTACTGATATCATTCATAAACTACTGTGCTAGATAACTCATTTCAAACAGTTTGTGAATGTATTCTCAAATGTTTTTTTTAAAGCCAAGTTTTTACAATTGTTTTGGACGATTTTCCCAAGTGTCTTCTAAAAATGTACCACGTTAAAGCTCTAATCTGCTGACAGTTAAAGATGGCTGGTTTGAGATTTCATAGGCTCATCAAACTAAACTCCCTTTAGCATAATTTGTCTGTCTATTAATGGATGAAAATGTTGAAATAAAGGCTGGTAATGAGCGAAAGTTCCAATTATTATCTACAGACTGACTTCTTCGATAGTTTTGTGTGGCTTCACATCAATATTTATGATGCGTAATTTAGAAACTGTTCTGGAAGCAGTGAGGTAGGGACCGTGTTTCCTGCGCTTAAATCCAAACTTGAACACAATTTAAATAAGTGTGTTTCATTTTAATTGTATGATCATTCTTTAAGTGTAATTGTAATTTAAGTTGTAATGTAAGACAAAAAAAATTCAGTTTTTCTCTGCTTTAGCTTTACTGTTTAAGTTGTAATTACTACGTTTATCTGATTAAAGTGAGAGTAACAAAGATTTAATCAGTATTTAGAAATGTTTTCTCAATGATCCAATTGATGAACACTGGGGGTGGAATCCAGTTATTAAATTAACCACATTTTAAAAATTTTGAGCATAAATAGTAAATCACCATCTGGAAGTGTAAATGAGATAATAATTCAGAAAGGACAGAGCATTTTGAAAACTCTTGTAGAAAACAAAAAGACCAGTTTATCTTCTGAATGCTAAAACCTCTTTTGCCATTGTCTTAGTTGTGCATTCATCACAGATCACAAACTCAGGAAGTCTGTGTTAGATCTTATGAACATTTTCCATTATGGTGTTCAGACGAATATCCTAAGCAGTATGTAGTAATACATCACCCCCCCTTTTCTTCACAATTCAAATTCAGTTGGAAATTTTTTAAATATCAACTTAACAATTGTTTAAAAAAGTGTTTATTTCTTATTCCTAGCTTTTAAAATATTTTATTTTTTATTTTTAAAGGTGTTTTTAAAGGTTCAGCCATGCCTCCAGGCCTTCATGCTGTGGACAACCAGCTGATGAATGCCTTAAGACATGGTGGAAAGCTCATGCTTGAAAAAAAAAAAGAGAGTAAAATAATAAATCCTCGGATCGGCGTACATGCTTGTATAAAGTGTTGTTTTATACTTACGTAAGCCATTGTTGTATTTTGAAACTCTGAAGGTTTTAAATTGAGCATTGCGTTTTTGTACAGCCTGTCAGTGTGGATGTCGTATGTTTTAAAAAAAATATATATATTTATGCAGGGTTAATGCCACATTTTGCTTTCAGTTTTTATTCCAAGTGATCCGAATGATTCTGAGCGTTTTATTGAATGTAACACTTGTAATCCCCCCCAAGGCCACATGGGCATTACTGATCCTTTGGAGGTCACTGAGAAAGTCGCATGAATTTGGAGCTTCCTAGTTCCATTGTTCTATAATCACTGCTAGAGTAAGGTACTGTATTCCCGTGGGCAGTGTAGCCTACCTTGAGCATACATAATTCTCCATGTCAGCAGTTTTCTACCATATCTTATCAGCTAAGCATGTCCTACCTATACATTTAAGTACCTTACCAGTGTTGCATACTCTAACCGCCATTTAAAGTAATTTTTGTTTATTGTTTCTACATGAAGCTGTCAATATCACCACTTTATAAATGCTTATAGTAATATTGATTCACTGCTGTTAGTTTAACTCTCAGTATGCTGGAGGTATAGTTTTAAAAGGTATAATTCATTTAAAAAATTTATTTTAACCAAAGCAGTTTCCCCTTTGGGGGCTGTCTCCGGGTCCTCGACCAGAAAATGTGTAAATTACAAGAACTCATTTCAGCCATTTTTTCTTTTTTTTCTTTCCAGAGGTAACACCATCTGATTGCTGACCATGAAAACCTATCCAGCTCAGTCTCAAGGTTTAACATTAATGTAATTAGCCCAGTAGTTAAACAAACTCACTTTTTCTTGTATTTAAAAAAAGACAACATAAAATAAAAAATGAAGTTTTGATTCATTCTTTATCAAACTTACTTTCTGTTGCACGTTTGTGCATGTTATGTTGCCACATTTTATGTTCCTCTCTTTAAAGAAAATCTCCATCTGTTCATGGGGGGAATTGTGTTCCTGTTGTCTAGAAGACACAACATTAAACAATGTTGATCTGGGAAGAACACTGGCGACCTGATGATTGGCAAATTATTTAACATAACCTACAGCCAACATCAAACCAGAAATTTAGGTAAGCTCATCAACCAACCAACCAACCAAGCAAGAAAGCCAGCTAACTTTAGAGAGCTGTTGATTGGTAATGAGCTAATAAGTTTACGTATGTAAGCTGACTGAATAGTTATGGGTATATTCCATTATTATTCAAAGTGATGAATTGGGTCAAATAAAAATTTAGGTCATTAAAAAAGTAGTAATAATAAAATAATTTCAGAAAGTAAATATTGCTTCAGAATTGATGTCAGTCTTCATTCCTGCACTGGCTGTCACTGTCTTGATAGAACGCATGTTTTGGATTGCTATCAAATGCAATGCTATCAAATGAGATTCCTGGTGCACACATATTACAATTTAATGCTTGGAACAGGTGCATATTGCAATTGTGGTGCCCGCGATTCCTGTTTAATGGTATGTGAAACAAAGTATAATCCTGCTTTTTATTTACCGGCTTGAGTGTCAATTTTGCCTGAAACTGAAACTTGTGTGCAAGATTTCCCTGTTTGTAATACCAGTTTATTTTTTTTATTCATGGGGACAATGGATACCTTCATTTCCTTCTTCAAATCGTTTGCATTATATCCAAATTATACCCTAAGCAGATTTAGATCGGAATTGTCTGTGGTCTGACAGACTGTGTAGCTGTAGTGTTTTCACAGCCTGCAAAATTATTCTGCTTGTCCAATCAGCTGAGAGAGCTCTAGAGGGTTAGTGATTGGAATGGCAGGAAATCAGGCTCTCAAGACATAACATATTGACTAGGCCATCCATCATCTCTTAGCTTGTGCCGAGGCTCGGCGGTCGCCCATTCAACCGCCCCCACATGCACTGAGGAGCCCTGCGATACGGTAAACACTGGCAAAAGCTGGGAAGGGAGCTGGCTCACTGGGAAAGTACTGTACTGTATGTACTGGGAAAGTATCACTGTCCTTCATCAGCCCTCAGACATGGAGTCCTGCTGGCAGGGCCAGTACGCAGAATCTCATCTGTAACCCTCCTGTCACGGCCAGCGGTGCCCGTCCACCATGTCCCCACTGCATTTGGATGCATTTTTAATATCTGCCTGAGTGGACTTGAAAACCCAATCCCTGTATCTGGAGCATTTTAGCCGGTGTCCTGAATGGGCCTCAGATGCAAATGAGGGGGGGGAATATATGCCGGTATTAAGGTAGTGTAGGCCTTATTTCTGCCATGGTTTCATTTTTTTTGCCTATAACCTCTGTACTGCTCACTGCTCTGTCACACAGGACTGGAATACCTACTTTAATTTTCTTCCAGTCACAGTGGCTCTTAAACTATAGTTATTCTTTATTTGGTAGTTCAATTTCTTATCTTCCGGTCTATACCAGCCGTTAAACACACGGTTGATCTGTTGAACCAACACAACTTCTCAAGAGAGTTATATTCTAATGTATATATGTCCCATGCATCGAGTAGAATTGTTTGGTTATTTTTCAGTTTTATTCCTAAAGTTACAAAGAAGTCTGATTTTCAGCTGTGGTTATTTGTGTGGTTATTTTCTAGCTATCATTTCTCATGACAAGAGGAAGGTTTTTTTTCCTATTTTATTACACGTTGGATTGTTAACTCAAAATGGGTATTCAATAAATAAAAAAAACACAATTTTGGCATAGATTATGTTGCATAATATACACCAAATTAATTATGATGTTATTGGTTTGGGCCGACAATGGTATGTTGACATATAAACTAAGGATGCAATTAAATTTTCTTTCACAGATTTTTGTTGGGTAAAACCGTAGATTAATTGTATTTTTGAAAATGTAATGAATGTAGACAATGCCATACTTTTCTCTTGAAACGTATTAATGTTTTGATTAAAATAATTTTGACATCTGCTCACTGCAATGTCATAGAATTGAATTTTTACTATACTGTTTTTAAGAGGAATCCCAAAATAAGAATTGCATTTGGGTATTTTAAACACATTTCCATTGAGTGTCTGTCGTTCAGTCTGTCCCATCTATTTATTCCTCAGTGTGTCGGGAGATGTGAGGTCCCTCATCTGTAACGCTCGCGTAACACAGATGTTGTGGAGTCATCTGTCAGCCATGCGTCTCCTACAGAGCTGCACTGTTCTGAAGGGAAAAGAATTCGACACAGTGCTGTCACTTTTACCCCTTCACAATTGAAGAACATGCAAATACACTTTGCCTCCTGCCTGGCCGCGGTGTGTCTGCCCACCACCATGAGAACAGAATGGGTGCAGCAATGGCGGTAGACTGTGACATAAGTCCCATTGCCTTGGATATTAGAATTGGAAATTGTCTGCTCCCTGAGACCATGCCTGGCTCCTGGTTCAGTGGGGACCAGTGTCCCGCAGGTCTTTGTCCCTGGAGGGGCCTCTTTGGCCTTTGCTCACCCTATGAATGAATTTGGATGTAATGATTGCCCCCTCTTTAAAATGCCATTCAATTCATTTTGCATATGTCTCCTGAGTAGAGAGGGGAGGGGACGGTGCAGCAGATGCTTTTGTTTTCAAAGTGCTTAAAAGAAAAGCATGAGGTAGCGGGCCCTGCGTCACCTTCTCGGCATCCCTGAACATCCCTGAAATGGCGCTAATGTGCAGTTTTCATCAGCGTTGAGGCGGGGTACAATATGGTGCCAGTGGCACACTGGGGAATATGACTGTTGATTAAGCATGCACTCAGGCTTTTGAATTTCAGAAGAAGTGTCAGAATAATGGATGTTGAGCAAATGTCAAGCATTTGTTAATTTCTCTGTTATTTGGGGTTTATCTGCCATGATCTGTGGAGTAAACCAGGGCCGAGCTGTTGTGGCATGTGCCATTGATATGCTGATTAGTTGGCAGCAGACACTTTGTTTTTAATGGTAATATTCAAACTGGATATAAAGTAGGGAACCACTCATTTTTTATTTATTGTGGTTATCTACTTTGTTACATGCCGCTTAATCCCGGGCATCTGTATGAATTCAGTTTGGTGATCCAGCTGACATGTTTAACACTAAATAGAGGAAGTGGCCCCCACCATGCTGTTTTAATATATTTGCTTTTATTTAAATGTAAAATGTTTTGCAGTTTATTTGACTGTTTTGGATTCTTAAAATAAAAATGATATGTTCATTCTTACCATCAAATTATCTACTGACCTGGACTTCTGTACTATTACTAACAAAGGAGTGTTAATAGTCAATTTTCCTTTCTGAAATGTTTTTTATTTTTTATTTTAAAATTTTATTATATCGTTGAAAGAGTTTAGTAGAATGTAGTGGGTTTTCGATGAACATGATAGCAAGTGTAAATATGCGCTAGATTGATGGAGTCATGGTCCACAGCCTCATATGTACTATAGATGCTGGCATCTCACTCAGCACTTATACCAGTATACAGTAGATTATTTCATGCCTTGGGGCTTTTCTCATTTTACGAGAAGAGGGGCTTGTTCAATCTACATGCAATTATAAGTCAAGGTCTTGTCTGATATCGCTGTGCAAGGAAAGATCGTCCACTTGGTGCTGATGGAGATCTCCCAATGACTATTATAACAAAATAAGGCCTTGAAAATCAATTAAATTAAGTGTTCAGAGTGATCAAGTTAAGTATTTTTTTTTTTTTTCATAAATCTTGGTGATTCCCCAAAGAGGTTTTTGTTAAAAAAATTTTCTTTAATGGACTTGCTGTACAAACACCTAGAATTTCTTCTTTCTGTATTAATTATGGTTTGCTTTTTAAAAAATTAAGCAACAAATTATCCCAACAAATTATATATAATGATTTATAACCTGCATCTACGTTCTTTAGGCAAACTGTGACTATCTGCAAGAATATTATTCATGCGTTTGTGAAAAGGGCATTTTGGTCCACTTCAGATTCCTTCATTGTGGCAGCAAATTATAGAACACTATCTATCACGCATGCGTCACTGTATTGGATGATTTATATCCCATGGTTCGGCATAAATTTACTAATCCAGTACTGCTTTTTATCACACGGTCCATGCAGACTCATTCAACAAAGTGGTGTAACCCATAGCAGTGTGTTAACCGGCTGCTCAAACTCTAGCAGCAACATTTTTTTTCTAGAAGTCAGACAAGATGGAAGAGGCCCAAAACCAGTAGGTTATAAATAAATTCACTCAGAAGCGTTAAACCAATTCTCCCAAATCTACCCATGCAGTGGTCATCAACCTGGAAGGCCTAGAAGTCTTTACAATACGCAGTCCTAAAATAATTTTCATCAGACAAACATTTCATTCAGCAATGATCTCGGTCACCCTTTTCCTCACCGTTTCTTACCAGGGAATGGCTCAATATAAACCATTTCAGAGGAACAAATGGGGCATGTATGCACAGGCACTGGAAATTCGATCATAGATTCAAATTGTGCAGTGTGCCTTTATGTGTATGTTTGACTCAGTCGCGTAACCCAGACCTAGGTTTAAATGGTGCACCAGTGCAGAGCTCACAGAACCTCTGGTCTGGTTTGAATGCCACCGTGGCACCGTTCCCACCACTGGGGCCAACTCAGACTCTGGTCTGAGTTGGCACGTGGTGTTATGAGCAAGCTAATGGCAGCACCGTGCTGTGCCGTTTGAGGTGCAGGAAGACAGATTTTTGTTGTAGAAAACTGAGAAGACCAAAAGAGCGAAGGGCACCAGGCACTGGATTCACCTCAGACGGAAAATTGAATTATTGTAAAAAAAAATCTGTCTTATTAAATAGATGTGCTTTATCACGATATATACAGTACTGTGCAAAAGGCACATGTAAAAGCATTCTGTAAAATAAAGATGCTTTCAAAAATAATGAAATGAAAAGTTTCTAAATATAAAATAAATACTATAACGGGCAGTAAACAGTAAAAAACTAAAATATGAAATATTATATATAAAAATATTATTAATAAAATCAGTATTTGGTGTGACCACCCTTTGCATCAATTCTCTTGGAATTGCATCTTGGAAAATTTTCCATTGTTTTTCTACAGACTTTGGCTGTCTCACTTGCTTCTGTCTGTCCAGCTAATCCCAGACAGCCTCGATGATGTTGAGATCAGGGCTCTGTGGAGGCCATACCATCTGTTGCAGAACTCCTTGTCCTTCTTATGGAAAATTAATTTTTCAATTGAATCTAAAATGCAGAAGATAAAAAAAATAGACACAAGACGAAAATCTAGGCTGCCTCTGACTTTTCCACAGTACTGTATATTTTTCTCTTTTCTTGTTTTAAACTGTTACAGTTCAATCATATGTTTGTATTGTGGCTTTAGTAAAGCTTTGACAAGATTCCTTTCCACGAATGCGAGTGTCATTAATGAATAATGGAAAATCCACTTTGTAAACTACCTTCTGAATATACTCACTCACCACGACAGTGCATATATACAAGTTACAGTAACAAAACAAAAAAAAGACCCCCCCCCCCATAACACAGGACACACGAAAATAATCAGCAGGTATGTTAACATGCTGTAGTCAAGTAAATAAATAGCACATGAACATGCATGTGTGGGAAGTAATATATGCTGGCGCATGCAGTACAGTTGGCTAGCTATGTTGGAGATTGTAGCCTGAGGAGTTGTTTGTATACTAGGATCAATTGCACCAGAAGAATGGAGCAAATTGCCTAGAATGATACAAGTAATGTGGACATGCTGGAGGGCTAATTTGATTTTTGGTTATTTTGATTCCTACCTGAAGTGTCATTTGAAATTTAACATGTACATTTATAATAATAAATTTTATTTGTAGAAAAAAATGTCAGGTGGGGAAAATTTTTCAGGAAATTATTTTTGCATCTTTCATTACGGTGAAAAATCATTTTACCTTTTACTTCAGAATTTAGATATACTGTATATGTGTGTTTGTGTGTGTGTATAATATTATGAGCAAACATTTTGTAGATTGTAGAAACTCAGCTCTGTGAAATTGTATCATAATTCTGCATTTACAAAAACAGATGTTGCATTTCTCTTATCAGCATGTATAATTAAACAAATTTACATATGCAATGTAATTTACACAAATGTAGTTTTAGGTTTGTGTGGTGAAGGCACTAAACTGTTACCCGCTGTCCATTTGGCAAAAGGTCACTTTGTTTACCCATTTTTTATACTAAGCTTTTTATCATTGTCCAAAAATAATGAAGGTTCTAACCATCGTGGTAATCTTCTCGGTTTATCTTGTTTTATACCGTAAAAATGCTGACATTATGATTTTTTTTTCTTCTTTTTTTTGGGAAACCTTCTCACAGTCATTAGTAAAAATGTGATATGCCTCAGTTAGCTCTATGCCCTGAAGAGCCTAGTTACGCCTCACTTTGTACATATAACTCCTCCAAATGCCGAGCTAAGTACTGTTGCAGCATATGATATGCATGTCATTAGCCAGGTGGCTTTCATTAGGAAAATTAGTGCTATCTTTTTAATTAATTTTTTTTTTAAATAGGATTTTATGAAAATAATTAATAGATAGTAAATATCTCAGAAAGACGTGGACTTGCAATTAATTAGAGATGCTATCAAATCTTATTATTCTTGGTCTCTAATGCATCATGGACCTAAACGTTTATCTGCCATGCAGTTACAGTATGCGCACTGGGACTTATTTTGTATTTCTATATTGGATGTCTTTGTTCAGTAAATCACGCAGATTTTTGTGGAAGAGAAGAACATAAAACCATTTAGATATGTAACGCCAAAAGGGAGATTCATGTCATGGCATATATCCATTCCAATATCACTTCGTGATAGAAAAGTTCACAATTTACGATCCAAAGTCTGGCTGTATATAACACGATGTACAGTACAAACAGTGTAATTTATTTATAAATGGCTGAGACAAGCAGAAAATTGTGACATTATTATTCAATGAAAAGATACTAATTGTAACAAGGGCTTTCTAAGGTTGTTTAAATCTTGATTTCTTAGGCCTGTTTCATTTCTGGTTTCTTAAAACTAAATGTGCTCTCTCCTTTATTACATTTGTATTCATATAATTTTTTTTTTTACAATTATGTAATTAATGTGAAGACAAAACCCCTTCATGACTTTTGGGCTTTAAGGCATCCCTGAGTTTTTCTTTTTTTGCCCGTTGTGACTCTAGTCATTAGAGTTAACAAAAGTATAACAGTAGCTGTCGAAATGGTATTAACAAACATTGACATTTACACTGATGCTTATACTGACTGCAGAAAACGTCCCTGGAAAGTAAAAGGTATGTTGTCTGTGCACCTTCTTCGTTCCACCCAATCTGGCCTTACTGTGGGAGAAGGTACAAGGGATGGCTACAGCCTCTGTTTACTTAAAAAGCAGGCTTTTTAACGACAAGCCTTTTTTGCCTCTATTTGCAGAACCAATCAAGAAGTTAGTTCAGGCAGTGGATATCGATACTGACTGGGTCAAGCAAACAAATGATTTGGTACTAAAAGGTTTTGAAGATGATTTTGAGATGAGCCCGTATGAAATATTTGGATTGGTTTTTTATTTAAGCACATGCCCCTATCAAACATCATGTAATTATTATGTACATAATCTGCAGTTTTTATGTTTTTTTGTTGTTTATTCAGTGGGTATAAATACATAAATGCCATTATATGATGATAAAAAATGTACTATAAAAATTGCACTGTAACGATGACGTGGAATATTTGTTTATCTATTTTGTCCTGTACGTATCCAAAACTTATCCAGGCTGAATAGAGCATTTAACTTCTGTCATTTCAGAGAATAAAATCATGACTCTTTAATCTCAAGAGATGATTTTAGCAAGTAACATAGTTTTTTGCGCTATCGGTGACAATAGGTACAAAATTATATTGTACTACATACTGCAAATAAATGCTTACCCCATAATGCGGGGTAAATTATTTGTAGGATGATAGTGTATGGTTTACTCGTATTCTGTTCTTGAGCTTCGTATCTTAAAATGAAGTGACCACTACGCTGGCCAGAGAGTATGGGTTGAGTATGGATTAGGTACAGTGTGCTGTTAATGTCTGTTTAATGGAAAAAGATGTTATAAAATACTACCGTTTTCCCTTTAAAATTATGTTTCTTAGTAATTTCTTCTTTTTTTTTTAATTCTCTAAGTCTTGTCAGGATGAAAAAGGTCTTTGAGCTTGAATCCGTACCCTCCTGTTGAAACAGATATGTTTTCATTGGTATTAAGAACAGTTTGTCTCTTAACTTCACAGAGTTAAGATTTCGCAATTAAACAGTAATCATGATCATTATAGGGAGTTCTCCATTTAAAAAGTAACAGATGTCAGTTGCAGCAAAAAAAAAGTGGCGGTCTGGGGCTAAAAATAGTACAGGCTTGTTAAATGCTCAGGTGCAATGTTGGAGTTTATAAGATCTTTTGTCCCTTCCTTTCCAAAATTTGACAGTTGACCGTTCAATGGCCTACCTAATTGCTGTATCCCTTTGGCCCAGACGTATCAAAGTAAATTAGGGCTCTGAAAGATATTATTTTTTTTAAACGCGCTTGTTGTTTTTCCCTATGTCGTTTCTACGTTTGCTTTTGATTGTTAAAGACGTCAGAGCCAAGT
>JAOVYW010000034.1:3044965-3074724 GCA_025775045.1 Hiodon tergisus
TTTTTTTTAACCAATTTTTGCCCCCCCCCCCCCCCCCAGTTAAAACAGCAATTGAATAGCAAAAGCCGGGGCTCGGTGGAATAGGTTAGGGTCGCTTCTAGGGGGAAATTAATAGAAAGGTTTCTGGTGAGCAAGTTATGGTATGACTTACTGTGACAAAAGAAATTAAGATTATACTCCTGTGACCCCATCTTACCTTTTCATGTACAATAGAGCCCCTTTGACTGACCCTGTGTGTTTTGATCATATGTGCATAGGTTATGGTTGGAGGACAGGTTTAGCTTTTATTTAGCAGTTCTTATTTTTTATTGAGTAGATTTTTTTTTTTTTTACCCCTTTGTTTCAGAAAAGAATTAAAAGGACAGTATCAAAGCACCATAGCCCAGAAGTTATTGAAAACTACTTCCAAAGGTATGATTCTTCTTCTTGGTGACTTTGCATGACATACTAGTATCAACCAGGCAGGCGGTTAGTTCGTAGGCTTCTGGGATAGATATCTATTTAAAACTAATCTTCTTCTTCAGAGTTAATTTTGACACCTTATTAGATACATTGCATAACACTGGTATAAATCCCCCCCTAAAAAAAAGTTGCATTCTGATATTTGCATAGCCTGTGATTATAATAGGCTATTACATGTAATTCACTTTTTCAATTGGGACAGAAAAAAGCTTCTTTGCATATCATAATTGGCTTTTATCTATTCGTTTAAGCCGTTGCTTTGTGGAAAGGGACTGGGATAATGCACTTGTAATCCAGTTATATGACGACAAGCTCTGGAGATCTGCACAAGATCTAAGTCTAAGACTTTGGGGGTTTCGTCATTAGGAGAAAAGAGCTGTAATTCTTTGGTCGGCTTTCGGTTTTAGGCACAATTCAGAACCTCAAAATCCCACCATTTTTAACCAGAACAAGCATGCCATCTGCCATGTAGGCCAAACCCATCAGGGACAATAACATGTCTAGGCTGGTCTATTCTTGTCCTCCACTCGTCTGTTTTTGCCTGAGTTTTGTTCTCATTGCTGCTCTTTGATATAATGAAGGTACCTGAGCAAAGTGAAGACCTGTCCTTCATCTCCGGTCCTGTTGGACTTGGCCAATGAGGTAATGACTTCCTCTTTGTTCCTTTGTGGTGCAAGTCTGCAGCAAATTTCGGTACAAATGTAATTAGCTCTAAAACCCTCCGATTCAAATTGTTTTCCTGCCTGTTAGTACTTACGAAAATTGGACAAATAACCCCATTTTGGTATCTAGTAATTTAGATCAATTAGGCCTTATCCCTAAGCAGATGTAAAAATACTTCTTTTCAAATCTCTATTATAAAAGGTAATCATAAAATGCTTTTCCATATTACTAACGTTGAGATTGATGATTAATGATTGATGGAAGTGAAAAGTTAACTACTAGGAAAAGCTTGTTTGAGCCTTGTGCTTTGGAATTGTTTATATATGGCAAGCTAATGATTATGGGTCTCCTCTTCATTTGTCCTCTTCTGTGCACTGTACAATTTGTTGTCAAGTTGTAGTGGAAGAGGTCAAAAAAGCCTGTTTGCAGAGTGTCTGTCCTGCTTTAATCTTCAGCACCCTACCACTGCAGTGGTGTTATTAAAACTGTGGTGCAACAAGCAAATCTCTCCATTTAACATTAATGACAATGACTGGACTCCACCTAGTTGAAGTCTCATGTGCATTGCACCAAGTCAGAAAATTGACAATTGAGTTTAATGTAAAAGTGAATACGTCTGTAAGCCCTAAAATACCAAGTATTAAAGGGTGTTCTTCTCAGCCTGTGGTTCAGTCCTTTGTCCTATGGTGAATCTAAATATGCCTAATCAAAGGTTTTCCTAAAGGCTGCAGTTTAATATTACACTATTGTTATTGCCATCCCTGATTTTGTCTGTACGACAACGGGATGTTAATTTGGGTACTTTCCATCTGAGCATGTGTAGAAAGTAATGTTTGGTACATGAAAATGTTAACCATATTTTTGGTGTGCTTAACAAAGCTTTCTTTAATATAATTAGTCTGCCAACGTAGTACTATGACAGTAACTTTCAAGATGAATATCACAGGTGTAACAGTGCAAAATTGTTGAGCTACACGTTTGCTATTTTTTTGGAGACTCCAGGGAGTAATATATTTTAAAATAATTCTTAAACAAAATTAAATCTACACACTCCAATTAAAACCGTAAAGCTAAATTTGCACCATAATTAATTTACTACATAATTGAAAATTTCCTTCAAAGAATTATAGGAATCCAAATGATTATTATCATGGCCTGTTGGACGGTAATTTTTATATGCTATTTAACATTTAAACAAGGTGCTCAGGTTAAACAAGGTTTCCTTTAATTGACATAATTCGGGCACTTTATGAGACTATTTCTTCTATGGAGGAAACGTATAAAAATTATGGGAAACTGATTTTTAAGAAAACATTTTTCTTTCTTTCTTAATATTCACCTATTTTTTAAATAGTGGGTAGAGATTTGTCCATGATTTATACATGACAGCAAAAGGTTTATTTGTTCTTTTTTTTTTTTTTTTTTTTTTTTTACACATGGGTTATTTTAAGGTGTCGGCCTGTACATTTTATTTACATGTTGAATTCTGACACAATGCCTGCCAGTCTGGGGTTGTTTTTTTTTAGGGGGAGTTGTACACATGATTAATAAGAAAATTACGGGGACGCAAGTACCTTGAACTAATCAGGTGATCCTTAGTCAGGCTGGGCCAGCTTCAATAATTTCACCATTTCTCATGTGTCAGCCATTATTGTGGGCTATTGTAAACGCACCGTTGCTAATGCTATCGGCAGATGAAACCTGAATTTTTAACACCTGCAGGTTCTGAGAGAAATTATCCTCACAAAATGGGCCCATGCTTAGAAATGGATATAGTCCTTTATTCATAATAGTTACAGACATCTTTGGCCGTCCCAGACTGTTATATATGCAGAATTATGGGAATTTTAATAGATATTACCACCAGTAAATCTTTTTTTGCTCCGCAAGAAAGCAGTAGAAAAGAGATAATACGGAAGATAAAATGTTACAATACTGCAATAGGCTGAAGACCTTCACTTTTTTTTGTCTAAATTATGTTAACAAGATGAATGTGTTCTGACTTGAAAAAGAAAATCATAACAAATATAAAATAGCAAAAATATAAATGCATGCTTATATATTAAAGTGAAAAACAAATATGTTGCACTTTCAGTTTGTGCTTAATAACGAATAAAAACATTATTTAACAAACACATGTGTGTATATATACACACACATTGATCCAGGATATCAACACGGCTTTCATGACCCATACCTGAACCAATTTATGGAGCATCGGTGTCAGTTGATTTAATTAAACTTCTCTTTGTTTTTCCCCTTAACGCTAGTTATATTTTTGTTTCTTCTTCAGGTGGACTTCTCCCCCTCGCTAATGGCACGTGTTATCCTGGAGAGGTTTCTTCAGGAACAGGAGGGCACAGCCTGTGAGTAGTTTTGCTTTCCTTTTGCCTTCAGTCACGTTCAGGGCAGTCAATAGGAATGGATGCTTTGTTGCTGGTTAAATCTCTCTGTCAAACACAAGCCCACCAATTGTAATTTTGTAAGATATCTGAAGACCTGTTTCAGATTAGCGCTTGTTAGTTTCCTCAGTGTTTTTTATACCTCTTGTTTTCCCTCCACTCACAGGAAGGTGTGTAAAACTTTTCAGAAATTAAGAAATTAGGCATTTTACTAGTATAATATAAATTGATCTAACAGGTTTTTTTCAAACGGGTCTCTAAAAAGAACTTACTGTACAGAAGGCCTGTACGTTTCTCATTCTTTACATTTTTACTTAAAATCCCACAAATATGTATGCTGATGTTTATGGGGTTTTTTTAAAATAATTTATAAAAATACACTCCCTGGCTTCTTCCAAAAAGAAAAATTGGTAATATTTCAGTAGGCACATTCTAGGGAGTAGACAGTAGTTGGTGCATTATGAGCAAATAACATGATGTCAAAATTGTGCGACTTCGATCTAATCGAGAAAGAGATTAAAGTGGATGTGTGTTATTTTCAACTTCACGTAGTACAGCCATTTGTCAAAGTCAAGATACTGATTGCTTTGGACCCACTGCGATCCTGCGCTTGTCAAAATAGCAGTCTGAGCACAATATAAAGCAGGCAGCCTCTTTATATATAAAGAGATTGTAAGCCTTCCCGATTCGTTTCGAATCACTTTACAGATATGAAAGTGAATGCATTGTTACACATGTAATGTGTTTCTTTAATATACGTAATTCCATTGACTGCATGTATAAATAGCTCTGCAAATAAGCAAAGAGGTTTTCTATAAGTGGTCTAGCTCAAACAGTTAATTTTTTTAATATACTATTGTTTAGCAGTTAAAACTAAATTATCTTTGCTACGGTAAATGTTGGTTCAAATGACTCGTGTGATTCGTAGTGTGTGAGCACTATATGCTTTGTGTGCTTTTCGCCTTCTTGAATAATTATGCTCTTAAGTAAAAAGCATCTATGCCATTTGTGCAGACGGACAGAGAAGATCTACTTCCTCAGCATGCTCTCTCACTGGATGTCTGCTCCAGAGAGTGACTTCTATTTTGACACAATCTCAGCTCTTTTCCAGCACTGACCCGACTGGCCTCTGGCAATGAAATTCAGTGCACATGGCTCCACAGTTAAATCATCAAATCTCCCTTTGTGTATATTAGAGTTTTATAATGTGTTTCCATCATGAAACAATGCAATGTAATTGTCTTTCGTGGCAATTAGCTAACAGGTTTGTTCAGTTCTATTGGCAGGAGCATTCATCATCAGATCTTGCGCTGCACTTTTTTTTTCACGGCAGACTGAAAAAGATCAATAGATTTCTATATAAGGACGTAGCCCCTGACTTCATGAGCAACTTGCCTTAACCCAGCATTGTCTTTTTTTATTGTCTTCTTTTTTCTCCCTCTACATTTCAGAGACACAGAAATGGTGCCTTGGGGACTATGGAATATATGTACAATCACTTTGGCTGGATCAATGCAGAGTTTTAAATTGTTTTCTGTTATTTGTTTTATTTTATTTTATTCTCTACTTTTCCCTTTTGTGCTTAGTGGTTATAGGTGACCAAACACGGAGCCAAAGCTAATTGAAGGATCTAAACAAATTGATATATTTTAATTCCATTTAATCATTTATAGAATATATAATGAACCACTGCCAGGCACTACCTTTATTTTACCTGGGCTTGCAACAATACCAAAGAGTTAAAATTAGCTTTAACCATTTCATCACACAACTGACATTTGCATACTGTAGAATGCCACTGTCTTTTGATATTTTACTGAAGTGGCTTCATTGGTTTAAGAGTTCTTAATTTCTCTTTGTTTACTTGAATCCACCTTAATTTTAATGGTGCTAGGATTCCTGTCACTAAATATAGGAAATTTTAAAGCCTCACTCTTTTTCTGTGATAAGGGATCCGTTTTGTTCTATTTCTACTCAGTATTAGCATCCTGTATTTTGTTTTGTAACTGAATATTGCATATGAACTGACCTGGATTAAAGAGGATTGGAATTGTATTGTAACATAACACGGCACGTTTAAAAGTGTAAACTAATGACCATTACTTTATGATAAAATTGTGAAAATCCTGATAGTGTTCTCTTACCACTTGTCTAAAGATCAATAAAAACAATAACCCGTAGCATGAGAAATTATTTTTTATTTTTTTCCTTCCTCTGACCTTGTGCATTGTGTCATTGAGACATTAAGATCTGAAGAACCTTCTCTGGAAGATCCTTGCTGCTTCCTTGAGGGAGTGACATTACAAAAGTTATTTTTCCTCCCCCCAGCTCCCTCTATTTTCCCCTGTGAGAATCGAGTTTTACAATTAGGTATAATTTTTTAAAGAGGCAGCTCCCCTGGATATTTATCCCCTTTATCATTTTCCACAAGATCCTTGTGACATGTTTCCCCTGTAATGATATGGCCAATTTAGAATTTCTTGTCATTTTTTTAAAGCTGTATAGCTTTGTTTGTAAAGATCTAAAAGTTAGAAAAATTTGGTTATTTTTCTGAAAATCTGAATATCGACTCAGCAACTCTGAACGGACAGGGTCCATGGTGTTGATTTTCTGATTTTCTAATGGCTCTTACTAAACTCAAGTTTGCAGAAGGATATCATGGAAGATTCCTCCCAAACATGGCCCAGCGCAGGGCCCGTCCCTTTGTGTCAGTGTCAGGGAGCATTCTCAACCACCCGCAAGATGGCAAATTTAAGGGCGAGTGTAAAAAGTACAGCTTCTTTGTATTTGAATAATGAGGTAGGGGGGCAGTTCATTATCTTCTGGTGGAGGGATGAAGAAGGAGGAAGGTGTGGGTGGGGTTGTGGTGGACAGCAGCAGCGTGGTTCCTCGCTTGACAAGTATACTAATTACTCTTCTTCAGCGGAGGAGCTAAAGGCGTGCGCCTCCACAGTCTAACGATCTGACCCGGGGAGGCTCCACCAGCAGGCTGGGCCGCGACAGGCCAAGGAAGAGCCGGCAGAAGCGGATCAGTTCCCTGCTGAGACTCATCTCTCTGGCCGCACCGGGGGAAAAGGGAAATCAGTACTTTTTTATTTTTAGTGGGATGATAAATTTAAAAGGAGTAAATTGGAAAATCAAATGAGGGCTTTAGAAGCCGCCGAGATTTGCAGAGCTGTCTGCCAGCATCTGAAAGGGCCATCCATCATGTCCTACAAGTAGTCAATTCCTCTAGTATCTGTAAATGTTTTCAGATATTAGCCAATTTATATGCTCCGAGATTCATCATGGAAAATCAGCTTTAGCGCTGTGCATTATCTGGTCTCGTCTCGACTCTGCACGATGAAGTTTGATGTACGAGTGCCTTCGCAGCTCAATGAGTTGTGCACGGTAGAAAAAAATAGTACATTCTTAATTAATAAACAAACTTGCTGAGGAGCCATCAGTGTCAGGGGCAATAATGATTGTCATCTGTTATTGTTTATTACATTCCTCCCTCAACAAATGTTGCCTTCTAATGAGGTTTCTTTCCCATTTTTTAATTTAGATAATGACTTTTCTCACCCTACTGGAAACGGAAAAGATAAAAAATCTAATGCACAAAAAAAGACATTCACCTTTTAAAAGATGTATGTGACATGTTTATTGAGATTTTTTAAATTTATTTTTTTATTTACGGTAATGCTTTTTCATTTGAGTAGCTCAGTGGAAAGTGTTTCCCCCCTCTAATATTGCATTCTCTGTTGTACGCTAGATAAAGGTACCTCTGGTCAGAATTTATGCCAGCACTAGACAATTACAATGAATCTGTTGTATATTTACAGCTTTCGGTTGTGTGTTAAACTGCGATATGGCCGGCGGGGGATTATGGTGTGCTGTATGGCAGAGTGTCTTTAATAAATGTATGCTGATGTGGGAGGCTGCAGTGATGCGGGAATGCTGGGCCCTGTTATTATTTACTGCAGTGTTTGCGCACAGCGGCGAATCCTGGCTCGCGAGTGGCATTACAGCTGTGATGAATGAGCATTAGGGTAAACTCATTTTAAACCCACCTGATTTATTAGTTTCCAGGTCTCCATTTTTATCAGGTCAACGTCACAATGTCATTGACAAGGTCAGCTCCTGTATTTATTTATTTTTAACCCCTCCCCGCAACCCCTTAAAAAAAATAAAAACAATTGTATATACAAAACAAACAGCCATGGTCAGGTATCACCTTTGAAAGCACCCACTGTATGTTCATAAACTGTATGTGTTTTGTGGCAGACCAGAATGCAGTGGTCAGCCTCCAATTATGAACCCTAGTAAGACAAGAGCGTTAATGGCTGGCATTTGCCTTAGGGGAGGTTTATTATACACAACTGTTTTGCAGAAGCTATGTCAAATCTATAAAACTACCATTAGGAGAAAGAGATCGATCAAAATGCCATTAAAGTGGAATAAGTTGCCAATACTGCTGATGTGGTTGCGGGTCCTTTGATTTTCCTTCAGGTTATTAGGCGAGTCGAGTAGTGACTTTGTTAAGGGAAACGAGTGTTGTTCAGGAGTAATATGTCTCCCGGCTTCATAAAGTTTGCTGCCTCATATTTCCCAGTTTATTGATTACCCATTATCATTTGTCACAAGGTGTCCTAACTCAGGGGGAAAATATAACCCTCTTTCTCATTGCTGCACGGGAGGACGGTATAGATCTGCGTGTGAAGGTACCAATCTGCAAGAAAAATGAGCGGAGGAATAAAAGTAGCGAATGTGCCTTCCAGCGCTGAACAGTGAAAAGGGGAAAAGGGGAGTGCTGACTGTGCTTTGTTCTCCGTCTGGCCCTGTTTCTTTTCCTCATTTAGCACTAGTGAGGGCAGCCAGGGCATCACCGGGCTGTGTTTGTTGTATGTACGGCAGGGTGGTTGATATTAGACCTGAGAAACTGAAATTTTAATACATTTTTACAACGATCGTGTCATATTGAAAGTGCGTGTTTAATTGAAGCTAAAGTGCTAGTAACTCCATGTGATTAAAGGGGATCTGCTCACTGAGGAGGTTGTTCTTGTTCTTTTGTTTTACGTAGCTTTAAACCCTGAAATTACGTGGTTGGTGCCCTCTTAATCTATACCAAGGCTGGGACAAAAGCAAAACTTTTGCAATGTGATTAGTGGCTAGTTGAAGTTTGATTTGGTCCCAGCCCAAGTTTTAGTTTTTTTTTCTTTTCTGGTTTTATACTATTAATAATTGTATGAATAAATAACATGCTTAGTCTGTAATATATACTTAAAACCCCAATCATTTTGTAACATGATGCAATCCACTTAATTGATTGTTGATGTGATAGGGAGTCTACAGGATTGTGTATAGATTTACATGTTGGGGGAAATGCATATTCTACGCAATGAAGATGTACTGGTCTTTGCAGGTGTACTCTGTATTTAATTATTGTTTACCACACTTCACAATACGAGTCTATGGATCGGTGTGAAATTGAATACTGGGCTATTTGTATAGCTTTTGCGATTCCAAAGGAATACATTTTACCACCTTTACCTTTACCACCAAATGACTGAACATTACATCATAGTGGCAGTGGGATGTAACCCAAGTACCTAAGGCCGTGTCATACAGGTGGGGTCATACTTCTCTATGCATTGCATTACAAATTTTATGCTGTCAGAGTAGGCAGTCTCTCCAGTGACTAGCATTGTGTTGAAACTTAATGTGTTTTCTTATTTCGCTTCACTTTCCTTCTCCTCTATGTTGCAAACAGCCCCCAAGCATGTCATAAATAGCATGCTAAAGGAGCCATCTTTGATTTCAGACCAACATCTTGCTCATCATGTCTACCAGGTATTTATTACACTTATTATTTTTGCTCTCCCTGATATAAATGTTTAAATGCACACAAATGTAAAATACTTTTTTCCTTGCACTTAAGGGTCCATATCTTTTAATTTTTTAAGAAAAACATCCATACAAACTTGTGTGTGTGGGTGTGTAGCAACAATATTAAATTTTTTCTCTCTTACTGGATTCTAAACATGCTATCTTATAAACATTGATTAATGGGTGGTTTAAAGTTGCTCTTGGGTGAAAACATAATATATACATCTTTGGTAAAAAAATATATTATACTATGCTATTTTATTCATTTTGACCATTTATTTATTTATTATTATGTTTTAATAATGAATATCTGTTTAATAAGTGTGTGTCTCTCTCCTTGTCCCTAAGGAGTAATATATATAAGAAAACACACATATATATTTTTTTTTTTTTTTCTTTCAGTGTACGATAAACGACTGCTGTTATGGACCACTGGTAGACTGCATCAAACAGTATCCTTCCGTATAACATTTTAAGTCTGGAATTGATAAGTAGGGATTCAGCGGGTGAAATATGTCTGGGCTCACCTGACATAAAAATTCTGCTTTACAGGGTGGCGTTTCATCCTGATTTTTTGTATTAGCCAGTGTCAGCGGTGGAGATTGAGGAAAGAGACCTGATATCCATGCATTTCCTTTTTCACAGACTGAATTAAGATAATTTTCTATGCAAGAGTAGAGTTGTATTCATTACACCTTGTTTTACATTATATTTTTCAGCTGTGTAATCAACAGTTTAAATACATCATGCATTGATGCGTTTCAAGATTTCATAATTAAAATGCTTTTTGTGTTGTTTCCTAAAACCCTAAAAACATGTTGCGGTGATTAGTCTGTTCAGTTGTTCAGCGATGAAGGGTCCAACGTTACAATGGTAAAATGTGTAATTCATTGTTTTTTTTAACCAGGATTCTACATTTAAGGCGAACAGGATTTGTCAAGGTATAAAACTGTAGAAGTGTGTAGTAAGATCCATAGCAACACCAACCTGGGAAAGGTTTATTGCTTATCTCTCCATAGTTTTTTTTTTTTTTTTCCTACACTTCACTTGGTTGTTGGACTACACATTATGGTTCTATAGTTGTGGAGAATTATCAGCACCTTGGAGAGTTTGTGGCCTTTCAGAGCGACCCTATAATACACCCCTCTGTCAGTCCCGTAGTAAAATCCCAGTGATCATGGACCGGGGCATAGGCACTCATGGCCTGTCGATACCAGTTTATCAGCTCTCTCTACTGACTGGGTGGGGTGGTACGGAGCAGGCAGCTGGGGACCCAGGAAGTATCCCTGCCCAGTCACTGTCCCTGCCCAGTCAAGCCTGTCCTCCCCTAACCTTGGTGTTCACTCCTTCTCTTTATTCTCTCTTGCCCTGGCCATCTTAATGTCAACTCCCATTCAGTCAACAGACTTCAAAAGGTCCATCCAATAATGAAGTTTAATGGACTTGGAGCAGTATCACTATAAAATAACAAAATTAGGCCTGAAAACTGCACAGTTTATGTTTGTATATATACAGGTTTTGTTGTCATTGTCTTTTCTCTTTTTGATGTTTGGAAAAGGAGCAGTTGTGTGGTTGAGGAATAGAAAAATGCCGTAGTTTTCGTTATTTTATCATAGTTTTCTGAGTTTCACAATATGCAATTTAGTTTTTACTTTATATGTAATTTAATATCTAGGCAAGTATTTAACAAACATTACATTTATTCTGTTACCCATAACTATATAATGTTTCTACTCTACTTACACAATACCTATGAGATTTGTTACTAAATTTGAGCCATATAGGACCCTTTCAGGTTGTATTCTAGCCATTCAGCCACGTAGGGCTTCTGGGAATTATTATCGCTAATTCAGTTTTGTTTTCCCTGCACCAATCAGTGATTGGAACATTCCTGAACATTCCTGAGGATAAATAACTACATGTAAAATATCAGGCTGTCTTTACCCCACCACAACTATTGGTGTTTCTACAGCTACCTTGCTGGTTGTTTCCATAGCAACCTCTCTCTCAGGTAAAATTGTATTACAAAAACTTTTGACTGAAATTGAACCTTATAGAAAACCAAAACTGATCTTCTTTTCCTTGGAAACACTGGTGGGAAATCTATAACATTTTGAGAATTAATAATGGATTCCATCTCTTGTTTCTCCAACGTTTTGTGGGATAAAAATGAGAAAATCCACAGAATGTGGCAAAGCTCTGTGATTATCCTTAACAATCCATCTGCAGTGCCATTGGTCAGGAACATGAGATCCTGCTCTGTGACAAGCTGAAAGAGAGAAATCTGTCGTTTTTGGGTAAGCTTGCACATGCTTTGAGTTCATCTCTTTAGTTAGGAAAACAACCCCAAGGACGTCAGCATGTTAGAGTTTAAAAAAGATTAAGAGATAGCAGTTATCGGTAGTGCTTGTTCTCAGTGCTTAGCTTACACGCATTAACTCTTATCTAATACAGTTATGGGTTCAATTTATGCAAATGAATACATTTAATGCTTTACTTTTTTATCTATCTTGACCCCTGCTTTTAAAAACTGCAGATCAAAACTTTTAATACATTTAGTTGGAATGGTTAAAAAACGGAAACAAATAATTAAAAAATTATGTTCTTATAGAAAGTTCTAATTAAGGAGTAATGGGCTTTAAAGGGGTCCAGTAGAATATTGTTTTTCTGTAGGTCATTGTGTGGCCTGAAGACACCAGGTCAAGGAAGTGAGGTGTGAAATTGTATGAGAATTATTATTTTTTTGTTCTCATCATCTTGGTCAGATACAAAATCATTCTTTTTGTCATTAAGATGATATCATTTGTTTGGGCCTGGAGTTCTGACCTTTCCCGGGGCACCATGGAGGGGTGTTCTAAAACTGTCAGAGTTTGGGCACATGGGCCATGAAAGCAGTGTCTCTAGCTGATAAATGGATTGGAAATAAGCTCTCCAACAGTGGGAATGGGCCATTAATTTTAATCAAAGGTGATGTAAAAAGGCAATGAGAGCAGCATGACAATGTCAACAGCTCGGTAGGTGTTAAGAGGGACCACCCCGCCTGGCCCTTGCGGCCTGGCCCTCACTTTGCACCCACCCCATTAGTCGAGCATGGCTGGAGCCTGAAAGGCAGGCCTGGAATTGAATGACCTGGTCAGCCTGAAATTTAATGGAGAAATCAGGTGCTCCACAGATAATAGCTGAACAGCGGCAGGAGTCAAGGACAATGGCTGAACCCAGGCGAGCTGGGGTCATGCCTACGGCTGCTGTAATGTGGATCTTGTCCTTCTTTATGAACCCCACCAACTGTAGGATGAGCAGAGTAACTGCATTGTGGAGACTTAATGCTGTGATGGCAAGTAAATGGCAAATACAATATTTAGAATTTGATGTGGGGAAATTATTATGATTAAGCTATGTAGATACAGACAACCACAATTATTCATTCATATTTTATGTAAGAATTATTCTAGTAGTTATTTGGACATCATATGTTTGAACTTCAGTGACTTAGCTTAATTTTTTCCAAAATATTTTACCCTCAGATGAAAATCAGCTACGGGCCAAAGGGTATGACAAGACACCAGACATCATTCTGGAGGTTCCGATAGGTATGATTTGGATGATGTGTTAGGGTTTGTTTTAGGTATTTTGTGTTTTACAAGGGTCCTGCTGCTGACTGAATCTGCCAATGACTGTGGGGTTTTTTATGGTTAGTGCTTTGATCAAATGGGGGAAATTTATTGTACTTTTTGATACCTTAATAAGTATTGCTGTAAAAGTAGTGCTGTCTAAAATTAATCATATTTGAGTTGCTTGGATTATGGTTGATAAAGTGTGCGAGCAGTCATGATTTAATTCGATTTTATTAATTCGATTTAATTCATATTAAAATTACTTTATTAATAAGAATAAGGAGATTAATTGATTTTGATGGGAAAGTTCCAATGTCTTTATGGTTGCAACCATAAAAGTTACGAAAGGTGATTACAAAGAAGCATGGCGTCACTGATTATTGATAAGGAATTGTTTCAATTACTTGAGTACTTTGAACATTACTTTATGTAATATTAGGATTTAAGTCTGATATTACTGAGGGGTCTGCTGATTTTAGTTCTCACTCACCTTTTAATTGTTTAATTCGAGTCATTATTTGGATTAGAAATGAGCTCACCTGGTGTTTCCAGGTGTAATCTCTCCATCCTATTTGAGTGTCCTGTGTCAATACTGATTGTTTAAAATAAAAAGACCTGTGACTGTGATGGATATGAAACAGCAGCTTCTGATGTAACACCTTAGTTCTGAAAATCAAAGAGCTTTCATCTGGAAATGTTGATCAGAGTAAAAGTGTGTCATAAAATAGGATGAGAGACACAAATCGGACTCCATTATATGATTCCTTTTCTTCTTTCTATAACCAGCTGTTGAAGGTCATATAGTTCACTGGATTGAAAGCAAAGCCTCTTTTGGAGATGACCACAGTCACCGCACCTACCTAAACGAACAGTTTTGGAGCTATTGGAACAGGTAGGCCCCTGTCTCTAAAATCTAGAGAACAACAGATCACTGTATTCCCTAAAGCACAGTTTTTGTACTTGTAAAGGTTTTAAACACTCTGCTTCCCCCGTCCTTTTTTAGGGTTTATTGATGTTTGATAATGAAAAGCAGAATGCAGAACATGCCCATCCCCCCTTCTTGAGGAGATATTATTGAAGGAACATATTGCCATACACAACCACATATGTTGTCCTATGATCATAGTTGCATTGGATGTGACATGCACGATCAGTAGATCGATACCTGAAGTTTCTACATGGAGATGGATGACTTGGAGATCTCAAATTGTGCTTTGCTGTCCAGGCAGACAGTTACGGAGTGTCACTGTAGTGCATTGAAACTGCTCCCGCGTGGAGACCGTTTCCCATCCCTGTCCATCGTCAACTTGAGCAGGGGAAGCTGAAAGGTCAGCCTCCCTCGCTTGGTGTGATGGTTGGCTGACACAGGAGTAGTTCTGGGAGATTCTTATCTTAGTGCCCTCTCTAGGGACTTGCGGCCACGCAGTGTGAGCTGCAGCAGCCCGTCTGAGATCTCCTTGTCTGTATTTTGCTGATGTTTTCAAACTACATGCATCAGAAGACATGAAAGTTCAGCCTCTCCTTTTCAAGCCTGAGTAGATTCTTGCTATGATATTTGAGGCTATCCTATTGGTTTGACAATATATTAGGGAGGGTTATGGAGAAGTGATATAATATGTGTTAAAAATAAATGAAAAAAGATTATTGCCATTAGGAGAAGATTATTAATGTCCATAGTAGGACTGTAATGGTAGGAGTTTAAAGAGTAGCTAGTGGGGTTATTGGAGATTGGAGATTGGAGAATGTGAAATTTGATGATTTGAGGTAATTGCAGTGAATTATACAAAGCATTAACTATCGACAGGCAAGTGATTTATTTTTTCTATGCCATACTGATGTCTTTGATAGAAATATCTCCCACAACAGATGAAATTCCATTATATGCAATATAATTTACTTTCCCTCTCCCTTATGGTTTTTAGAGGTTTTCTTTATTAATTTTTAATTATTCTAATATAGGTGTATTTCCTGGTCTCTGAAACACCTGAAGTCTGTGTTTGTGCTTTCTTTGTTCTGTTTTAACGCCGTTAATTGTAAGAGCTGAAATATGTAGCAGGATATCACTGGATTGATCTATTACCGTTGCAGGTTTTTACCTTATCAGAATATGTAAAAAATTATGTGGGATCGTAGCCACTTCAGACTTTCTATCGTATATATATGTCTTCTATTAATTTTTTTATACTTTAAAAAATATTGTAAAATGCTTAAGAAAGGCCTGTCCTCTAAGTCTAAGTCCTAAGCTTGTGGGTGGCTGCCTGGGTATTCCTCATTGACATTCAACAAGCAGCAAACTCTGTTTACGATAAGAGCTGACAGCATAGATCCTGTTGTGTTTGCCAAAGGCTTGGTCAGATACACTTCGCCATGTCAGAAAACGCCAACCCCTTTAGGCCCTACCTTTCAGAAAGTCTTGTAATTTTTAATTGACATTTACATCTGACATTTTGAATGTACTCTCCCATTTTTAGGCCTGTATTGTTGTCAGAGCAGTCAGGGCTGCCGCTGCACTTAGTGGCTCGCTACATTGTTTGCCATCGTGATGACGGGCGACTGAGGGAAAGTGGGAGGGGATGACATCATCCTTTCCTTCCCCTCTCCTTTCATTAGCTTGTTAATTTCTCATGGTGTTTCCTCAAAGCCCAGGGTCTTTAGTGTTTGCTTAGTTCCTCCAGTGTTGCGCGTTGCTTTTAATCACGCTCTCTCTCTCTGACACATTTTCGGCACATTACTTTTCATTTAAATGACCATGTAACGCTGCTGATAAAGTATTTTAATTAAGGTGCTTTTGAATGTCATTTTCTGTGCCTTATTCATTTTTTTGTAATGACTTTTCATTAATTCTTTTGGCTTTAAACGAGTACCAGTGGTTGTAACCATTGTTAATTGTTCTTTCTTTTGTCCTCGAGCAAAAAAAAAGGGAAGAATATTGGTATTTTTCACAATGGCATAAGAACTAATTTTCCCTTGAAAGCCCTCACCAACAACATTTATCATCCAAACAATATTCTTGCCAAAACACTAACCTCATAATAAACTCTTTTCAGTGGAGTGAGGGGTAATGACGCTTTGCCTATGAGGACTGCTAAAAAGAAAATGAAAAAAAAAGAAAGATGTTCAGGACCAGTGATTGGATATGATGGTTAGGAAACCGTTGGTCTCGCCTTCTCATCAATCTTAGCTTGTAGCTTTCTGATGCCAAGGACCTTCCTGATGGATGTGTTGATAATTGAGTTATCCATCTCTCAGCTATCAGAATTGCATAAAAATTATTCGCCTGATGCTGAATATTAACCACATAAAGCTGGTATGTTTCTGAATAGTGGATAAGACTACAGGCTACGAGATTTAATGCTGCTCTTGAGAAGTGTTAAGGAATATGTATTGAATCTACTGTAGTCAGGTCTGTATCAGAAAATAACCGCCTCTGCCAAAAGAAGGCATGTCTAAGAATAAATAAATCGATCATTGTTCCTTTGGATTTTGATGCATAATTAGTGGTTCAGTGATTAGTGGTTCTTTACATTCAGATAATTTCTTCATTCCTTTGTATTGGGCCCAGCCCCTCATCTCCCCTTTTTCCCTTTATCAACATAACAAAGGCTAAAACATCTGTACCTCTTTCTTTAGTGCTGTAACTGACAATGGTTTTGTCTCGTTTTTCTAATTCCATTTCTATTGTTGAAGTTCCTATACTTTAGCGGGACAGATACACGTGAGAGACAGCAGCAGAGGACACAGAGAAAACATTTAATCCCATTGTTGTTTTTCTGACATTGACAATCCATCTGGAGGACACCCTCTGCTATGGGAGGGTTCCCCCAGATCTCTCCCTTCCTGCTGCTCTCCCTTTGAGAAAGTCCATTCTGCTTTCGTTAGCAGGGGCCTTCCTTTCTGTGAGTTCTTATCAAAACCAGTACCATGTGAGCCTCCTGTTCTCCGGTCTGTACCGTATTACCTGAGACATTTCACCCCTGTTAAAGGTGGGCAAGTAACGGGATCCCCCCGCATGTGACAGGGTCTGACGGGAGTATGAGAGCGAGCTGCTCTGCCAGGCCTTTCAGAGTCAAAGCCAGATGTATCTTTTAATCCCGCCCACCCTGGATGGGCAGCGAGGCAGGTAGAGTTTGAGCCATGTTATCGGTCTTTAAAAAGCATGGTTTTCTTTCTTTTTTTAACTCACGTTTTCTATTAAACCGTATAATAACATCATTTTCTGCCTTTTTTGTTGGTTTGAAATTAACTGGTATCTAAGTTTTAAGATACCAGTCCATGTCTACAGAAAGTAATAAGCAGACTTTTAAGGACTGAATGCAATCACAAGTTCATTTTAAATGAGCAAATAGAAATGTTTTCAGTCATTTAAATCTTATGATGTATTTATGAAAGATAATGAAATGTCTTTGTTAAAAAAGACCATTCTTACTTCTGGCTTGAGTTAATCTGCTGTGGAATTCATAAACTACAAATATTTCAGTTGAAAATGTTAGCAGTCCTAATAAAAGCTTGAAAAGGTTATATCTGATAAAAAGCTGTTGTTGGTTGACAGAAATGATTTATAGCAATAAGTTGGGTCGTATGCCTCATTTCTTCTTATTATGCAATGGGGTTAAGACTTTGTCGTGTGCATTATGAGGCTTGACCACCTCAAATCATCGGTGTGAATGCGCAGTGTCTATATTGGTGTAGTTTTGGATACCTTTTGTTCAGGCTTATTTTGACAAAGTTACAAAATTCCTTCTCATATTAGCTCTTTTGACAGATAAAAAAATTTTTTTTTACTTCAGTGATCTTTCTGAGGTGTCCTTCTAAAAGGACAAATGTCTTTATATTAATTTGTGTGTGTGTATACTACTACTACTACTATATATATATATACTCCGACAAAAAATAACCTGTCCTGATTTTTTGTATGACATTACATTTTAATAAAATAGTTATTTTATTAACATAATAGTAGAATTAATTGTAGAATTTTTGTCTAAAACGGCTTAACTAAATGAAAATAAATTCCCAAAAATAAAAATCTGAATTGAATTCATGGGTGAAAAGTCATGATATATTGAGTGTTTTTGTGTATATCTGCCCTGTTCCTCCAATTAATTTAAAACCATTAATAAAGATGTGGAAAGTGTATATGCTTGAATCCATCTTTGGATGGGTTTTGGAAGTAATTACTAGGATGCTAGGATACTAGGAAGTTTAAGATATCGTAGACTGTGTGTGAGTGTGAAAGCTGTGGGTGGTATTGGAAGGACTGGGGACGTCAGGGAGGCACAATTGAGAGAAAATGTCACCTGAAAGGTGTCGCCAGTGGCTATGGTCGCTCCTGACCAAATGAGGCTGGACATTGGACGCCCTTGAAGAAAGACCTCTGCTTGAGTGCTTTGACAATAGACACATTTAGAATTGATGCTTTGGACATAAAGCAATATGCCTGCATAACATTTTGTTTTGTAAAAAAATTAATTAAAAATGAATCAGGCCTTAATGACTGTACATTTACTATAATTTTCTGTAATTTAAATTATGTTTACAGATACTGTGTCAAATGTGTTAAGAGCTGTGTTTTTGCTTTCTTGTCTATATATTAAACATTAAATGTAAAGATGCATTTAACTTCATTAACATTGAAGATAAAGTTGAGTTATTCTGCAGAAAAACTGGAATTTGTAGCAACAAACAGTGAACAAAGGTTGCTACTCAACACACTAAAAATATGTTTTAATGTAACGCATGCAATGTGTTATATATTATATACACCTTTAAAAACAAATGTAAAATGACACTTAGTATTCACACTCAAAGAATCAGAGTACATATTTCGAAGCTTTATTTATTACGCTTGCATTTACTTCCAAGTGTCAATGCCTGAGGTTTCATTCTTTACTAAGCCTCATTTCTGTCTGTGCATTAAATCAATTTGCTATTAAAGGCTGAGGTGTAGAGCACAAAGCGAAGGGAACAAATGGGCACCTAAGCTTGTTTTCTTAAGACTCTGTGACAGTTTAATATGGAAGAAACCCCTAAAGTAAACTGAGGCAGAAGCATGCCTTTCCAATGAATTCCTATTTTGTTACGGAACTTTTGAAAATTAACTTACATTTTTTTGTCAGCTTTCAAGATTTATGTCATCAGACTTGTAGAGGCACATGTATTTTCTGCTCTGACCTTCCGGGTTTCATTTGAGGCAGAAGTCGGCAACATTTGTCATCCTTGTGAGATCCTGTCTAGGGGCACTGAGAGCGGTGGGACTTTATTAAAATGGCTTTTTGTAAAACCCAATATAACAGAAGAACTTTGATGGGTGAAATGTTTTGAGCATGTGTTTGCTTCTGACCCCCAAAGACATTCAGAGCTGTGCCGCACTTAACATAGCTGGAGATACAAAAGATCTAGTGACAAATATAGTAAACACGCTCAACAAGATGTATCTATGTTAAAACTTATAGAGTACAATATATTGTTGTTGGTTACTTCTATTCACATAAGAATAATGAGACAATTATGTTATGAGACAATTTTGCCCGTTCTAAATAGACTATTTGTAGTAGTTTATTTAAAGTTTTTTTTGCATTTCTGCACATTCATTTATATATATTAGACTTTCATACAAATGCATCTGTATTTTTTACTTCTACATTCCAACCAATTTGTTTTCAAACCTGCCGTGTTTCAGAGTCAAATGCTGCTTGGGTTTTGGGCCTGCATATTCATGTACCTCTTTTCACTTTGCTTTGCTGGAACCTGTAGTTGGCAAACCGTAGAAATGTCCATCAGTCAAATGGAAAGTGACAGTCTTTGTATGTTGAATGTTTTAAATGTACTACACAGCAATGATGCTGATGGTTTCAGGAACAGCATGATACAGGCAGAATGAGAACATTCTGATGGGTGCATGGCAAGGAGCCGAATTTGGAACGTGCATCCAGAAGGTGCAACACGGTACTTGATGTCATTGAGTATTTTACTTAAACCAGTGAGGGTTTGCTGTTTTATTTGAAGTAAAAAAAAAAAAAAAACTTTTTAACTTAGACTTGGTTCCTAAATATTGATTTCATATGCATATTAAAATATTGTGAAAATTGAGGCGAATAGTCAAGTTAGTGTTTTAATTTCAACGACTGCTTTATCAGTTTTGTTATCCAAGTTGTGGTAGTGTAGGTTAATGGAGCAAGGTAATTAGATACTCTAAACCCTTTTAAAATTATGCCAAACCTTGCGTGACATCATGTAATGACTCCTCCAAAAGTCCAACTTAAATTTAATTTTTTTAAGAAAAGTTTTTTATTATTATTGTTGTTGCTGCATTTGTAATGACTCGGAGCCCTTAAGTGTCTGTTCTCATATTCCTGCACAGTTCACTTTTATAACCCAAAGCGAAATGTTTTAAACAGCTAAATTGCAGGGTTGGAGGCAGGCAAAAAGCACAAGTTTCCCATCAGATGATCGTTCAGTTGCATGCTAAATACTAAGGAGAACACTGGAGCATGAAGTGGATGGCTGTCAGAGGGAATAAAATGTTAAAAAAGGGTCCCACTTTTAGCCCCCACAAGGCTTTACAGCCTTAAATTGAATAGAAACAATCTATCCCTTTGTTCTAATGTCATCCAACATACCTATTACATTGGTTTTAAGGAATTGCATTAGCGAGAGAGCATTTTTCAAATGGAAAGAAAATAATGCATATTTTAGTATGCGCTAATGCTGCTTCATGACATCGAAAACGTTTAAGGGCTTTGTGAGATAGATTTTTTTTTTTAAAGGTTTAGCATTAAATGACACACAGGATGTTTTTTTATTTATTAATCTGTGAAAGATATTTATAGCCGCCTAGGTAGGTGTGGGTCCCCCAAGCTTGTTTCATTGTCTCTGAGAATGTACTATATTTATAAAAATCTGGTAAAAATTAAATTTCATTTAATGTATGTATTTTAAGGGGTCATTACTGAATTGAAAATTTAGAAAAAATTAGAGTATTTTTGTTTTTTTAAGGAAAGACAGTTTTAATAGTACTCTCACGTTTGAATTAATTAATGTGGGGTAAAATGCCCTTTTTTCTGCACTCCCCTTGGTTACAAAACACCTTCATGTCTAATTAATGATGGTCTGTGGAAGTGTATTGCTATTGGCAAAGTGCTGGATGGTAGTGATGAGTGGTTGTTTATAAATAACCATGACTTATTCTTCTTTTAGAGCAGCTGTCCCTCGGTCAACCTTGTCCTTCCCTGTGTTGTTAGCTTGCCTTCACCTCTCTGTGCAGCCATAAATTATCCTGTGATGTCACTTTGTTATAATAAAGGACCAGATATAATAATATGTTATAATAAAAGAAGGACCATAATCCAGGACTAATCCAGGACCAGATACTCGTGAGTGCTCCTCTGTAAAACTTTTGTATAAGAAAGGTGTTCTGTTGGACTACAATTCCAGTAATAGACAGTGGAGTGTTTCCCGTTATGTTGAGTTGGTTTATATATATTTTTTCTACAGCGTTAGTACACAGTACATTTGGATCAAGGCCGGTCTCTGGTATAATAATACCTGAGTTGATTTTTAACCTGAAGGAGTGCTTGACAAAACTATTTAATAACATTTGTAATAAGTTATTGATTGCAACTGTTGACATTTCCTTGCGTTCCTAATGTTGGAATGTTAGCAAATATGACAAATGGATCAAATGGGAAATCACATTTTTACTTAAAAGATTTATTTATTTACCTTTGATCATATTTTCATACTGTGCCAAAATGTATGTATTTCAGCTTGTAGATATTATATAGGTATATTATTTAAGTTATTTCTTTAGTCCTGTCTGGCAAAATTCATGTTACTGGCCCCCCTTTTAATTGTACTACCTCACATCTCTGGGTTCAGTTTCACGTGTCTCCGTGGTTCTTGGATCGCCTGATAGCTTAAACATTTTTGCCCTGTGAGTCATTTGGAGTATAATCAGAGACATATGAGCACTCAGAATCAGCCTGTGACCTTTGATTTCATTCATCAATTCCTGAGATCTATCAGTTTTACCAATTCCTTTTTTCAAATATTACACATATAAAGAGGACTAGGGGTAAACCTGTACTCTTATTGCTCCATCTAAACCTGTTCTGATAACTGATGACTAGCTCCAAATGTCCTTTTTTGCTAACCCACCATAACCCATAAGAACCCATAAACTTTTACATACAATAAATGTAGATCACAGTACAAGCAAGCCTTTACACAGAAGTAGTCGGGTACTACACAAATTTCCTTTTTTTTTAAATTACTGTGCACATAGTAGTTTTATTTAACTATAATATGGTATAATTGTGAACTTATAGCAGTCATGCTGGTGTAAGATTTTGCAGTGGGATTTTAATGTAGGATAAAAATGAGAAGATTTTTAATAAATGAAGTGTGAATTCTGTCTCCAAAAGGGATCAGTTTCTTTAAGCAATACATTTTGTATGATTATTATTATGAGCATGAATATCTCAGTCAGGTTAAAAACTAGGGAAAATAGAACTGTCTGGTGAAACCCCCCTGATAAAATATGCCACTTCAGTTTCCCTGCAGCTGCTGCTAACTGAAGCTGGTTCACTGTCCAGCATGACGGCTTGCATTCTCTTCTCTTTGACTGTAATGAATGTGAAAACTGAACTTCAGACAGAGTTTGTCGTTAGTGTCTGATCAGAGTAAATCTTGTGCTTGAACTTTTCAAGTTGTATTGTCTGAACTGTTTTTGCAGATATTTAATGTCGATCTCTGCAGCCAGTGGAGTCACAAAAGTCAATTTAATGGGGCTGATTGCCACAAAACGGTAATTTGATTCATATTGGAATGCATGTTACTTGATTACATAGGCAAAATGGAGGGCAGTCACCTATGCCCCATCTAATCTTGTGTTGAGGGGGTTTAGCAGTTTGGGGAATTCAATCTTGAAGTCGCTGACAACACACATCCTCTGACTCACAGCGAAGAAGCCAGTTGCCATAAAGGAGAAAGCACTTACACTATTTTGAGTAATGGTTATGGTTTTAATTAGGGAAAACAATTTTTTTTTCTTAAATGGCCTTGGTGAAGCCAAACATTCAGAAAAGCCTTAAACCATATCAAGGTTTAAAGAACACCAAACCATTTTTGTTATGCATTTCAGAGTTTATGGGAATCTGCTATGAAATTACCTTTGCCCTTACAGTGGATAGCAATCAACAGGGTCACTACAGTATTTTAAAAATTTGATAAAATATTGCCAACCTTGTCAAATGTAATTTCAAACCAAGGAGCACAGGTTTATTTTAATCAGTTCTTTAAATCTGGACTTATAAACAGAAAAGAGGTCAGCCCAACTACAGTCCATGTCATGTTTGGTTTCTTCCTCTTTTTGAATTCCACTACATTTACTTTTTTCCTCTCAACGATTAAATGAAAAACTACTAAAAGGTCTTAACATTTTTAACGGCATAATCTTCCTTAAGTGTTTGGCCTATTTTCCTGTTGGCCTGCCATTTAACTTTAACCTCCAACCTCCGCCTGCGTGTATCACTTGCAAATAAAGCTTCTCCCAGGCAGCTCCATGTGATTTTCCATATCCCTCAGTTAAACATAGAGCCATTTATTTTAGGTAAACATCCGTGTATATAGAAATGCTTTTGGTGGTCATTTTAACAGCAAAAATTTTGTTGAAATATACATTGGAAATTGTGTTTGACAGCCTGGATTTAGTTATTTTGTCATGGCTTGTCTTCAGTCATTAATCAAATTTCTTTCTCTCTGATAAGCTGGTTTCAAAATATTGCAAGTTGCCAATTGTAGAAATGTGGTTGTTATCGCTTGTCTCAGTGACATAAGTCATTTTGTGCGCTAAAGCTGTAAATCATATTTCAATTTCCGTTCTTATCTTTCTCCTGCAAGTCTACGTGCAACCAGTCTTTAAGGCTTTTAAAGACATAATGGTATTGTCATGCCGGCAGCTTTAAATAATAAATTAATACATTTTGTGTGTGTGTGCGTGTGTGCGTGTGTGCGTGTGTGCGTGTGTGTGCGTGCGTGCGTGCGTGCGTGCGTGCGTGCGTGCGTGTGTGTGATGACAATAATATAAAATGTTTAACAGGATGTTTTAAGCCTAAGCTCTTCTTCAGTATTTTTTCCTGTTTTATTATTTTTTTATATGAGAGAAATCTGCTGTCAGTATTTATATTACTTGACATATTGTTTGTTAATGTGTGGAGAATATTTTTATTAGAATGCATGTGAAACTGGAAATTCTGAATTATTTATTTATTTTATGGCCTGGTTTCTTCTGCCAGAAATAGTTTCAGTCAAAAGCACAAATATAGGGACACAATACTTTCAGAAATGTGATGATTCAGAATATTGTAAAATGCTTTGTGGTGGGGATTATTTTTAGGGAAGTTGTTCTATTGTTTCCACACCTCCGGGAAGGTTTAGGTTTGTGGTTGATATTTTATATATTTTTGAAAGAATAATTTTCAAAATCAGAATGCTTCTAAGAATTGTGCTGGAGATTAAGGTTATGTATTTTATAGTGGGAATGGTGAATTCCGATGTGGTGGTGTTACATTCCTATCACTATTATACTACATTAAAATTGTAAATTCCAATTTAGGAGTAAAACCTGTGTAGTAGCTTGTGTTAGCCAAGAACCTTGGATGTGTGCGGTAGATCTTCAGTTCAGGGCCCTCGGGTAAAGCCAAGGTTACGCTTTTCTCCTCATGTTTTCTGAAGCGCCTCGAATATTTCACACCCATCACACAAATTTGGATCACACCGTTCTGTAAATGCAGCATATGTGGAATACTTTTCACCTGGCTTAACATTCCCCAAGCTCACTTTTTGGGAAGTGTCCTCACCACCAATGATTGCATATATGTTTTTATTCTGTTTTTATACAAATGATTGCGTGTTACCATTTATGCCTACATTTTTTATTTAAATGTGTGAATATTCGTAGTCATAGCAATATGATTTCCAGGCAGAAACTGTGAGTAAGTGTCCCAGGGAATAAGATCCATTAACATGGCATAACAAATATGAGAAATTACTAGATACCTGTGTTTGTTAATGTGTGATATTAAAAGCAATTCACTGTGAAGCGTCCGTTTAGTCTTAAATAATATCTGAAGTCTTCATGGGATGAATGATGCTGCTTCCTGGGTCTTTTTATTGATAATGTAGGTCTGGTATGTCTGGCCTGCCAATATAGTTCATAAACATAGTGCTTCCTAAAGACTGGATTCCCGTATACTCCATACCCGTATACTTTGTCTACCTGTTTAGACCGTACATGCAGGCCAAGGATTCAGGCCACGGAATGAGCCTGCTTCTTGCCTTTTCTCTGCATTAGGGAAATAAAAAGAATTAAAAGAACCGGCTTCACAACAAGAAGCCCTTGCACTCCAAACCCTGTAATTTGATCGTTTTGTATTCTTCTACTCTTCTTTTTTTTCTAAACAGCAATTAATCTCATTTTAGTACAATTTTCCCTCTCCTGAAGTCAGACCGAGTCGCTGTTTTGTTCTTATTTGGCTTGGTCTTCTCTGCATAGTCATTAAAGGCCCAATTAATGTCACCCTTTAACTGAAGAGTACTCATTTTTATTGGGGAACTGACAGTCACAGCCACCAATGCTGCAGTGTAATATGCATTAATTGGCCCGTAACACTGGTAATTACCAGTTCTTCAAACCTCTCAGTAAACTGTCATGCCCAGACAAGACTGCACTGAAATAGATTACTCATTAGGGAGACCTGCCCTGTTTTCCAATGGGGCTTGCTTGTGTTGGCGAAAAAAAAAAAATTCTGGTGCTTGAACAAATAGTTGCCAAGAGCAATTTCCTATTACAACTTCCTTGTGACAGGTTTTCGGATTTTCTTCCTTTTTTTCTTTTCTCCTTTTCCCCCTGTCCTCAGCTATAACAGAGGTCATGAGCAGAGCTGGAGTTCCACCCTAGATCTTTAACTAAAATTTTGACAGCTTCGGCTCATGTGCGGAGGCTCCATGCAAATCTCTTTTTCTGCAAGCTGATGGTGATATTACTGTTGAAATGAAGTCGTAATCTATCTTGCTTCTCTTGTACAAAACCACTTTGATTTAATTTACAAATTCATTGTTTGTCATTGCTGTTTTTTGTTTGGTTGCTTGGTTTGGATTTGAACTTGTAAAACATGGTGGTCAGTTCTGTATATAAAATAATGTTTACTAATAAATAGATAAGTCTATGAATGGATTTAAACTTCTTTTTAAAGAATTCCAAAAACTGTGTGTGTGTGTGTGTGTGTGTGTGTGTGTGTGTGTGTGTGTGTGTGTGTGTGTGTGTGTGTGTGTGTGAACAAAATCAAAAACAATGCAATTTATCACTGAGCCATTATTTTACTATCTGCCATACCAAGATATTTTTTAAGATTTCGGTAGACGTTTGTGAGAACTCCACAATTTCATTGTTTGCAATGGGCGTATTTCTGGGTTACAGTGAGTATTATTTCTAGGCTTCCTCTTTGTCAGTCCTCATTTATCACTAAATGAATATAGGCTGAATAGTTTTCTTATTAATATCTGTTGCTATTGTGAAAGCACAGAGGGATAAGGAGAACACCCTCCCTCCCCTATACACTTTTGTTTTATCCCCCTTATAACACCTGCTTCAGGCAATCTGCAGCCTCTCCCCTTAAATGAATTTTGTCACAGCCTTTCAGATTCTCTCCCAGCGATGCGCTAATGAAAGGAGATAGTACAATTTAAGCTGACCAGGTAGTGGCTGCCAATGCACAGCTGAGCAGGGCGCCGAAACAAAGAAGCCCAGGCTTTCCAACTTCGGGGCCATTTCCCTATTACGGCCTTCGTTAATACCATGAGACTGAGCGCACACGTATTTATCTGTTTGTGTTTGCCACACGTTCATCCAATTGTTTATGACAAGACTAATTGGGATAATTGAAGATATTAAGATTACCTGTCAGCTATATGTAACCACACTCCCCTTCAGTCTGACAACTAGTGACAAGTGAGGGACCCCGTAGCATTGCTCATGATAGCGCTTTCCTGGCTGTAATAAGGACAATGGAGGCCTGGGCTAATTTGACACAGACAGCCCTCACAACTCAGAGGGCTGGCTAAATGACTGCCGGTGGGGGGAGAAGGACTGGGGTGGACTAATGGAGTCCCCTTTGGCATTCTGACAGAGAGATGAGGCGATTTGAAGGGAGACGTGAAAGGGCTCCTGCTTTGTCAAGTGTTTAAGGCCATCAGAGAAAGAGCTAGAGGCGAGAGCCTGGACACGGTGATATAAACCGTGTCGAGTGAGGGAGTGCTTGTGGTGATGGTCAGCTGCGTGGTAATGGCTGGCCGCCCGCACTCATGAGAGGTCTTTGCATCTGGCAGTTTTACTCGCCGCTGCAAACTGCAAGATCCTTTGTCTCACAAGGTACAGAGCTTCACTTATCCAACACCTGTTACCTGTTGTTTTGCAGGGGTACCTTTGTGTTCTGTCCTCATTCTACTGGTTGAATTGGGGGTTAAAAGACACAGTGCTTGATTCCCAGTTCCACATATTCCCTTTAGGTTCATTAACCTGTAGGTTTATATCATATAAGTGCCCTTGAAGGGAATCAGTTATTTTTAGGTTTAATTTTCTCTAAGAAAACTGTTATACCTGCTACTACTTTCTGAATCGGTTGTCTACTTCTTCTTCATATATTTTACGACAGTTTTCTTTCTAGGTTTATGATAAATTACATGTTTAGAAAAACTATACATATATATAAATAAAATTTTGTTTTAGTACGAGAGTTAGGATCAAATCAAAACTTTGACAACCGGCTAATCGCAATAAACAGCATATTTGTTTGTAGAGTTTTCTTGTTGTTGAAAGTATCTTACTTCTTCTGCTCATGGAAAGAAAGCACTATTAAATACTATTAAATGAAGTGCAATTAGCAGGTTTTCTAACATTTTTATTTTGTCCCAGCTTAAGTTAGAGATCATTTTACCCTACTCTATGCCGTATCAAATTCTACTATTGTTAATGTTTGTTGTGTTTTGCTTGACTATAAAAAGATTCCTTAAGCACCGTGCGAAAAAAAAGTCCCAATGAAGGACTTGGGCTCAGCCGGGGACTCACCAAACCCTTCTGGGGAATGTGTGACTAATGGTTCTGGTCTTTGTCAGGAACTCAGTGGCGTCATTCCTACCGCAGATCAATCCTGTCAGCCCAGAGATCCCTATATTTGCTTTGCAAGAAGGAGTTAAATTGTTAGGCTGACAATTCGTGAAGGCCTACCCTCCATTCGCAACGACTAAAAATCAATACCAGATTGCGTCAGGACCACTGTTTGCCACCTCTGTGACCCTTGGTGTCACTCACTGATTCTTTTATTACATGTTTCGGAGTATTTAACTTCTAAGTTGATCTGCTGGCTAATTGGTTTTGCTGGTCATTGCTTTCTTAGATCCTGAGCCCCGTCCCTCAAGTGCCGGGGGTCCTAAAGTAAGCGGCTGATCCTGCCTCACACTGGTCTGACCTGCCCTGTAATAACTGAAAGACATTTTCTGTTATTTTTTAAAAATTTTTAAAACTACAGTGAAATCTGATTTGCGCCAAGATCGTCAAAGAAAACATCAACTTTGTCCGGGGCGGATGATGGGCATTGAAGTGCGGTTGTTTAAACATCCTCAGGCGTCGTAAATTGGGTGGGGGGGGGGGGCTCCGTGTGTGTTCTGGGATGGCTCTGGCTCATCTTTGGAAAGCTCACCTGCTACTGATTAGTGGGAATCGTTTGTTTGTCTTTCCCTACACTTTGACTTTTATTTACAGAGTATCTCTGTTGAAATGTGAAGTAAGGGGAGGCAGAGTTAGATCTGTGTATTTCTACCATGATACTAATGCCTATTGAAATTATGTGAGTGCTGAATCCTAAAAGGTGGTTTACAACATTTAATGTATATCGTTATGTTTCTAAAAAAAATCAGTTGTATAAAGATAAGATAGATACATCTTTTTCGCCACCATTGTGCAGATATAGCTTGTTGTGCTTAATTTAATGACATCAGTAGAAGGGAAAAAAACTATGCACCTTTTTGTCAGGATTTTAAAATTTGTATATATGGATTTAGCTTGTTACCCAAGCGTTTTTACAAGGCTGTTTGATATATTACAGTTTCAGCTATTGGCATATGAAATTATGTACGATCTACGGTTTAAAATAAATGTTAGTTTTTCACATGAATAAAAAATACATTACTTCCTTTCTCCTTTTGTTAGACCTTGGGGTAGATAAGCCCTAGTTCTAAGCAATAAGAAGTAAGAAAAAAGTGAAGATTGCATGGTGGTCAGTTTAGGACTTTGACAATGCATTTGAAAATGTAATTTCTTAGACAAACGTGTAGTCTCTCAGGGGGTGCTTTTGCAAGTCTGCATTTTCAGGCAACAGATATCTTAGAGTATTTCAATAATGATATTATTAGAGTATTTCTTTAAATTATTAATTTGTATCATGCATTGGTACACTTTTAAAAAGACAAAATATGGAAAGAATGGTTACTACCTTTTTATTTTTTGTGCTGTATTATCATTATAAACTGAGATGTGTCCTACTGATGTCAGGATTGATGGGGAACTACCACTTGGAGCTGGGGATGGGTTTTTCCTTCCCGCTGAATCCGACATACATCAAGCACAGACCTCTCAAAGTGGGGGGGGGGGGGGGGGGCTAGCATTTAAAATTTTTATAAAAGCCCCCCTTTAGGC